>BOPP01000011.1:15580449-15598810 GCA_017312745.1 Gryllus bimaculatus
AGTTATTTATTTAGGGTCCATGATTCTATGGCATATACCATAGTTTTCAGTATGTTGACTTGCTTTCAATTTCAAAATAAAGAGATTTTGTTCATAATAATAACAAAAAACTTTGCACAAATTGTTTATAAACTGAGAACAATACATCATTTAATCAAGTTAACAAATTTCATAAACAGTACCTGCACTTTTTAAATAACAAAAAGTCATTTTTATGTTAATTTCTTTTTTTATACGTACACTTTACTAACGACCCTCCCAATTACACCAGTCCACTTCCATTTTCCATACTATTGACCTCAATTAAATATACCGCCAATATGGCAATGCGATTCTTACTTACAAATTCTCCCCTGAGTTACGCCACTCTGACTTGAAATTCTCAATCAATCATTTATGTCTTCATTCCACGTCCTTTTTCTATCTTGTTGATTCCGTCCGTTTTCTTCTGTCGACCGCCTCCATGATATCACATTGCCAACCTTGATTTTATTCCAGTAGGTCGTGTATAAAAATACATATTATCTTTGTGCCATTTATACACGAAATGTCACTTTTTTCGATTCATTACAATACGGACTAGATATTATTCATCAAAATTGGTGGAATGAAATCAAATCCTCTTATTAATAATCCATTATAAATGATAGAAGAACACAATTTAATTTCATTAATACTAAATTTAAGTTTGTTTTAATTCCAAAATGTACTTAATTTTAAGAAATACGTTCCTAATTTTAGGAAAGCCTGTTTGGTATTGCGGTATTTCATAGACCCCATTTCTTCCACAATCTAACCCCAAATTCACTGAAACTGCAAAACCCTAATGGCGGCCCATAAAACTACCGAAATACATTGCAAAATGTTGCAAGAGCACCAAATTGTACTGCGACACGGACCATTATTAATTTTTTTTATTCTTATGGCGAGGTTCTATCCAAACGATCTATTAGGGGAGAATATAATTAAACCATAAGTAATAATATGCAAAAACCCCTGGTTTCTACCTTGATCGAGTTGCACAGACTTGCAATAATCGAGAGAATGTAGGAAATTATGTTATAGATTCCTATCCGCCAGCTTGCACTTTTAACTGAACGCTGCAATGTGGCTAAACAGTTGAAAACACACCATTATGCGAAATGTGTTACAATAAACAATATTTAACACATAGTAGTTTACTCTGTAAAAGTTTTTATCGTAATGTACATACGATATTTTACTGTTTCAATATTATAAAAACGTCCTATTTGTTAAGACAATATTAAAAGAATACAAGTATTCTCAAATAATATCAGTGTTGATGTGCGAAGAAAAGATGAAATCACATACAGTCTACGTGTTGCCAAGAAGAGAGACAAAGATATCCCTTAGGCCATCTGGTTCTGGAAATGTGGATCGGATTGAGGCCCAAACAGCAGCAGATAGACACTTGTAAATTATGAGATACCTTTTATGTGATGCTGAAGGGCTGAAGTGAAGCTTATTTTATTCATAAACAGGGAGAAGGACTATGATATGAATTTGAAGTTAACAGATACTTATACAAGAGCAAGAAAAGTGACACAAATTAGCAGCTGAGAAATAAGACTGAGTTTTGTAAAAAAGGAGGAACAGAGAAACTATACCGCGATTTTAGCAACTCTGCCCCTGGCAGGAATCAGCTGTTGAGTTTCATCAAATTGAGAGATAAAAATGTCACCATTGTGTGGTCACTATAGTGACGTTCAAACTCTTCTTTTGATGAAACCGTGAACAAACCCTGTCAGGGGCAAAGTTGCATAAATCGCGGTGTAAGTGTTTTACATAGTATGCATGTACAGCTGGATGGGAATCAGAGCAAATATCTTTTTGTTAGTACAAAGAAATAGGCAATTGCGACACTATTTACAGCCGTCGCGGCATACTGCAGCTGTCTGTAAAGACTTGGAGATGGTTAGGAAAACTCTTACTTTTAGTACCTTGTAACCACCACCACCGCAGGCGCCGACTTCACCGCCTCCTCCGTCTCAATCACGCCACAATCGCCGTCGTGTCCGTCACCTCCGCCATCACCACCCCCACCGAAATTTGTTTTTCTGACAACTGAAAATCGTAAGGACAGTGTATTTATTATACATTAATTTCCTTCTGTGAAAAATATCTTTTAGAGGGTTACACAATCAATTGATGCTGTTGATAGCATCTCTCCTCCTAGAGGTAGCCTTGAACTGTGCAACACCTTCACAAGCCATTTGAATTCTAACAGGATCGTTTGCGGACAGCCTAGCTTATCTAACCCAAATCGGGTAATAGACAGTCATAAATATCGCATTAATCATCACGACGGACACCATTTCCAACTGAACTTAAACAAGTGGGTCAGCGAGCACCTGTCTTTCCCCCAAACATCAGGATACCACGTCCAATATCCCACGACACTCACGACGTGCAGGAACGGACTGACTCATCCGCGAACTATTCCATCGCTTGAAGAGAACTTAGCGCTTAGGAAGATACGGATCGCGACAGGATCTATTTTCTCCCGCGGCGCGGGCCGCTAACACGGCGCCGCCGAGCTGAGCGTCTCCCGCAGAATCAAGTAGATTGAGCAACCTGCGGAACTCGGCGTGTCTCTCCTTGAGCGACACTGCACGCTCCCTTAGAGATGATGCAACAGCTCCCGAGCCACCATCGGCCGGGTAACTCAAGGTTGCTTCGGCGATTCCGATTCGGGACGCTACCTGAGGTGGAGTAGGCAGCCTACTTGGTTGTTGATGGTGGATTTTAGGCCATTCAAATATCCCATGCAATTTGAGGTACAAAAGGCTAGTATAGCCGGAAGACAATATGCCCTGGTTATACTGAAAAAACGCTAAACTATAGCACAGAAAAGTGTTCGTATAATTCTTTTTTGTGGAGAAATAGAGAACGGAATGCTAAGAATATTCACAGGAATTTCATTAGCAGCATTGAAAATAGCGTTTTATTATAATGATTGTCATCTTATAACTCACTTGCCATATCATTAGTATATGTTGTTCAGTACAAATGAGTTAAATTAGGTTACTCAAAATGCTCAAGGTTTGAACAGCGCACAATGAAGATTATCTCATTTCATCAGCTTCAATCTCAACATTTTTCACCAGTACATCAAACCGTCAGTGATGGCCTCAAAATAAATTGTAAATATTATACACAAATTACAGAATACAGCAACAGGATAAGTTTTTGAAAAGCTCAAATCGAAGTACATCTTCAATGCAGAACGAAAGACTCGTGTCCAAAAAATGGCATTTTGAACGAGAACGCTATTATATTTTAATTGTTTCTTTTTTTTCGCCGAAAGACGGGGAGATATATTCTAACTTCTGGTTGTATTGTGGACAGCATTATATTTTTCTTTCAGATAAATACACTCTTTTCTAATAATTTCCTAACCTAACAGCAAAATAATTTTTGAGAACGTCCCTTTCGTTGTAAACCGACGATATTTCATCGTTCAGACGACACGAGTAATGTAAAGGCCTAAGACGAAAGAAACATGATCATTGAACAATAATTCGGTTAAGTAAACACATAAGGCGGAAATCCAGTCTCTAATAGGAAATTGGTGTTGCTTACAAGAACCAATATTTAAAACAGTGTTAAAATATTCTGTTTTAATTTTAAAATTAAGGCATAATCATATATTCCTCTCTCTAGTTTTAAAATCTCGCCCCGATGCTCACTATGCATGCCGTGAATAAGTTGACCGCACTGCCAGGAAATGCGCAATACACTGCTGCTCGTGTCATAACTCCACCAGCCCGTACAATCGTCCCCTTCCCGTGGAATGGCACCTCGGCGGCCCGGGGCGCCTGCCGAAACGGCGCGCGGCCCGCCCCGTTCCTCACCTTCCTTCTGCGATCGTGACCGTCCTCTGCCCCCACCCCCTCCCCGGCCGCTCGACGTGATAATATCCCCTTATCACGGGGGAGGGGGAGGGGCGGGGCGAGGGCGCGGCGGCCCGCGCCGTGCTGGGCTGGGCTGGGCGGCCGGGGCGCGCGCGTGATGTCTGGGCCAACCCGCCAATCTCCCCGCCTCCGCTCAGCTGCACCTCGCGCCGGTCGCGGCGGCGTTGCGTTCCCAGGCGGCCCGCACAGTGGACGGGCGGAGGTTCTGGACGGTGACGGCACTTTCGCAAACGCTCCAGGAAGGGGGTTGCTGTTTAAAACATTTCCGGATAAAACTGCTCATTTTTTCGTCGATATATCGAACATCGATAAATCGAACTTCTTTGAACCCTGATTACTGGAACATGGGCCGGTCAAACCTCGATAATTCGAATTTTGATAAGTCCAAATTTGATATATTTGGAAACATTTGGAACGCGACCGTTCATACAGGTAGTAGTGTTCACAACACATTTCACCTGTGAGATTTCTTTCTTACTTTCACTACTTTCGTTTGGAAATTCGAAAATCACTTATTTGTGTATTTCTGCAGAACTATGGCAATTGCAAGTCGTTTGCATTTCATTTTAGAGACTCTTTTGCTTCTTATACCATTTTTAACTCTGTACAGAACTTCGTGTATTATATTATGACAGTTCATGTCTCAATGCAAAAGGAACGCAATTGCGATGTATCACTTAGCAATTTTACTATCAGTTTCAGTAGTAAATCCATGCTTTAAAAAATAGTTTAACTGAATGATTTCTAACTATAAATAATATAGTATAGCCGCGGGATCTGAAATTTTACCATGAGAAAAATTTATAGTGAATGTTGATATAACGGGCAATAGCATACCGAACACTGTGTGCATAAAAATTGGAGGAGATTAAACAAAAGCATTAAGCATGCCACATAAATCTACACAGTTAGGGCCGAGCGTTAGTTTTCCTGCATAACCATAGCCTGGTAGACCTTGCGTCCCAGCTGGCCTGCGGCTGCCGGTTCGAAGAGCACTCGCCGCCGCCTTGCTCAAAGCCGCCCTGCGCTGCCTGCGTGCTTTATGCATACGGCGCGGGAGGGCTGCCTTTCATTTAGGCGCGATCGGCCGGGCCCGCGCCCGCGAGCCCGCCCCGCCCCGCCGCCCGCCGACGCCATTGGAATTAACGGCAGGCCGCAAATGATAGAGCGCGGCGCGCGCCAGCGGATCGCGGCTAGGCGGGTGATCGGACGGAGCGAGCGGGGGACTCGACAGGGTGGGTGGTGGCAGGTGAGCGGTGTGATGTAAAAACCGGGGGTGAGTGCGGGAAAGCTGAGCGGGAAAAGTGCAGCGAGTGGTGCGTGAGTGAAAGCATGAGGTGAAGGAGATGGACTAGAAGCGGACGACATGAGCGAGGAGAGACTAGAGAGATCCAGGGCGTGAGGCGTGGTGAGGGGAGAGGTCAAGTGAGATGCCGTGCGCGGGTGCGAGATCCCCGTCTTACCGCCCTACGTGCGGAATTGTGTGTGACCAGAACACCGACTCATTGAGATGGTATATTTTGGAACATTGCATCTATCCTTTGAGTAAATAGAGTGAAACCCGGCGGTTGTGCTGTCTCCCAATGACCTACAAGCTCCGGAAAAAAAGCTCCAGAGTAGCGAGGGTCACCTAGCAGCATCCTTATTCACAGAGACGAAAATAGATGGCAGTCATTCTCGGACAAATTTACACTGCAATTTCTTATCATTGCGAAGTTCAACACTATTCCCTATGGATAACATGCAACGACTTGATCCAACAAACTGCTATTCAAATTCTATTGCATCAATTTCACTTTCAAATCATTTTTTTTAAAAATTTATTGTGTAAAAAGATTTGAAACAAAAGTACTATTAGAACAGATTGTTGGTCCAGAAATATTTAACTGCTCTTAAAGCAAGTAGAGTTTTCTATATTTTAAATGTCATCAGAGAGCCTCTGATTTTCGATATCTGTTGGGTTTTCTAATTATGCTAGTGAATTGCTATGGTGATTAACGATTTGCCTTCAAGTTCCAAGGTCCATTACATCTGATTCTTCGTCAGAAATTTGTATTCGCGTATAAGAGTAGTAAATTGGAAGTGGAAAGAAGTCTTAGTCCACAAACATCAGTAGCAAAATATCCAAAGTTAGATATGATCGGAATGCTTCGAGTGCGAAATATTCCCCTCCACCTCCTCTCTTACTCCTCCCGGCCCGCTCCTCGCCATTCTGTTGTGGGCGCTCTAACCAAGTGGGAGACTTTCTACACCGGCGCTCGTAAAGAATCAGGCCCCCTCCGCTCATTACTCATTCTCATCGGTGTCTTGTGTTAGGAGTTAATATGTTTGTCAGCTACATTTACTCCTTAATGTATGCCCTGTCTCGTAATAAACTTGCACGTGTGCGAGTTTTGTTTCTCGGTTCCGCTGCTCCCCGTTGTCCGCAGAGGGCCCAGCTGCGAAGCACCCAAGCGTGTAGCAGTCGCTTAACTTACAGGTACAATGTAATAAACGCATCCGAACCGTTTTCGTAACCTCGACGATGCGGAATACATAAATTTCACTCCGATCGCGGCGCTTTCCGAGTGCCACGTACCCGTTAGCTCGGGTGAATGAGTTGTAACAGGATGAACGATACTTCTTGCCCTTTCGCCGGAGTATGTGGTGGAGCCTGTGTGAAACACGAAGAGTTGCATGAGCCGGAGATGTTCTCACTGAGGAAGTCGGTTTCTCAAAACGGTCTAGAAAAGTGAAAGTTTCAAGAGGTTAGGTTCGACTTCATTATTTACAGAGACAAAAACGAACAGGAACCCGCATACTCGTCATACTCGTAAGAAGCTAAATGAATCAATGTGTCAAAGTGAAGTTTAACCTACTGTCAACCGTTGCGTACATCTTCTAAGATTTTTGAATAATGTTGCATTACTACGATAAAGAAACAAAAGGCATAGTTTAAAAGTTTGTACTGCAATTCGCGAATTCTGAAGATCTTGGATTTTTATTAATATAAAAACAAATAATTAAACGATAAGCTTTAAAGTGCAGCAACGTAGGATAATAAAGAGAAATTTTGTTAAGAATGTAAATCGTAAATTATCATTGTTAGAAGCAAAACTACATAAATTGCTGTATTAATAACCAACCATCGCATACACGTCATTATTAATCTACATAAATTAAATTGAAGGGTCTGTGATTTCAAAATAACAACATTTCATTATTTCATACAGTTATTCTAATGAAACAAAAACTCATTCAATTGTTTTAACAGTATTTGTTTCTGTAAGTCGATCTTGTAAATGACCAAACCGATTTTGATGTATTTTCCTGGAAGAATTTCTCAGACACAATTAAGGCTACTTTTATTCAGAAAGTGATTTATATCGTATAAATGAGAAGATATGTATGATTGTAATTTAAATAAATCTACAGTTTTATACCGACATTACAGAAATTCTGAACACGTGACATTCAAAGCAAGAGAAAAGTTACTGTTTACATGATATTTCATCATATCTATCTTTCCTACCTACACAAATTTTAAGAGAATTCTTTCGGGTTTTTAGAATATCTAGAAAATGGCGAGGAAATACGTAAAGCTTAATAAAACAGTTCTGAAAGTCCGTAAACTTTTCTATTTAATACTTTCTATTCATTCTTTTCTTCTATTTAATCTTTTTATTCATTCCAATAACGCCATTAGGTATTGAGAAATTATAAATCAAAGTTGTTTCTGGTAGTTTGTTCGGAGTATGCAACAATGTATTCGTTTACAGCTTCCTGTTGCAACAATGATGGTAACAAGGGTGACCATAGAAAACATGAGAGAGTAGGGCGGAGGATGGGGAGAGGGGCGAGGCGGGACAGAGACGAGTGAGAAGCAAGGAAGAGCTACGTGGGAGGGACGGAGCATGGTAGGTTTCGGCATTGCGGTGTAGAACTGGGCAGGGCAGGGCGGGAATACACACACTGTAGACAGAACTCATTCCTTTTTCCAGTTTCATAGACGATTGTGATAAATAAATACCCGGGAGGAGTGGTCGCTGTTAATTCAGGTGATGAAAACTCCTTCCTATAGTCTGGCCAGAATTACTCATAGCGGGGGCCAGTCTCGAAAAACTTGTGCATATCAGTTTATTAAGAAGCAAGAAACCATTTTCGTCGTTGGAAGTTAACCTTCGTTTCATAATAATTGGAACAAACGCGGGCTAGCAAAAAACAAAACAAAAAACTGCAATAAAAATGCTATTACAATCACCTAGATTTATTTATCCCTTGCAATTCTGTTACAGAAGTAATAACCAATGCAGCAAGCAATCATGGAGACACAACGTATCCGAGAAGTTATGGCCACATGTTCAAAGAATTTTTACGAATATGAAAAATTCATTTAACGTAATGCAGCAAGATGGGTGCGTATGTAACATATCCCATATTTTATCCTCCATGTCACACTTGGGCTGTTTTAGTCAAAAAAATCTACAATGTCGATAAACAATGTGAAATTATCAGACAAAATGCACGAGTAGTACATGTACCTCATTAATGAAGACCGAGTGAAGTTTATTTTTCCAACATAGATGTTCAAGAATATGCGTTGCATTGACGCAGGTGCATTGTGGTTTATAGAACAAACAATAATTTCTCATCCGATCACTACCCAGGACAACATCAAATTATTTTCATCATCATCATCATCATCAATCATCAATTTCAATTACTTTGCGAAATTTATTTTTCTTAATTTCCTTAGAGACCACGCAAAGTGATCAGCGTTCAATCTAGAAGAAACACTGGACCTTGAGATTCTGGTCTTTGTGGCAACGACTTACTCAGATATTCTTCTATTTTAGCAGTGAAGAAATTCCACGTTTACGTGAGACAAATAATTTATGCAATGCACTAAATTAAAAATATTAGTCCCTGCTAATTAAGACTATGATAAAGATCCGATTAGCATTCAAACATAAATATTCAAGAATATTGACAACATTTCAGATACATTCATATTATTATTTCAAAATATATTGATTGTGATTCGCTCACCTCCACAAATCAGTGGAGGAATATATTTGAAGAAACGCAACGCCACTCGCGAAGACGACATAGAACCACATAATTTCAACTCCGTCGCGTTATTTATTTGTCGTAATTCCGTAAGAGGACCCATAAAGCACGAGTGCAGCCAGAAGGCAATCAATCAAGAGGAAACTTCATTACATGCACAACATCCTTGCCGGAAGGCCGAGGAGATTTCGCGAGCCGGATGAAGCCCGATTGGCCGGCTGGAGGTAATAAAGGCGGCGGGCAGGGCGAGACCTTCACCCGGCGGCAGAGGAGCCGGGATGGCTCCGGCGACGGTCTCCGGGACCCGTTACTGCCAAAGCGCCAACAGGCATACTAAGCAGGCGGCGAGATTGTATTTACGACTCTCCGCTCTGGTGGTGGTGATGGGAGTTAGTGTGTGGTTATGAGTGTTGACATTCGGTGATGGCGGTAGTGGAGTTGGTGCGTAGTGGATTGCGGTGGGTGTAGGTTATGAATGATGATAGACAGTGATTGGTGGTAAGCGGGGGTGAGTGGAGGCGAAGGTGAGGGCGGTAGCGACAATGATGGTGTCGCTGTCGGTGAGAGCGGAGGTGGAGGTAGTAGCGGTGGAAGCGATCAACGGCGTGGGAGGTGGGCGCTGCTCGCGCCGCCAGTGAGCGTCTTCGCGTTCCGGGCGACCTCCAACCAACCCGGACAATACCGCAATTGCTACGGAAAGATCGCTATCGGTGATGTTGGGTAGACCGCACGGCAGTCGTGACGCCATTACTACCGGATCATCACTGACGCAATCGCCAAATTCACCATCAAAAAGAGTATTTTAATTTATTTTGTTCTAATACCAATAAATCAACAGGAAATCACCATCATTTTAATGCTGGACTCTACGATTGTCTTCGATACCGTTGTACATGTATATCGTTAAACTTTGCTACAAAGCATTAATAATTACTTGCATCTTCATCCTCACTGTGATATCTCTTCATATTCTCTCACTATCATTGTTACCAAACATCAACATGACTTCCATTTTGCAGGCATTTTCCATTTGTCACTTTTACCGTCCTTGACAGTTCAATGTCACCTTCGACATCAAGAGAATCCGCCAAGCATGTTACCTCCACAGATAGAGCCTATTTATGCAGTGTCCAATTTACTTGAAACAGCTGGTATCTCGAGTAGACGCTGAAGCGCAAGCTAGTAATTGCTTCTCTTCATCGATTGACTTTCGTCGTTCTCGTCTTTACAGAAGTGTGTGATGAATGAATTTCAATTAGCGAACGTCTTGCCATGGGTGTACTGGTATGCAAATCAATATCAGTACATAAATGCTCGCAAAAACAATTATTGATATTATATCAGCTACTTTAATTGGTTGCAAGATTTTTGAAGAGGCGTTCTGCAATGATTGAGATTTTTGAGAAAACAGTGTTACAAAAATTCGAAAAGTATTTGGGAGTTAATTTACGTGAGTTAATATGCATAATTTTAAAAAATAAGTGTTTGCGTAAATTCAATGTTTTGTTACAGTTCTAGATGTTACATAATTATTGCGTAAATTAATTAGTAAAAATGAATCATGTTTTTAAATTCCTTTTTAACTTGAATGTTCAAGCAATTGTTTAGTGAAAATAGCTTTAATTACTAGATTATTTTTGAAACCCGCTTACCGATCAGTCAGCATCACACCAACATAAACGTATCTATTATCACTATCTTTATCTCCTTTGCACATCCTACCGCCTCAGCCATAACCACTATTAGCGAGCGTCTTAATCTTCCTGTAACCTTTGAAACCCACGCCTCTCCCTCCACCCTCACTGCCACCAACCTGCTCTCGCAAAATATTCAGCAGAAGGGCACGACATTGCAAGGCCTCGGCGTCAGCAGGTTGCAAGGGAACAGAGCTTCGCCAGCTGTGACAGCCCGCCGCGAGCGGATTAGAAGACATGATCGCTCGCAAAGAGCGCGAGCCAGGCACGTGAGAAAGGTCCATGGTCGAGGGCATCAGCGAAATGTCTTTTCGTATGCGGAACGGCCGTGTAATATTTCGTAGTGGCTGCGAGACCTCTTCTCAAGTGAAAGGTTGCAACGCTAAGGATAAACTTGGAAACGAGTACGAAACAAAAAAAAATCGCACGGTCGTTTCTGAGAATGTGGGAAGATAAGGTCCTTGCATCGTCTGGATATTGAATGTTCTTATTTCAGAAAATGTTCCACGGTTCATTACATGCAACGCAAGAGGTCGCATTGAAAAGTTATCGAAAAAAGCAGAAAGAACAGTTAGTCGCAAACACGATGTGAAGAAAAGGAAATAGAAAGGAAAATCCATGACGCCGACGAAACTCATATTGTTAACGAATTTTGTATTGAAAACTATTCGTGTGCCAATTACCAAATTTCCGTAAGTAACACCCATCATTAGATGTATCTATGACTACATGTTTATGACAAAACTGCTTACACGGATGTTCATAAACCATTCGGGTCATGTCAGGTTCAGATCCCAATCATGATTTATAAAGGAAACCTTTACGTAAGTTGAACAGAGAACAATTGTATTCCAACAAAACACGAGTATACCTCACAATTCAGCAAGTGAAATTAGTAATCGAATATGGTAGAAAATTATTCAGCAAAAACATGAGAAAAAACAAACAAACGATGGAATGCGTGGCATTTCGAAACTTCTTGCCTTAATCTTGTAAAAAAGTTCGAAACTTTCATTAGCTTGAAAAAATTAAACTCGGAATCAATAACAAATAGATTTCTCAAATGTACCTAACACTACAGAAATTGTAAAATATATTATAATTAAATATTTTCTCAGTTTATACGGTTCAGGGGCGTTTTTATTGAGGATAATGTCATTTATAAGAAAAAAAAAGTACTTTTTTTTCAGCAGAATTGTAGTTCAAACCTCCCTCAAAAGTATTGTTTAATTGTTGGATTATAATTTTAAAATGTGTATTCATAACATGAATGCTCCTTTAGATCCGATGCGATAAATATGAACATTTTTTATTAAATTTGTAAAATTTGAAAAGAAAAGTATGCTTTAATCCGAGGCATAGTCTAATTGGCTTCACCACTGGTTACGTTTTATTGGCCAACTATGACAGGGCAGTATTTCGCGTTGTTTTCATATGCGCAGCTATTTCCTTCACAACAATATATTTACTTAACTCGTTTAACCAGATCTCTATATCCTGACTAGTTTTGTTTGCCTCATGTTCAATTACTTATTTATTAATATATTTCTTTATTTGAGTTCAGAGATTCTTCAACAAGAGGTCATTGTCATCAAACGATGATGACCTAACGAGTAGACGTATGTGATAATGAAGAGATGAATGATGACGAACAAATTGGAGAATGAGTGGAAGGGGAAATACGAGAATGAAAACCTCTCTAGAGTTCCCTTTGACCGCCACAAATTCCACATTGGGATAGTCACACACACACACACACACACACAATAATATTGATTGTCTTCCTTTTGAGCTGCTTCCTAAAGACGTTTTTGAAAACTTACTAATAATTTCCTAGCGTTTTCCTGTACGTTTTCCTTAGCGTTTTCCTTGGACATACCCAATAAAAACAAAGAACCGTCAAACCTCCGAGTCATTCAAGGAACGAAGGGCGTAGAGTAGAGTACCATCGCGGACTGTTGTTCTCTAAGTGACCGGAATGTGGCAAATAAAAATAATTTCTACAGCTTAAACTCTGACCGATCGAACAAGGAAAACGTTCAGTTTGTGGCTCTATACCGGGAAGTGGGAGATGAACGAGGTGGAAGCTGGGCGGTTGGTCGGGTCCGAAACCCTTCCGGGCCTTCCCGCGCGGCGCCGACAAATGAACCGCCGATCGCGGGCGCGCGGACCGGAATGCGGGGCGCGGGGTCGTGCGCGGAGCGGAGGTGACGCAAGCCATAATGGCGGCGGAGGGAGGGGCGTTAGCAGGGCGGGCGGGGAAAGACGCGAAGGGAGCGGTCCCGGGAGGGGAGGGCCAGCGGCAGGGGCAGGCATGATGTCGAGGGTGGGAGTTGGGGTGGGAGCTAGAGCGGGGGCGGGGCGGGGCGGCAGGGGCAAGCGAGTGGGGGGAGCGCCGGGAGCGGCGGGGCGTGGTCTGCGCCTGGCAGCGCACGCGGTAACTTGCTGCCGGATGCTCCGGCGCTGGCACGCGTTCCCCTTTGGCCTCGAGAGGCAAGCGCTCCGCGGCCTCCTCTACGAAGTGCGTGTCGCGAAGCTCCACAATCTCACGTTATCGTCCGCTAGACTCTCTCCGCTCTCTACATCTGTACCACTTGACCTCTCGCCGGTATCACAGTGTGCTTTGTTGGTGTCGTTGAAATTGGCCATTTATTTCTTACGTTCGGGCAGATAGGCGGAAGAGGTCTTATGGCCTGAGCATTGCCGCTGATAAATATATTATTATTATTATTATTATTATTATTATTATTATTATTACTATTACATTTCTTGCTTCACTATCGATTACATTTTGCTCCGATAATTTTTGTTTCTGTCAATTGCCTTTCACGCTGTACATTCCTCTGAGATTGTAGGTCCTCTTTACTTAATTGTTGTCAGTACAAAGAACCACCTTTAGTATCATCCCTCTCCTTTAATAATCTCTCATTTCACTTTGACCCTTCTACTTATCTTCACGTCATTCCGATATCACAGTCCAATTAACGTCATCCTCCAGTGTTCACTGTCAACCATTTTTGCACTTCGGTATCTTACCATCAGTTCCTTGCCCTGTTTCCTCACTCTTCTCACATCCCTACATTTAGCAGTACATTTTGTTGAAAATTTTCAATTTTTTGGTTTCCAAATGGGTGAAAGCATTAGTTTGAAGTCATTAGAAGTACTTCTACTCACAAATGCAATAATATATACAAATTTCTGTAAAAGTCCACATTAACGGCATGAGAGATATTTCAAAAAAATACATTTGTCTAATTTTTTAAAACAACTTCAACAAAAGAATGCAGAAAGGGAATTTTATATTATCTTAAACACTGCAATTGGCACTATCTGTACGAAAGGTTTGCATAAAACGTTTGGAGCCGTTTTGGAGAAAATGGCGTTTGAGCTTTCCTGAAAATGCGAAATTTTGAGCTCGTTTTCACAGAAAAGTTTTGAATTTTCCAGAAACTTTCTATGACATCATTGACACCTCATGAACTTGAAAAAATAAATAACGTGAAGAAATTGACGCTAATATAAATATTAACGATGTGAGAAACTAGTAAAAAAACACATTTTGTAATTTGAAATACAAAGAATAGAGCAAAATGCCTTACTTTGTCATCTTATAGCATATATTTAACGGCATCCCTATCAAAAATTTAAAGAAAAAATTGGAGCCGTTTTTGGGAAAGTCTTGTTTTTGATATTTTTAAAAATTGCACAAATTGCACGCAAAATTGCGAAAAGTTGCTCAACTTTAAAAACAATGTACATGACGTTAATGAATAAAGAAATTATGGCGAAAACAATGATTTGAAGCAAACTTCTCTTTCTTCAATTTTATTGTAAAAAGACCCCGAAAAAATCAAACTTTTGAAATTTGCGAAAATGTTTGTATTACTCCGTATATACGTACGTCGGAAGTAAAAGTAAAGCATTAGTTTGAACTGACACTGCAGAATCCTGAGCAACGCGCCGCGCAAGAGGGCCGTGACCTTCGCGCGCCCCTTGTGCTGCGCTGCGCTCTGCTCCGCTTGGCGTCCGCCTCCGCCGCTCGGGGCGCGGCCCCCGCGAAAGGGTTCCTCTCCCCCGCGACACGCCCGGCCCCTCCGCCGTCTCCTCCAGCGCCGCCGCCGCCACCCTGTCCTAACCGTTCCCATGCATGTTCCTGTTTCTATCCACAGCTTTGCTTCCACCTCTCCCCTTCTCTGTCCTCACCTTTGTTCTTACCTTTTCCCGCCAGTTCTCACCTCCATCCACATCTTTACACCTGCATCTTTTCCCACCTAAGCTGTCACCACTGGTCCTTCATCTCACCCTTCATCCATAGTTTTTTACCACCTCTCCCTCTTCCCTATTCCCATCTCTGTTATTGTAACACGACAACCAATGTATTCCATTAAACGATACCAATATTATTCACTCTCGATTCATTGACGTCAGCGACATTTTAACACTCGTTCGCACGATTAATTTTTCTGTCGTGTCTACCTCGACACCATTAGCGTCAAACTAACTGAAACCGTTGTAATTGGTACGTTTTCTCCACATTACCATCGTCATTGTGTTGCCATCGATCAGATCCTGAAGAAGTCGATCCACCTTTACCGCCCTGATTTCTGTTTTTTTTTTACTCATTTTCTAGTTGGTTTATAGAAACCATAACAATGAGATTGATGTCGGTCACTATGAAGTCATAGTCACCTACATCAGTGTCATTGTTATGGTATATTCTAATGATTATTTATAATCGAGATAACATGTCTTTAAATCATTTAAATAACAATAATCTGTTTCCTTGACATTTTCTCAAAAACCATAATACCATCCTTTGGTTTGGAATTATACAAAAGACTTCTAAAGAAATTTATCCCATAAAAAATGTAATCAAAGGATTTTAAAGAATGATGCCGTTTTTAAACAACGGTTGTAATGCAGAGTTTTAGGGATAAACTTTATTACTTTAATTCGGGAAAACGCTTTGGTAAATATGTTAATTTTTCACGAACATGACAATATAACAATTCTTCCGTTATATTCAATTGCATTCCGTTATATTCAACTTTTCATATGGTACATGTAATATATGTTAGTAATGCGGCTTATTCATATTTCTTCCAACTTCTTTCGAAGTGACAAAATAAGCCAAATATTGTATAAAAGATTTTAAAATTATCGCTAAATAACGAATATAATTATAAATAAATCGTTTTATTTATTGAATATCTAACTAAAGAATATATTTTATGATTTAGCAGTCGATGAGAAACAGAATATCGATTACACACATTCCTAAACACAATCTTAAGTAAATTTTTCCAATCTTATCCAATTCTCCCAAACCACAAAATGAAATTAATTTACTCATTTGCATTTAATGTTTGTACACTACTGTCGTTATCTTCTCGGTAAAATCCTCGGAGCCCGTTCGTAGCTCCATCGAGGCTGTACCTCAGCCACTTTATTCCGGCCACAAAGAGCTGGGAAGCGCCGTGCGCCATGATAGCGGCGCGGGAATCAAGATCTCCGTGAATCTCGAGAGGTCGAACGGACTGCACCGCGAGTGGCACACTATCCCGCCGTCTTCTGACCTGCAGGTGGGTGTATTATTTTGCACGTGTTTACGGACATGCCCTTTCGCTCTTGCCTCTTGCTATCTGGCAGAGGCAGTCGCCGATGTATCGGGGCGTCGTGCAATAATGCACTACGCCAAGATTTCCGATAACTCGGCAGAAGAGCCTTAAACATTTCCCTCGGAAAGGTATCAACTAGCAAGCACTCGCAAGCTAGTGCACTGTAAGGGAAAATCTAGATAAATCAGTATAGCGAGAACCTGTTATAAAATGATCAGTCGAGACGTCAATAAACAATGTGTTATATGCTAGGAGAAATTCATAGCGGGAGAACGCGCCGTGAATTTTTTAGTAACACAACACGCAAGTGTCCGAGAACAATGCTGGTGTATCTGGATAGTAGTATGCGATTTTTGCAGAGCCGATGTATCAAAGTGTGCCATTGTTACTTGAAAGCAAAATATTGAAATAGAATAGAATTTGCTATTGTAAAACAATGAAATACCGTGTGCTCTGTGTACTCTCTATAAAACACATGCTGAAAGAATGAAATAATACAAATTTCTAACAAAACCGCCTACGTAAGGAAGATTTAGGCGCTCAATTTCACATACTCCCAATAAATACCTGTCATTTATCGTAGTTGATTTAAACTAAGGGAGAGATCAGCACAATGGTTCTTTTATTACGAGGCGCATCCAGAAAGCAAGTTCTCTTAGATTAACAAAAGAAAAACAATATCACGGAACAACTTAATTGAAGCAGTACGGCACGGGTTGCACTATTCTTTTCACATAATTACTACCAGATCTGATATATTTATTATACCATGGGACCAACATTTGTGCACATACGTCGTAGAATTCTGGCGTATGGGACCAGTGCTTCTTAGTCTCTTACTGAATGGGAAGATCCAGCCGACCATTGGGGAGAAGGAAGTCATATATATTTTTCAATAATGAACGATTCTGTTATTGTTTTGTATGTATTTTAGCGATCATATCATACTTTACGATATTATTTTTTAAATAATTACCCTTAATGCGGCTGTAACGAGCTTCGAAATTCTACTGTATTCTTCCGGAGTTAATCCTTTTCTAGACTTTATCTTCTCCACTCCTTCTTTCCATGTACTTCTAGGTCTTCATCATCTTCTATGTGATGTTGGTTTCCAATTACAGAGCTTTGGAGATATCGTTCTTCACCCATTCTGTTTAAGTGACGATACCATTTGAGATTTTTTAATTTCAATGGTATCAATAATGTTGAAACTCACTTCTGCTTCTTTTTTCTCATTTTATTCGTTTCTTACTTTGTCCAACAATTTCAAGCCACATCTTCGGTAACAGTCCATTTCCATTGCTGTAAGTGTACTGCCATTACCTTTCAATATTTCTCAAACTTCCAAACCGTACGTGGCAATACTCTCTATGATATTCTTATACCATATTTCAACATTCTTTCTTAGAGTTTGACTCCGCATTAAGGGATGCAATTACCTTAGAGATTCTTTCCCTTTTGATATTCTACTTTGAATATATTGTGTACTACTCCCACTGCTATTTTAGTAGCATAGGTAACATTCTGGCAAAATTTCAATTCTGTTGGGTGTACACATTCTTGGCTTCTCCTCCTACAACCAGATATCGATTTTATTAAAATTTATTTGCAGTCCTCAATATAAGTACTCTTCATGAAGTTTTAGCAACATTTTGAGAACATCGACTTCCTCCTGAACGAAGATAATTTGATCGTCTACATAATTAAGAGAATAGAGCAATTCATTCCTAAATTTTACCTTTTTAAACTGGCATTTCGGGTAATTGATATATGACATTTTGGAGAAGAACGTGTCCAAACCATCTGGAAAACTTGTAATGGTTCAACATAAAATCAATTGCTTATATTTACTGTATCATGAAACTTTAATATTATTCTCTATCTGGCATATCATACTACGAAATTTATTTACTGGTAAAACTTATTTTGTATTATTTCTTCTCTTCTCCATTTCAGGGATTAGGCAGAAGTGCCTGTTCCGTCTTCGCTCTGCACAACACCATCTCTTTCTGGGTCGGCCGATATCTCTTCTTCCCTTCGGTTGGTAGTTCATCACTAATTGTGG
>BOPP01000011.1:15598835-15652078 GCA_017312745.1 Gryllus bimaculatus
AAAGAGAGAGATTCATAACTAATGGAACAGAAGAGCGGGCTAGCAAAAAACAAACAAAAAACTGCAATAAAAATCTAATTACACTGCACGCTAGATTTCCTATTTATCCACTTTGCCAAATTACTGTGCGTACAGGAAAGTGCAAGTAACCAAGTACCGCAAAGCAAGCAATCATGGAGACAAAACGTATCGCGAGATATTATGGGCACATTCAAAGAACTTTACGATATGACAAAATTCCATTAACGTAACTGCAAGCAAGATGGTGCTATGTAACATATCGCCATATTTTATTCCTGCATATCACACTGGGGCTGTTTTAGTCAAAAAATCTACACATGTCGATAAACAATGTGCAAATTATAGACACAAATGCACGAGTAGTACATGTACCGCCATTGAAGAGAGAGCCAGAGTGAACGTTTATTTTTCACAAAAGCACTAGAGGACTGATTCAACGAAACTGCGTTGCAAGACGCAGGTGGCATTGGTGGTTTATACGAACAAACACCATAATTTCACATCCGAATCACTACCAGGACAACATCAAAATCATGTTTCAATCATCAATCAATCACACATCATCAATCTAAATTACTTTGGCGAAAATTTAATTTTCTAATTTGCACTGTAGAGAACCACGCAACGTGATCAACGTTCAATCTAGAAGAAAACACGGACTTGGAGAGTTCTGGTCTATTCTGCATACTAACACGACTATACAGATATCTTGCCTTATCGTCATACTAGTCCCAGGAAATTAGCACGTTGAGTGCAGGCAAGTAAATCTTATGCAATCGCAACTAAATACAAAATATTGTCCCTGCTAATTAAGAAGCTCATGATGAAGAATCCGATTAGCATTCAAACATAAATATTCAAGAATATTGAACAAAATCTAGATACATTCATATTATCGTTTCAAAATGATATTGATTGTGATCGCTTCACCCTCCACAAATCAGTGGAGGAATAGTATTTGAAGACACGCCAATCGCCACTCGCGAAGACGACATAGAACACACATCATTTCAACTCCGGTCGCGTTATTTTTTGTCGTAATTTGTAAGAGGACCCATAAAGCACGAGTGCAGCCAGAGGCAATCAATCAGGAGGAAACTTCAATTACCTGCAGACCACATCCTTGCCGGCAAGGCCGAGGAGATTTCGCGAGCGCCGGATGAAGCCCCGCTGCCGGCTGGAGTAATAAAGGCGGCGGGGCAGGGCGAGACTTCACCCGGCGGCAGAGGAGCCGGGATGGCTCCGGCGACGGTCTCCGGGACCCCGTTTACTCGCCAAAAGCGCCAACCAGGCATCCTTAAGCAGCGCGGTCGAGATTGTATTTACGACTCTCCGCTCTGGGTGGTGGTGATGGGAGTTAAGTGTGTGGTTATGAGTGGTTGACATTCGTGATGGCTGGTAGTCGGAGTTGGGCTGCGTAGTGCGAATTGCGGGTGGGGTCAAGTTTATGAATAGATGATAGACAGTGGATTGGGTGGTAAGCGGGGCGTGAGTGGAGGCGAGTGAGGGCGGTACGGACAATGCAGGTGGTCGCTGCGGTGAGAGCGGAAGGTGGAGGTAGTAGCGGTGGAAGCGATCAACGGCGTGGGAGGTGGGCGCTGCCCGCGCCGCCAGTAAGGCTCTTCGCGTCTCCGGCGAACCTCCACCACCCGGACAATACCTGCAATTGGCTAACGGAAAGATCGCTAGTCGGGCTGATGTTGGGTAGACGCCGCAACGGCACGTCGCTAGACGGGCCATTACTCCGGATCATCACTGCCACGACGCAATCGCCAAATTCACCATCAAAAGAGTTTTTTGAATTAATTATTTTGTTCTAATACCAAAAATCAACAGGAAATCACCATCATTTTAATGGCTGGATCTACGATGGTCCTTTCGATAACCGTTGTACATGGTATATCGTTAAACTTGTGCTACAGAGCATTAATAATACTCGCCATCTTCATCCCTCACTGGTATGATCTCTCATATGTCTCATCACTTCATTGTTACCAAACATCAACAAGAACTTCATTTTGCAGCGCATTTTCATTGGGCACTTCTACCGGTCCTTAGAACAGTTTCAATGTCACTTCGACGTCAGAGAATCGCCCAAGCATTACCGCCTCACACAGATAGAGCCTATTTAGGCACGTGTCCAATTTACTGGAAAACAGCTGGATCTCGAAGTAGCCTACGCTGAAGCGCAAAGCCTAGTAAATTGCTTCTCTTCATCGATGACTTTCGTCGTCTCACGTCTTACAGAAGGTTGATGATGAAATGAATTTCAATAGCGAACGTCTTGCGCATCGAGTGTACTGGTACTGGCAAAATCAATATGCAGTACATAAAATTGCTCGCAAACAACAATTAATTCGAATTTTAATATCAGCTACTTTTAATCTGTTGCAAGATTTTTGAAGACGGCGTTCTGCCAATGGATTGAGATATTTTTGAGAAACAGTTGTACAAAAATTCGAAAAAGTATTTGGGAGTTACGATTTACGTGAGTTAAGTATCGCATAATTTTCAAAAAATAAGTTTTGCGTAAAATTCAATGTTTTGTTAACCACGTTTCTAGATGTTACTATAATTATATTGCGTAAATTAATTAAGTAAAATGAATCATGTTTTCTTAATTCCTTTTGAACTTGAAATGTTCAAGGCAATTGTTTGAGGTGAAAATCAGCTTTTAATTACTAGATTATATTTGAGAAACCACGCCTGTCACCGAATCAGCTCGCACTCAACAGCCAACATAAACGTATCTACTTATCACTATCTATCTCCGTTTGCAACATCCTACGCACAGCCAAACCATCATAAGCGACCGGCGGTCTTAATCTTCCTGTAACCTTTGAAACCCACGCCTCCTCCCTCCGCCTCATGCCAACCAACCCTGGCTCTCCTCAAAATATTCAGCAGAGGGGCACGACATTGCCAAGGCCTCGGCGTCAGCAGCGTTGCAAGGGAAAGAGCTTCGCCAGCTGTTGACACGCCCGCACGCGAGCGGATATTCAGAAGACAGAGTCGCTCGCAAAGAGCGCGAGCCAGGCACGTGAGACAAGGTCCCATGGTCGAGGCATCAGCGAAATGTCTTTTCGTAGGCGGAACGGCCGTGTAAATTCTCGTAGGGCTTGCGAGACCATCTTCTCAAGTGGAAAGGTGCACAGCTAAGGAATAAACTGGAAACGAGTACGAAACAAAAAAAAATTCGCGACGTCGTTTCTGAGAATGTGGGAGATAGGTCCTTTGGCATCGTCTGGAGATATGAATGTTCTTAGTCCAAGAAAACTGCTTCCACGAGTTTCATACATGCAACGCAAGAGGTCGCCATTGAAAACTGTGCGGAAAAAAGCAGAAAGAACAGTTTAGTCCGAAACAACCGATGTGAGAAAGAAATAGAAAGGGAAAATCCATGACGCCCGACGAATCTCAATATTGTAACGAATTTCGTATTGAAAACTATTCGTCGTGGCCAATTACAATTTTCCATTAGTAACACCATTATTAGATGTCTCTATCGACTACATGTTTTATGCGACACATTACTGCTTACACGGATTGCTTTCAGTAAACCATTCGGGTCATGGTCAGGTTCAGATCCCAAATCATGATTATAAAGAACCCTTACGTAAGTTGAACAGAAGAACAATTGTATTCCAACAAAACACGATATACCTCACAATTCAGCAAGTGAAATTAGTTAATCGAATATGGTAGAAAATTATTCAGCAAAAACATGAGAAAAAACAAACAAAACGCTGAAATGCCGTGGCATTTCGAACTTCTGCCTTAATCTCGTAAAAACGCTTCGAAACCCCTTCTTTCCTTGAACAATTGAAACTCAGAACATAACATAATAACGATTTCATCAAAATGTACCTAACATCAAGAAATTGCGTAAAATATATTTATAATTAAAATGATTTCTCAGTTTTACGGTTCAGGAGGCGGTTTT
This sequence comes from Gryllus bimaculatus, assembly GCA_017312745.1. NCBI lineage: Eukaryota > Metazoa > Arthropoda > Insecta > Orthoptera > Gryllidae > Gryllus > Gryllus bimaculatus. The sequence goes on from BOPP01000011.1 coordinate 15,602,800, forward strand.
ATGAGGAAAAACAGTTTATAAGATTTATAAATATATATATAATTATATATATAATATATAATATTAATATAATATAAGTTTGATATACATTTACTATAATTTATAAGGAGAAAAAAGTACGCTTTTTTTCAGCAGAATGTAGTTCAAACCTCCCTAAAAAGTATTGGTTTAATTGGTTGGATATATAATTTTTACAATGGTGTATTCATCAACATGAAGCTCCTTTAGATCCGATGCGTAATAATCGACACATTTTTATTAAATTTGTAGAATCTGAACAAGAAAAGTATGCTTTAATCCGAGGCATAGTCTAATTGCGGCTTCACCACTGTACGTTTTATCTGGCCAACTATGACAGGGCAGTATTTCGCGTTGTTTTCATATGCGCAGCTATTTCCCTTCACAACAATATATTTAACTTAACTCTTTACACCAAGATCTCTATATCCTGACTAGTTTTTTTTGCCTCATGTTCAATTACTTAATTTATTAATAATTTCATTTATTTGAGTTTCATGGATTCTTCAACAAGAGGTCATTGCTCACACAAACCATGAGTGACCCAACGGATAGACGTAATGTGAATAAAGAAGAGATGAATGATGACGAACAATTGGAGAATGAGTGGAAGGGGAAAATACGAGAATGAATAACCCTCTAGAGTTCCCTTGACCGCCACAAATTCCACATTGGGATAGTCCCACACACACCACACACACACACACACACCCCACACACACACACACCACACCAACCAACATAATATTGGATTGTCTTCCTTTTGAGCTGCTTCCAAAGACGTTTTTGAAAACTTACTAATACATTTCCTAGCGTTTCCTGTACGTTTTCCCCTTACAGCGTTTCCTTGGACAATCCCAATAAAAACAAAGAACCGTCAAACCTCCGAGTCTATCAAGGAACGGAAGGGGGCGAGAAGTCAGAAGTTACCATCGCGGACTGGTTGTTCCTAAGTGACGGAAATGTGGCAAATAAAAAACATTTCTACAGCTTGAACACTCCTGACCCGGGATCGGAACAAGGAAAACTTCAGTTGTGCCTATACCTCGCAAGTGGGAGATGACGAGGTGGAAGCTGGGCGGGCGGGTCCGAACCCTTCGGCCTTCCGCGCGCGCCGACAACTGAACGCCGCCGGATCGCCGGGCGCGGGACGGACTGCGGGGCGCGGGGTCGTGCGCGGAGCGGGGTGACGCAAGCCGGATATGGCGGCGGAGGGCAGGGGCGTTAGACAGGGCGGGCGCGGAAAAGACGCGAAGGGAGCGGTCCCGGGGGAGGGGAGGGCCATAGCGGCAGGGGCAGCATGATGCGAGGCGTGGGAGTTGGGGTGGGAAGCTAGAGCGGGGGCGGAGGCGGGGCGGCAGGCAAAGCGATGGGGAGCGCCGGGAGCGGCGGGGGGCGGTGTGCTGCGCCTGGCAGCGCACGCGGAACTTGCTGCCGGATGCTCCGTGCCGCCTGGCACGCGTTCCCCCTTTGGCCTCGAGAGGCAACCGTCCGCGGCCTCCTCTAGAAGCGTGTCGCGAAGCTCCACAAACTCACGTTACGTCGCTAGACTCTCTCCGGCTCTCTACTCTGTACCAACTTGACCTCATCGCCGGTATCACAGTGGCTTTGATGTTGGTGTCGTTGAAATTGGCCCATTATTCTTACGCTTCGGGCAGTAGGCCGGAAGAGGCTCTATGGGCCTGAGCATTGCCGCTGATAAATTATATTTTATTATTCATTATTAATTATTATTATTATTATTATTACTATTATATTGATCTATTACTATTCACTATTACTATTACAATTCTCTTGCTTCAACTTCGATTACACTTTTGCTCCGAAAATTTTTGTTTCCTGTCAATGTGCTTTCACGCTGTACATTCCTCTGAATTCGTAGGCTCTAGCTTGACTACATTGTTGTCAGTACACAACGACTCCACTTACATATCAGTCCCTCTCTTTCAATAAATCTCTCATTGTCAACTTTGACCCTTCTACTTACTTCACGTCATTCCGATACACAGTCCCAATAACGTCATCCTCACAGTGTTCACTTGCTGCAACCATTGTTCGTCGCGACCTTCGGTATCTTACCACATCAGTTTCCTTGCCCTGTTTCCTCACGTCTTCTCACATCCCTAGATTAGCAGTACAATTGTTGTTGAAAATGTGTCAATTTTCGGTTTCCAAATGGGGTAAAGCATTAGTTTGAAGTCAATTGAAGTAACTATCTACTCACAATGCAATACGTATATACCAAATTTCTGTAAAAGTCCACATTAACGGCATGGAGAGATATTTCAAAAAATACAATTTGTCTAGATTTTTTAAAACAACTTTCAACAAAAAGAAATGCAGAAAGGGAATTTTTCAATAGTATCTTAACACTGCAACTTGGCACTATCCTTGTACGAAAGGTTTGCATATAAACGTTTCGGGAGCAGTTTGTGGGAGAAATGGCGTTTGAGGCTTTCCTGAAAAATGCGAACAATTTTGAGCTGTTTTCACAGAAAAGTTTTGAAAATTTTCCAGAAACTTTTATGACATCATTGACACCTCATGAAACTTGAAAAATAAATAACGGGAAGAATTGACGCTAACTAAATATTAAAGCGCATGAAGAGAGAACTTAGATAAACCAAACACCTTTTGTAATTTGACTACAGAAGAATAGACAAAATGCCTTATCTTTGTCATCTAAGCATATATTATAACGGCATCCCTATCAAAATTTAAAGAAAAAAATTGGGACGCCGCGTTTTGGAGAAAGTCTTTGTTTTGAATACTTTTTAAAAATGTCAGCACAAATTGCACGCAAAATTAGCGAAAAGTTGCTCACCTTTAAAAACAATGTACAGTGACGCTATAACTTGATAAAGAAATTATGCCGAAAACAATGATTTTGAAGCAAACTTCTCTTTTCTTCAATTTTGATTGTAAAAAGACGCACCGAAAAAAATCAAACTTTTTCATCGAAATCAAACAATGTTGTATAACTCGTATATCACGTACGTCGGAAGTAAAAGTAAAGCATAGTTTGAACTGACACTGCAGAATCCTGGCAACGGCGCCGCGCAGAGGGCCGTGATCTTCGCGCGCCCCTTGTGCTGCGCTTGCGCTCTGCTCCCGCTGGCTCCCCTCCGCCCGCGGGCGCCCCCGGAGTCCTCCCCGCGAACACGCCCGGCCCTCCGCCGTTCCTCCTAGCGCCGCCGCCCCACCCGTCCTAGACCGTTCCCATGCATGTTCCTGTTCTATCCACAGCTTTGATTGCACCCTCCCCTCTCTGGTCTCACCTTTGTTCTTACCTTTCCCGCCAGTTCTCACCTCGCATCCACATCTTTACACCTGCATCTTTTCCACCCTAAGCGTCACCATGGTCCTTTCATCTCACCCTTCATCCATAGTTTTTTACACCTCTCCCTCTTCCCTATCCCATCTCTGTTATTGTAACACGCAAACCAATGTATTCATTAAACGATACCAATATTATTCACTCTCGATTCATTGACGTCAGCGACATTTTAACACCCGTTCGCACGAATAATTTTTCTGTCGTTCTACCTCGACACCATTAGCGTCAAACTAACTGAAACGTTTGTAATTGGTACGTTTTCTCCACATTACCATCGTCATTGTGTTGCCCATCGATCAGATCTGAAGAAGTCGATCCACTCTTTACCGCCCTGATTCTGTTTTTTTTACGCCATTTTCTAGTTGGTTTATAGAAACCATAACAAGAGATTGATGTCGGTCACTATGAAGTATAGTCAGCCAACATCAGTGTCATTGTTATGGATATTCTAATGATTTATTATAATCGAGATACAAATGTCTTTAAATCATTTAAATAACAATAATCTGTTTCCTTGACATTTTCTCAAAACCATAATACAATCCTTTGGTTTGGAATTATACAAAGAACTTCTAAAGAAATCTTTATCCATAAAAAATGTAATCAAAAGGATTTTAAAGAAGGACGCCGTTTAAACAACGGTTGAATGCAGAGTTTTAGGGATAAACTTTATACTTTAATTCGGGAAAACGCTTTGGTAAATAGTTAATTTCACGAACATGACAATATAACAATTCTCCGTTATATTCAGATTGCATCCGTTATATTCAACTTTTCATATGTACATGTAATATGTAGTAATGCGGCTTATTCATATTTCTTCCAAACTTCTTCGAAGGACAAAGATAAGCCAAAATATGGTATAAAAGATTTTAAAATTATCGCTAAATTCGAATGAACATAATTATAAATAATTCGTTATTTTAGAATATCTAACTAAAGATATAATTTTATGATTTAGCAGTCGATGAGAAAACAGAATATCGATTACACACATTCCTAAACACAATCTTAAGTAAATTTTTCCAAATCTTATCCAATTCTCCAAACACAAAATGAAATTAATTTACTCATTTGCATTTAATGTTTGTACACCGTACGGTCGTTATCTTCTCGGTAAAATCCTCGAAGCCGTTCGTAGCTCCATCGAGGCTGTACCTCAGCCACTTTTATTCCGGCCACAAAAGAGCGGGACGCCGGTGCGCCATGATAGCGGCGCGGGAATCAAAGATCTCCGTGAATCTCGAAGAGGGTCGAACGGACTGCACCGCGAGTGGCACAATATCCCGGCGTCTTCTGACCTCCAGGTGGGTGTATTATTTTGCACGTGTTTACGGACAGCCCTTTCGCTCTTGCCTCTTGCTATCATGGCAGAGGCAGTCGCCGATGTATCGGGCGTCGTGCAATAATGCACTAACGCCAAGATTTCCGATAACTCGGCAGAAGAAGGCCTTAAACATTTCCCCTCGGAAAGGTATCAACTAGCAAGCACTCGCAAGCTAGTGCACCTGTAAGGGAAAATTAGATAAATCAGTATAGCGAGACTGTATAAAATGATCAGTCGAGACGTCAATAACAAATGTGTATATGCTAGGAGAAATTCATAGCGGGAGAACGCGCCGTGAATTAGTAACACAACACGCAAGTGTCCGAGAACAATGCTGGTGTATCTGGATAGTAGTAGCGATTTTTTGCAGAGCCCGATGTATCAAGTGTGCCATTGTTACTTGAAAGCAAAAATATTGAAATAGAATAGAATTTGCTATTGTAAAACAATGAAATACCGTGTGCTCTGTGTACTCTCTATAAAACACATGCTGAAAGAATGAAATAATACAAATTTCTAACAAAACCGCCTACGTAAGAAAGATTTAGGCGCTCAATTTCACATACTCCCAATAAAATACCTGTCATTAATGCGTAGTTGATTTAAACTAAGGGGAGCGATCAGCACACATGGTTCTTTTATACGAGGCGCATCCAGAAAGCAAGTGTTCTCTTAGATCAACAAAAGAAAAACAATATCAACGGAACAACTTATTGAAGCAGTACGGGGCAGGGTTGCACTATTCTTTTCACATAATTACTACCAGATCTGTATGATATTTATTAAACCAGGGACCAACATTGTGCACATACGTCGCTAGAATTCTGGCGTATGGGACAGTGCGTCTTAGTCCTTACTGAATGGGAAGAATCCAGCCGACCATTGGGGAGAAGGAAGTCATATATATTTTCATAATGAAGATTCTGTTATTGTTTTGTATGTATTTAGCGATCAATATCATACTTTACGATATTATTTTTTTAAATAATACCCTTAAATGCGGCTGTAACGAAGCTTCGAAATTCTACTGTATTCTTCCGGAGTTAATCTTTCTAGACTTATCTTCTCCACTCCTTCTTACCATGTACTTCTAGTCTTCATCATCTTCTATGTGATGTTGCTGTTTCCAATTACAAAGCTTTGGAGATCATCGTTCTTCACCCATTCTGTTAAAGTGACGATACCATTTGAGATTTTTTAATTTCAATGGTATCAATAATTTGAAACTCACTTCTGCTTCTTTTTCTAATTTTATTCGTTTCTTACTTTGTCCAACAATTTCAAGCCACTCTTCGGTAACAGTCCATTTCCATTGCTGAAGTGGTACTGCCATTACCTTCAATATTTCTCAAACTTCAAAACCGGTACGTGGCAATACTCTCAATGATATTCTATACAATCTTTCACATTCTTTCTTCAGAGTTTGACTCCGCATTAAGGGATGCATACCTAGAGATTCTTTCCCTTTTGATATTCTACTTTGAATATATTGTGTAACTACCCACTGCCATTTGAGTAGCATAGGTACATTCGGGCAAAATTTCAATTCTGTTGGGTGTACACATTCTTGGCTTCTCCTCCACAACCAGATATCGATTTTATAAAATTATTTGCAGTCCTCAATATAAGTACTCTTCCAATGAGTTTTAGCAACATTTGAGACATCGACTTCCTCCTGAACGAAGATAATTTATCGTCACATGATTAAAAGAATAGAGCAATTCATTCCTAAATTTTACCTTTTTAAACTGGCATTTCGGGTAATTGATATATTGATCGACTATTGTTGGAGAAGAACGTGTCAAACCATCTGGAAAACTTGTAATGGTTCAACATAAAATCAATTGCTTTATTTACTGTATCATGAAACTTTAATATTATTCTCTATCTGGCATATCATATCAGTGTGTATACAGCTTTTTGCAGATCATCTTCACTTTCTTGCAGTATGTAACGTCATCTCATAAAGTATAACGTTTAGGTGTTAATTCTGCTTCAACTGATTCCAGAACTAGCTATTCATGCTCCATTTTAATAGTATAATATATATATATATAATATATAATATATATATATATATATATATTGGAATAGTGTTGGAGATAAACTACACCTTGTTAAGTCCCTCTATTTATTAATATTCTTCAGTCTTCTTATTCCAGTATTTTTATAAATTTTTGTCTCGTGAATACATATTTTTGATGGTTTTATGAGGTGTTCAGGATAGCCACTTTCGTTCATTATGTTCCATAGCTTGTGTCGGTCCCGCTATCAAAAGCTTTCTCGAAGTCATAAAGGCCTATATGGGTTTCCTATTGATCTTCTCGTCGTTTTTTCTAATATTCTTTTAGGACTAAATGTGTTGTCTTACAAGAGCGTCCTTTCCGAAATCCCGATTGTTCTTCTTGTAATTTAGCCTCTGCTATAATTTCAATCGAGCGTTGATAATTTTTGCAAATATTTTATAAGCGGCATCATGAGGCTGATACCCTGTAGTTCCACATTCATTTCTTTACTTTTTTTAAAGATAGATTAGACCTCTGTTTTTTTCCAGCTATTGGGTATCTTATAAGAATTTCCAGCATTCGTTAACAGATGAAGCAGTCTAAATTCGCTTAGGGGGCCTGCAATTTTATGAGTTCCATGTTAACTCCATCAGGACCACATGCCTTCCTGTTTTTATTACTGTTCAAGGCTTGCTTTAATTCATCCAAGGAGATGGAATCCACTGTATGTTGTAAGCCGAAGCTCTTCCTCTTTAGGTCAACAGTTCCAGTACACCAAAGGTTTATATAGTGTTTCCTTCCATTGTTCTTCATTGATTATGCGTAAATCTGCAAACATCTTTCTCCGTCTGATTTAAATGTCTTAACGCTTTGTACGCGAACAATTGTCTTCCATGTATATCATGTTCGATGGTTGGCTTATAAATCTATCCCATGAGTCATTATGTGCAGATCTTATTATTTGTTTAGCGTTATTCCTTTTTTGTTTATATTCTTCTTTAGCTTCTTGGTTTTGTTTTGAAGGAATATTTATTGATATATCTTTATCTTTTATGGCTTTCGCTATACAATCGTCCAACTCTCAGTCCCTTTCTTTTCTTATGCTTTTTTCTTTCCTAAAGTTTCATATGCTGCCTCTCTATGCATGCCTTTATATTGCTGCCATTCTTATCCACATTCATCAACAGTTGGAACACTTGACAGAAATTGTGTGGTAATCGGATTTGATATAGTCTTTTTGCTTTCTTGTTCAAGTAAATACACTTTGAAAATTTCCTGACTGGTCTCTTTCCTTGGTCTAATTTTCTTCCATTTTGCTACCATGCTATTGTTGCAATCACTAGGTAGTGTGTCTGAATATATATCACATCCTCGGTGTACTTGTACATTCTCTATTGGTTACTAATTTTATCATTTGCGATTACATAATTAATCAGTGATCTGAGGCCTCTGGCAGTCCAGGTGAACTTGTGTATTTCTTTTTCCTGAAAAAGGTATTAGCAATTTCAACTTATTGAAGGCTGCAAACTGTCTAAGTTCTCTCCGTTTTTATAAGTGCTGTTCTCCAAATACCCCGACAACTCCCGGAATGTTACCAACCCTGGCGTTTAAGTCGCCACAGACGAGGACATGATTATTTTTTTGTTATTTTTGCTTATTTGTTTTGAAGATCGTCATAAAACGTCCGTGTGTCCTCTCTTCCTTCCTCTTCTGGGCCTTCACGCCTATAAGTATTAAGTTGCCCCTCTTATTTGAATTGCACGTCACAAATTCGCTCATTTCCAAAGGAATACTCCACTATCCTATTTTTCCACCTCTTGTTAACCATAATTGCTACCCCACTACTTGCCCGTCTATTTTTGAGTTACTCCACAGTAGATCATCGTATAATGTTTCATATCTTAGTTACTTTCATTTTTTTTTTGGTTTCCGTTATCACAGCCATATCTATTCCTTTTTCGTTTAGTTTGTTATCGTAGTTCTTCTTCTTTATTAGCTAGCCCTCTGACTTTCCAGGTAGCTATTTTAGTCGTCCCGTAATACCGAAACGTTTATCCTTGGCATGCTTAAGTCGTTTCCATGATCCATCCAGTTGTGCATTGTGAAGAGAGCCATAGTTATTGAATCCGCGTTAACGAGCGCTGCGCAGGTTAAGTTTGGTAGTGGGCTGCCACCTCACAGCTTCCAAACAAGCTGGGTGGTATTTTGGGCCACGACCTAGGCCGGATTGCTTTGCTGGGCTAAGAGTTCGCCTACCCTTTCGAGGACAGTCTCGGCCATGTCGAAGCCGAAGATCTACGTCGGAACTTCCTCTTCTTCGTTCAGGTCCTCTTCTTTGGGGCCTATTCTAACTGCCGGTGTCCTCTTCTGGAGTAGTACTTCTTCGTCTGACCCCTCCCCTTCGTCCTGTCCGGCCAGGGAGGCCCTACCAGTAGCTACGCTATCGCCGGCATAGCTCTCAGGTTCACGGAGGCACACAAGCTCCACCACCACGTCAAGGTCCTGTACTCCCTAGGTGGGTTATATTATTTATATGTATTTAGTTGTATTATTTAATATGTATTATTATTAACTCCATTTTAATTAAACTCCATTTTATTTTCTGGTACAATTTATGTAAATTTTAAAACAATTAAGAGAAAATGGGCCCGAGATGATCCCAGAAATTGTGTTTGCCCACTCTGTTATGTTAGGCTACGCACACTTACGTATTCGGGAGAGTTTCACAACAGCTAAGGCTCGCCGTAGCCATTTCCCCAGATCACTATTGTTTTGATTTATATATGACTTGTACGAGAGGAAACTGAGCAACACATAATAATAATAGAAATAATAATAATACTTAAGCTTATTATTATTACTCTTATTATTGTTGTTATAATTGTTATTACGATTATTATTGGTTGATCTGGACATTAAACGCCGGAGTCGGCGAAGCAAAGGCATATGTATGTGGGGTTGCGCCGAGGCGTGGGCGGGCACGCTGCCGGCCGCATCGGCGATAATGATCGGACGCGACCATTGCGCAAGTGGATGGGACAGGCAGCCACCGCACCGCTGCGTCGCGCGCCAAGCGACGCGCGTCCCCGACCCGCTACCACACGTCGCTTTCTCCCTCGCGCCTCCACCCGCGCAGCGCACGCAACCACACGCACGCGGACGCCCACGCACGCACGCACGCACGCACGCGCGCGCGCCCGCTCGCTCGCACACGCGCGTGCGCGCTTCCTCATTCCTGCGGGGCGCGCGTTTGGCACGCGGCGCGCTTCCTCCTTCGCTGCCCCCTCCCCGCCTCCCACGCCGCCCCCGTCACACTCTCGCCTGCAAACCAGCTGCTGTCGTCCGCGCCGCCGTCAAGTCGGAGACTCACCGTTCTTTCCGGTGCCACAGTCCGCCCCGAGGATAAATGACTATTCACCATAATCGTTGTCATTGGAGAGTTTACGTCTGCTTAACCTGGCACACCCAGCGAGAAAACTTTGGGCAACACTTGCTACTGCAATGCCTCGGACAGAGACACTGGAGTTCGAATCCGACGGTAGCGAGTTTTCAATACTGACTAGTCGGCTAGATCTAATTCAGCCGCCATCTCGAGGAGAACTCTATCGGCGAGCTGCGTTTCGTCTGCTTTCGACGATGAAAGGTCGAACTTCATTAAGGACTGAGCGCGATCTTTCCTTCCTGTTCCATTCTTTATCCTTTCCCTTACACGCAACACCGTTACGCCTTTCACAACCACACATATTGGGAGCAGTGAGAAGCTTAGAATTTGCCTCGGCTGGGGCCGTGTCCCGCCGGTGGACATTCCGGAGTGAATATACCTCCAGCAAGCGGACGTGACTTCTGAGGCGGCACCGACCTAATGTCCTGCAGAAGAGGAACAACAGATCTAATTACATTAGCGGTTAGACGCGTCTAAAATAATCAATCCATCTATTAACCTTTCAGCTCACGCTCAATCTTCCGAGTTAAATCGTTCTGTAGACCTGAAGAGAACCTAGTATCTTAAAAAAACCCAACAAGACACGCGTTTTTGGTAGAAATATCTTGGCATCTTCTGGATGGATGCCCAAAAAACAAAAACAAATTCATTCGTTTCTTCAATTCTATGTCGTTATTGGCTGTCACGCCAAGTCTATCCTTTTTGGTATCAACAGCCCTTTAACATTTCCAACCCCAACTCGCAGCTCCATTAACACCACCACCATGCCAAAACATCACCACCACGCTACTACCACACAATTACAGTTCATATTCGACACTTTAATTTGTTTCATATAGAATAAAGAAAACTACACATTTTTGGCGTCAGAGGCCCATAAAAAGAGATTTTATAACGAAACACTGCCATTTTTTCGCTGCATCACTACATGACTACTACACCATACCACAACCTCACCATATCACTACCACATCATCATCATGACCAGAAACGTACCAGCACAACACTTTCATTTCAACAGCAATAACAAAATTGAAATCACCATTACTATTCGCATCCACTCTCACACAAATACTACCATTGCTGCTACCACTTCTCCCAGCTCCTCCACCACCAAATACAACAAATAAAATTGGCTGCGCCATTATCTATTCGCTTGCAGTATCCCACCACCCCCGCCAGAACCGCTTCCGCCGCCGCTGATTCGTCGAGGGCGTGCCTCCCCGGCGCGTGGGCCGACGCCACACGACGTCAGCCGCGTCCGCGTCGCGTGCGCATGATCGATGCATGAGCTGCGAGGGGGCGCTCGCCGTCAGATGCCGAGATACGGCGGCGACATCCAGAATATAAACACATTGAAACAAAGCCTCGATGCGCTGCAAGAGAACACTCAGAGTTTGGGTTATGCTGCGGTTTCACAAAAATTGATTCTGAAAAAAAAAATGTTCCAGAATTGTGCTCAAGCAATTAGATAAATTTCAAATTTAATGCATGCTTAGAATAATACAAAGTATAATGTGTACTACATACACAGTTTCAATACAATCATTCACAAAAGTAAGTGAACCTTTAATTAAGTGAACGTCATTCCCTCATCTACGTTTGTTTGACAACTAATTTACACACAAGTTTGATTTCTTCAGCATGATAAATAATATTAACACTTTTATGATGAAACGTTTAAATTAAATGCGTGCTTCATAACATTGTTCTCTAAACTTTCCTCAGCATATTTTCTACACCGAGTGTGCCAGATTCTCAATCATAAGACGGCAAATTACACGAAACCAGTTGATTTCAAGACAATTTACTTTCTTGAAATAATAATAAAATGACTGAAAAGGAATGAAAAGTACTATGAACAGTCGTACCTTTCTCATGTAATTTTGACAATCTCTTCAAATTGCTTCAACTGCTCCACTTGAAAGTTCATGCGCTAGAAACTACCCCAAAATATTTTTTTTTAAATTTCCATTAGCAAGTTCCAAGTAGGACGCTTTTTTAAATTTTAATTGTTTTAGTGGATTGTTGTATTACAGATCATAACTAAGTAAAAGGCGAACACGATTTACCAAGCGTTCAACTTTCAAGCAGAGCAATTTAAAAAATCGGAAATTCAAAAGGGATGGCAATTACATGATCAATTTCATTGCGCCATATTGGATATCCTGGTTATTCAGATTGTGTTTGATCAACGATTCATTACCACACTAATCCACATAAAGGTTTCAAATTATAGAATATATCAATGATCTTACGTTACCAAAAAACAATAATTGTGGAGCAAAAAGATAATATTGGTACAGTTCCCAGCCAGTCATGGAATTTTTTCTCATACATGGAACTTCATTATCACTCACAATCGACTTTCGTCGACTTGCTCTAATATAAATTTGAAGTCACAAAGGATTTACATACTCCAATTTAAGCACCAAAATCCCCAAACAATATCTAAATAAATGATGGCGAAATAGAAATAATGCGGTGCATGAATAATGAATTAAACAAGAGCACAGAGTTTCGCAGGTCGTAAATTAATTTAGCACTCTCCCTCCGGTTTCGTTGGATCGCAGCAGGGCGACCTCGAGCCGATGCATAGTTTTGCATACATTAGCCGTCTTGCTCCTGCCCTCCCCGTCAGAGGAGTGTTTACCCTTCTTTGCTCTCGAAACATGTAATAAGCATGCTTTCGCATCAGCCCAGATTCATGGGCGTGTCCGTGCAGTCTAGAAAATATTACATGTCAATTAAAGTGTATAATACCCATGAAAAGTTTACTCAAAAATAGGTAAACTGAACATGGAGTAAAATTGAATTACGCTAAGTGAACCATGTGTACAAAAGAAAAGAATAATAAAAGCGCCATTTTCTTTTCAAGATATATCAAACAAATTGGCTTATTTAGGTCTATTTTTATTTGTATTAATCGTCGGTCTTATATTAATTGATTGACGAACATTCCTTTCACCAAACACTTTCGCCAGAATACATTTGCATAACCAGTTTAAATACGTTCATTCACAAAACGTAAGTGAAAGTTTCATTTAGCGGTTCAGTCTATTCCTTTCTACACTGTAAATTGCAGACAAGTTCAATTTCATTCATAATAATGAAAAACGGAGTCTGTAGCAGCAAAATCTGCTTATCTGCTCAGCGACAAATAGAAAATACAAATGAATTCTAATTCCTTCCTTTATTATTTACAGTCCAACATCAGAACCTAAGGATGGGAGAAGAAACAGAATTAAGAAAGATAGATCACCCGCTGTCCATATCCCTTTTCAAAATACTGAGCCGGTATCAGGGTAGAATGACATTAAACTTATTGTATTATTTCATTCTCTTATTTAAACAATTCCATTGCAATATTGTGCAATTAGTATTACTGATAACGGAACCTAGATTAAGTAATCCAAAAGAGATATACGTAAAAACTACTTTACAATGAGACATAGCATTAAATTTTTAATTTTGTTTTCAGTTAATGAAGATGTGAATGAGAACATACGCCGCCTTATTCTTGTTACGGTTTTGTCGCAATTGCATCCCAATATCGGAATCAACAGTAACGAGTGGATACGGCAGCAGGAAAATGCAATTGAAAGAAACCTCATCTGAAAATATATTCCTAAAAATGAGCAAACACAATGCTCAATAACAACAAATACTATACTCCCAAATAATTCTGCAACAAATTAAATATTTTAATAAATACAATCTTCTCTAATATTGTAATAACATATAATTTTAGTACATACAGGTACAGAGTACACCAATTTTTTGCCAAGAATGTAAAAAATGTTGTAAACACAACCCGAGAATACAAAAATGTTTAATGAATGACGGGAACTTTCTTAAAGCCTTGCAATTACATGACTTCAGCTGAGTCACAAGAACATGCATTGAGTCTCATTCTCGCAGAATGAGAATTCAATGTGTAAAGTATGAGATTGAATGATAATACTGCGCAGTACAGGCGGAATATCATACTCACACATCGCATTTTTCATACAAATCGAAACAGATTCATTGTTTTTGGATTTTCCCCATGCCCTTGGGGGTCTAACAAAAGCAGAGATACCTTTTGCATGGTCTAAGGCTGCGTAATTTGCTTTCAATTTCTGCGCTCTTTGAAAATCAGTAACACAGATACATGTACGAAGGAAACCTTTACATTTGCATTTTCGTAGTCTTGTTATTCTTAACATTTACTTGCCATATTTGTCGCGTAATTTACATTCAATGCTACACAAATGAAAAAATCGTTACAAACAATTGTACTTTCCACTAGATAATTTTGCAACTTGCAACCACTACAGCCGTAACTGAATTGATAGCCCGTACGACTTGGAACCGCTAACACCAAGAGATGCCAAATGTGTGAGGGGAGATTTCATCATCTTCCACATGAATCCAACTGGCACACTCTAGACACATCGAATTTCGATTTCAGTATCTAGTATCTGAGGTTTCGCTAGCTCTTTAAGAAAACAAAGAATCAGAGAAAGAACATAAATTATGTGAATAATGTCATGGAATAAAGCCGCATTCAGCGTAAACACTATTGAAACGTTACAGTTGAAGATAGAAATTCAATACCATAAGAATAAAATATAAAAATTTAATATTTTTTAATAAGCTTTATTTTTCGGTGGCATGAACTGCAAGGTCATTAGTGACAATATCCACAATTCTTTACAGTGCATCAAATAAATTTATATTATTTAGAAATTTAAATACATATAAACATATATAAGATGTTTTAGTAAGTAATTTGGTGAGACGATTTGAAAGTGAATGTGTAATATGTAAGTCCGAATACGCTGGGCGATCAATGATGGTATGTTAGATAGGGATGTTACAAGATTTACAAAGTGACGGAAATTCTTTCATAAACAGTTCTGAGTGGGTAATATGTCTATGTCCTACTTCAATATTGATTTTATACAAAATAACTGTTACGAACATTTGACATTCGCAGGGGATCGAAAACGGTCCTTGTTTGCAAAAAGACGCGTGGTGGGAAATTCGAAATAAAGACAGCAGTGTTTGACAGCTCACGTTCCGTCCCAGTCAAAGGGATGACCGGCCAAATATCTTCGACCCCCTACACACCACTGAAGTTTGTAAGATTTATTCTGAGACATCAGAACGTAATCAAACTTATCCATCTTATGTCCACTACAGGTGACGCGAAGTTCGGTCATTTCCGAAGGTTGACAAGCGGAGTTTATGGAAAAAATAGATTGAACTTGGTTATTGTTGTGTACAATCAAGAATTCTATTATATAACTCTTATTTGGCGTTAAACTTGAAAATTTCTAATATCATGTTTTGTGGACAAATGATGTGGAACAATACAAAGTCAGGTTGATGCCTTTTATTACAACATGGCATCCCGTAGTTCCAAAATTCGTAACGAAATATACAAAGCCAGATAACCAGAGCTCCAGGAGAAAATGCCTAATCGCATGCCAAGTCAGTGTTAATCCAAATGCAGCCCACAATTCCGGCAGGGTCGTTATATAATGTTTCGCAAAGGCAGTTCAACACACTTGGCAACCAGCTTCTCCTGCTCCGCTCCGCTCCGTCGCAAGGGGAGGGGTGGCAACCTCTACGGCTGGCCTCACACTAGCAATACGTTTCCGCAATATCTTTCAGCAATTTGTTTGCGCTTCTTGCATTTGTCCTTCTTGCGGTTGTACACTAGCAAGAGCAAGGAGGGGCAAGATCTTTCCGGCAAGATATTACCGATCGCTTTACATTAGGATCAGTTGTTGCCGTGTTTGGCGACGGCGCAAGTAAAATGGCGCATGAAATTGAGGTTATACCTCACTTCCCGACAACTAGTGGAAGGGAAAAGATGCGAGTTGCGGTCGCGCCTATTGTGCTAAATGAGGAGGTAAAGTAACGCCGACGATTTGTGACAATATGTAACTGAATTTTAAGAAGAAAGGAAAAGGGGACTTCGTGGATTTCGATTCCCATTTGAGCAAAGTAATTTTCTTTTAATAAAAAAGTGCAATTTTAATTAGGTAAAAAGTTTTAAAATCCCTTAATAATTTTTAACGTTAAAATTAATAATCAGGGGGCATCCATGGCTGAACCAAAATTTGAACCTTTGATTATCAACCATAGAAAGAATATTTATTACTTTTAGTGTCGTAACCTTTTTCATACTCCCATTTTTCGAAAAAAATGCATATTAAAATGGAAATACGTATTACGTCTACGTACTACCGTACATACTTCCTGCGTATGTGACATTGGTCAAATTTGGCTTCTCCCAGCAATATTTTGTTCATACTTCATTCCAATTATATTCCCAGCAACAGCCGGCAATATGTTTCCGAAGGTGCAAACACACGGGCTTACATTACGACCAGAATGTCAAGCAAGAAATATTGCCAACATCAGAAATATTGATTGCCCTTATGTTTACATTGGCGACTTTTCTTGCAAAATAATATTGCTCACCATTTTCTTGCAAGTGTAAAGAAAGGCCAGCTTCAGCCCCGCGGCTGGCCGTCAGGGAGCTCTTGATCCGCTGCTCCCACGACGCACTCTCGCCGCGGAGCGACGAAACACGCCCCGCCGCTCGGCACTCTTTGATAGAGGCGGTCACCTCAATCTGCTCTGACCGCCACTACAGAATGTCTATTAGACAAATACACATTTCTAAATGATTTTATTTAGACTGCATTTTCTTCCCTTCGCATTATTTTCAAATATTTGAACCTTGTTCCCTCTTCTGCGTTTGTACGAACCATCGTATTACCATTTCCTATTTACATCGCTCGTTTAAAAGCAAACTAACTTGCTCTATCCCAAAATCACCACTTTCGTATTTCTTACTCTGTTGTAACATACCTTTGAATTTTCAAATAATAGGATATTTTATACAACAACTGCCAGTTCTAAATCAATTAATACATTACTGTTTAGAAGCCGTTGAGAACTATTATTTGGGGGAGAAAAAAACAGCTATAAAAAGTATTCGACACATTTTCGTAGTTTTTTTAATATCCATCCATCCATCCATCCATTCATTCATTCATTCATTCATTTATTCATTCATTCATTGTCTTGTTCACGGATGTTTCTCTTTTTTCAGAATATATTTTTCTTAACATTCACGTCTCTTTTATTTACTTCAGAAACGAATGACCAGTCGATCTTGCCTGTTCCATTTCTCCCCATCCTCTTTAACCACCTTCTTTCGATATCTGCCCACCTTCGCCTGCCCCGGATCCGCCCCATTGACCCTCCCACCCTTTGCACAAGGCCTCGCTTCACTCTACATTGCTGCTGAACCTTCGGGCGGTGCGGGATATCTTTTCGTAGAACACCACCCTCAACCTTCGTTAGCAGAAAAAATATTGTGGAATTGTTAGTTGCAATTTCACTTCATGAAGATCGCATATTTAGCCTTGGGTTGCGGTTTGTGATGCGTGCGATTAGTTTCTAAACATGTTCATATTGAGCACAAAGAAGTGAGAAGAAACTATTAAAAAAAGACAAACTTATAAACAAACTTTATCAATTTAGAGTTTACTTCGTTATCCATGTATCATTATACGTATTCATTAAATCATTTATTCATGTCTGTCATTTTTATCACACCACTGTTTATTACTCCAATCATTATTTGTTTGATGATGATGATGGTGACTAGAATAACCTTTATGGTATTCTTCCAGGGAAATGTTCACAATGAAGGCTTACTAATAACATTTACTCAATGAATTATTGTTTTCACATAAGATGTGAATAATCACAGATGAAAGATTAAGAATGGAACGACAATCAAAATGGTGTATGCGGTGTATGGGTATTATAGGGTGAAAACACTCATGCCTCATGAGGATTCGAACCCCCCCCCCAGTCTTCAGATACATGGAAGCAATGCTACAAGTTCTCTCCAACCAAAACCGGAAAGTATTTAAGTTCATCGGAAAGTATTAAAACATCTGGACTCTTTCCTCACAACTCCCACGCATTCCTCCCCGTCCTCCGCCTCCGGCAAACCCCGCCCCTCCCGCGTTTGCGTAAGGCGATCGCTCTAAATTTAAGATGAACTTTCCCGCGCCGGCCCCCGCCCGCCGGCCCCAAAGGTCGCGCAGGTGATTGGATTCCGGGCTGTCAGGCTTAACCACCGGCTGCAGCCGACGGCTCTCGGCCGCCTCGCCTCGCCGGGCGCCGCGCGCCCGCCCTCCGCAGCACCCGAGGTCGCGGGGCGGCCGAGAGCTGCGGCCCCTGCGCTGCCTTCCGGCGGTGGCGCGTCTTCGACACGGGTTGCATGGCGAGGTGGAATTCAGTCGCTTGCTGGCGGAGGGGTTCTTGCGACCGGATGATCTCACCAATACTTTTCGGTAGTGTTTTTCCGATCAATTCCAGGAGAATGCTGGAGCAGTATCTTAACGGAATCTTAATGAATCTATCTTAATGAATTTGTACAGCGCCATCCTACAAAAACATTTTTTCGGGGAATACAATCGATCTTGAATATTTCCACAAATATACACTTCCAATTGATTCTTTTAATATTCATATGAGTACCTTTCTGTGATATAAATATGTAAATACACATTTATTGCACTCCTGTTAGCCACTGAAGATGAATTAAAAAGATATTAAAGGATAATGTGTCAAAAGGTACATTGATACAGATAGTTGAATGCATAATTCCTAAGTGAAGTGCAAAATTATCAAATTTCAATCTGAGTACATAATAATCTAAGAAACATACGAATTTCAAATGCAATTAAATAGGTCGTGGTCAATAAAAATATATGCTACAGAATACCAAGAAGAACAAAATACCACTAACAATTGATCCTATCCAAAAAACCGAAACGACGACCGACCTTTCACTCCAGATCCTGGCTGTTCCGAAATGGTCGCCACTCCACTTCTCTTCACGTCACTCCGCTCCGCTCCCAACCGTTTATTGTTTCGGGAACAATGGCATCGCGGAAAAGGTTACGTAAATGTTAAAGCAGCCCAACCAAGCATTAGTATCGCATTCAATTACGAGCCATCCTCAACAGTTTAGAGCGACGATAAGGGAGCGGGCGGACTCCAGAGCCACGCCCGAGCACGCGCCCAACACTCGCCAGCGGGCAGGGCAGTCGCGCCCCGGGCCAAGGCCTTCGCTGCAGCTCAAACACGCGTTACGCGGAATCTGTCGGCCGGGGGAAAACGAGAGAGAAAAAATATTAAGTCGGAGGCTGAGAATCCCGCATAAGCCATTGTCTACAATAACTTCTTCACCACGTTATTGAGGCGTGGACACCTTCCTAAACATCAATATATTCTGTCGAATTAGATCTTACTAAACCTCGTATATTCCTTAATAAATTGTGCTGCATGTTGCGTTCATCCATTGTCGCGCGCACTTACTACGTCAAAATTGCTAGTGCGGCAGAAAGCGCAAAACCGTTGTTTATATGAACGATATTATATAAAAAATAAAGTAAAATTGCTCATTGTTCCAAATTCGGTGCGGACCAACCTTTTGATTTCTCTCTCTCTCTCTCTCTCGCTCTCGCTCTCTCTCTCACTCTCTCTCTCTCTCTCTCTCTCTCACTCTCTCTCGCTCTCTCTCTCGCGCTCTCTCTCTCGCGCTCTCTCTCGCTCTCTCTCTCCCTCTCTCGCTCTCTCTCTCGCGTTCGCTCTCTCTCTCTCGCTTTCGCTCTCTCTCTCGCTCGCTCTCTCTCTCGCTCGCTCTCTCCCTCTCTCGCTCTCTCCCTCTCTCGCTCTCTCTCGCTCTCTCCCTCTCTCGCTCTCTCTCTCGCTCTCTCTCTCTCTCGCTCTCTCTCTCTCGCTCTCTCTCGCTTTTGCTCTCTCTCTCGCTTTTGCTCTCTCTCTCGCTTTCGCTCTCTCTCTCGCTTTCGCTCTCTCTCTCGCTTTCGCTCTCTCTCTCTCGCTTTCGCTCTCTCCCTCGCTTTCGCTCTCTCCCTCGCTTTCGCTCTCTCTCGCTTTCTCTCTCTCTCTCTCTCGCTCTCTCTCTCTGACTTAGCCACAGAATTAGAAGCAAACATAGTTTTAGAAAAACCGAACTAAAAGGCTGCGAGTTCGAATTCTGTCTAAGGCTGATATGAAGTGTTTCCCGCATGGTGATGTGATTTCTTTCCCATACCAGAACATGTCCAACGCGAATCATCATTCCGTATCTACTACTTTTAAATACAAGATAAAATGTAGACAGTGGAAGATACGAGGATCTACAGCTTATGTGGAATACATTGTAATCGATGTATGATGGGAAATAACAGAATAGAGTAAGGAAGTGTTTTTACTAGTGGAAAGGGATAATCAGAGAGAGGGAATACTGAAAGAGGATACAATGTAACTGACCTTGAATATTATGAATGTGCGAAGTAAAACCATCCTTTTACATGAAAATAATTGAAATGCCAGCAAAATGGAAGAATAGAGGGAGTTGAAAAAGCGGATGCGATGATAGATAAAGGACACAAGAAGAAATTGTCATACCAAGAACCCACCTACATCTCTCTTCATTTACAAAATTACACTATATTCTGAATCATTCGCAGTCTCACAATGAAAATTTAGACTAAAGGATGAGATTCTGAACGATACGCATAAGTTTACAACCATGTGGAACACAAATATGCCGCCCTTCACCAGAACGCCCCGTAGAAGCTCCGTCCAACCAGAAGCTCTACGAAGCTCCGTCCAACCAGTAAGCTCCGTAGAAGAACAGAACAGAAATGCAAGATTTTTAATAAATCTGCAAGGATTTTACAAGAAGAAATTTTGAATTTCAGTTTTACACAGTTTATTTTATTATTTATTATGCAGTTATGAGATCTTCCACTTTTTTGGAATTCATCGACAGCCATTCACCACTTTTATAGTTATTTCTTCAAGCGTTGTTTGACATTATACATTACACTTGGCTTCGTAGAACCCGATTCGACATTCTAACATTGCAAGACCATTCCAACTTTCTGAGTAAAAAAATGGTATTATTATTGAAGTTAACGCTTTTTTACGTCACAAATAAATAGATCTTTGATTTATTGGTGATTGACATTTCTTGGAACGATTGCAAATTTTCAGCGCTGTTCTTGAATACTTTTTGCAACCTTTCTGGTATTGAAATGAATCTACACCAGCCCAACAGCTACAATACCGCTTACTTTCTCGTATCATTTGTATCAGTTACGTAATATTATACTGTTCGAACTCGCAAATGTGTTTCCAACTCCGAAAATGTTTGCCCAAAAGATTCAAACTCACGTACTTAACTTTAGCAAGCTATAGACAACCACTGCACCTCCGCTGAAGCCACACAACAATCTTCTAAGCTCTTTAAAATAAAATTTTCACAGGTTTAACTCATATTTTTGAAAAATATTGTATGACCTAACGTATCTTTTTGAAGAAAAGTAATCATATAAAAAAACCTCGATAATCATTATTTTACATCCAGAAAGACGCAGACAAGATTCTAAATGTTTGCAGTTTTTGAAAATTTAGATACTACGACTACAACGAAAATAGGACCTACGTTACATGTGTAAGAATATTTTTCTCAATTAGCTAATAAAATAAAGAAAAAAGGAAAGAATATTTTGAAAAAAGTTTTAAAAGGACATTGAATTAAAAAGTACCACACAAAATAAAATTATCAATTTCATATTCGCAAATCATTCAATATAAGTTATAGAGAAAATGCTCTGAAGGTTTAAGGGATGACCAAGGACGGATTGACCAATTTTAGAAATCAAGAACGTGAATTGTGACTAAACGTATTTTGGGAAGCAATTTACTGCATTTATAGAATTATCTATTTCTTTTATATCCACCACCCAGAATACAAATTTTTGTTCAAAACATCGCTCCTTACCATAGCAACATGACAATACTTTCTATTTGCAACCATTATTGATGAATTATTTATCAACCCTTTCATCAACAGATATTGCGAAAAAACTTTTAAAAAAGTAAAGTTGGCGGATTAAGCCGATTCAGGTAGCCGAGATCGCTAAGGCAGTAGTGCTGTGGCGGTCTTGAACGGAAGGATCGTAGGTTCGAGCATGGTTATATTGATATGTGTCTCTGTATGTTTGTGATTGTCCTTTTCATCCTTCATTAAAAAAGTGGATTAAATGTATATTACTGTCCTCAAATAAATAACTTGCATTTTCTATTATTACCATTTTCAATACAAAATAAGTATACGTCAAATTAAGAAATGTACAAAGAGATTCAATTTCGACAACTTAAATCATTCGATTTCGTTTGTTTGTTTTAATTCAATTATAGTATCACTGAATATACAAACATATAGCCAGACAAAAACAAGAAAAAATGTCCAAAGTGTAATTCGGTTAGAGCACCCACACATTTCCTTTACATTGCTTTAACTAACAGTTCTTAGTCATGATCACAAATTTCACAACTGACGCCCCAAAGGGTAGATCCAGGACGCCGTCTGCACAGAATAAACATCACCAGCCTTGCAAGAGCGTCGTGCCCGCTCGGCACTCCCTTGCCGAAAGTCGGTGTACATTAAGTCGCAACCAGTCCAACTGGAAACTGTGTCAGGGCCTGTATATTCCGTGCGGACGATAACCACGATAAGCCGCCGCGTGACCTTTCGGCCTTCGGGATTCCTCCTCTCGGGTGCGCGCTGCACTTGCAGCTCCTCGATGCGATCAGGGAAGAAAACAAAATGCACGAAATATTATTTCCCCGGCGAGAGGGCGAGTAAAAAACGAGCGAACCGGTTATTTATTGCATTACGTATTCAATCGATTTGAACGTCGACCGCTTATCGCTAACTGGGTGCTAAAGCGCTCGTTACGAGCCGCACGCTTTACCCGCGCCCCACGGCGCCGCCTCCGCCTCCGCCTCGGCCTCCGCCGCGGCCGCTCTCGATTCCTCCGCTGCCTCCCCCCCTCCATCGCTGAGGGAACTCATGCTCTCGGTTATTCTCCTAGCTATTCCCACTACTAATCTCGCAAATGTTACCCGTCCCACCATCAGCCTCTATCCTCCGCCATACTCCCCCACCAATATCCTTCGCCGGTGTCCTCCACCACCTTTCTCCGCTTTTAAATTCTGCCACTATCCCCCATCGTTATCCTCCACCACTATCTCTGCAACTATCGTCCGCCACTATACCTCCCATCCCAAGCCAATCTTCACTTTTCATCCTCCACCACTATCCTTTGTCGCTATCCTCCGTCGCTGTCCTCTGCTACCATCCAAGACCATTATCTCCACTAAGCATTTATCCTCTGTCATTATCCTCTGCCAATGTCCTCACCTATCTTCGTTTCTATCCTCCCTTCTATTCTCGTCACTATCGTCATCACTAGTTTCGTATCTATTCTCGCAATTATCATCGCCACTCTTCTCACCACAGTTGAATTCTTGTCTCTTTTATCGTTCTTGTCGCCCCTGTCACTCTTTGCTTTCCCATCGCCCCCCTAGTTCCTGTCAAATCAGGGGTCGCCACTGGCATCAGAATTGTCAATCTATTAAAATATCCCTCTCCATTTCTACGGTAAGCCTTTCTTCACAGCGCCAGCCTCTCAATTTTACCAGCGCAAAGAAAACACACCTCAATACTTCCCTTGCCGTTCAAGACAATGGGAGCCCGCAGGAAGGGGCAGTAAGAACATGCTAAGGTCCTACGGCCCGCATCAGATGACGAAATGGAGGAAGCACGTCGACTGTTCCTGGACACGGCCCTAGCCGGTGAGATGAGTGTTGTAAACGGCTTAAGTGGTGGTTCCCTGTGGAACCGTAGACATTCCGTGGTGGCACAGGCTTACAATAGCCTACACTCCTTTGCGGCGGCGATGGTGTAATGGTTAGCCTATAGGGCGATTACAGCCAAGTTAGCAGGTTCAAACCCGATCGAAGCCGTGGATTCTTGGAGCGAAACCTTCCTTCGTACGCCTTCCCTTCCTTCGGAGAAGAAGTAAAGATGAATGTCCCATGTTAGTAGATTTACTGCATGTAAAAACCCTCAAGCTTAAATGAAGCCTCGGAGCTAAATTCAAATCGGCTGTTGTTGGTGAAAGGAGCGTAGCGAAATTTGCGTAGCCAGACGGAAGAGCGGGCCTGATGACCCGAGTCTCACCACGTAAAATAAGGCATCAATTCAACAGAATACACCCCTCTGGGCGTCGAATCCCGCGTCCGCCACCTTCACTCGCTCTTCTGCTGGTCCCTTCTGCGACGCCCGAGGCGGGCGTGCAAGGCCGCGCGTGGCCCCGCGACCGCCTGTGCACACCTGCGGATTAACATATCGCGCCAGCGTTTTCAATAATGAGAAGCATAACTCAAGGATGCTCCGAGGAGAGGCGAGCGCGAGCACGGAGACCACGTGCGATGAAGGATACGAACCGATGGGAGCGGAAAGCGAGTTGTTGATGGTAACGCAAATGGAGATGGAAATAACGGGCGAGGAACGCTGTGAACGGCGGACCTCTGAAATGGTAAGTGGATAGACGAACCGTAGAGTCATGGTAATAATAACAATAATAACTTAATGAAGATATTATTTCGGGTAAGGTAAACGGTGTAAATAGAGAGTTTGCATGTAAAACAGGGTAACGAACAGTAAATTGAAATATTTGAGCGTCCTATTTCAAGGACTGAAGAGAAACTCACAGTTTTCATGTTTTTCATTCTTTACACTCTAATCCTTCAAATATTCGTGTCACTAGATGGGAATCCTCATTGGAATAAGATCTATTAGGAGATGAAATTCAAAAGATAGAATTGGAGGCGACTATGGCACAGAAGTGTGAAACTGACGCCTAAACTACTGACAATTTTAGGGATGACACTCTTTAGGGATGTAAGCACTTAGCACTGAATGGTATATTTACTACAATGTCAATTAGTACAAAGGATTAACCGATAAGGTAAAATTGTAATATATGTAGTAATTTTAGTTAGGATCAATGATGCGATTATTGAAGGCAGTGTAAGGGTAAGATAAGATAAATTTATTTATACTGCAGTTAGGTATAAGTCAATGGTGGTGGCAGTTAATTAAATAAATGAGCTCATATAACTATCTAAAATTACATAATAATAATAATAATAATAATAATAATAATAATAGTACATTAATAAAAAGGATGGCAAAATAATAATAATAATATAAAAACTGATTCATAAAACATTAAGTTACATTAAGTTACATACAGAAAACGAAACGTCTATAATGTGAATTGTACAACACTGTTTGTACAACTAAGGTCACACTTCACTTCACTTCATTATGACCCTTAAACACTTACTTCGTATCTCTGCTTTGCACTGCGCGACACCTCACGTTATAACACTTATGTATTGCTATATAGCCTACTATTCCTAGTTAAATATCTTATTTAGTTAATAATATCCTGAATGAATTTCCTAAACTGTTGAACGAAAGGGTTCAAAGGTTTTTGCAGGCAATTTATGGCAATATATCCAATTTAGTTGAGAGTACGAACAAGATAATTTCGTGTGGAATATTAATTATTATGAGAAGTTTGCCTTGAAATTTGTATTCGTAGAACACCAATGACGAGGAATGTCAACATGGGTCCCAGTATAATTACAAAATAATTGGAAGGTAAATTTATATACTTGTATTTACGAAATAATGCTACACGCACAAGTAATTGTATTTAGCAATGTATTACAATTATTTTCTGCAAGATTGTGTTTAAATTTTTTCACTTTATGTTGTATGTCAAGGGCATAGGTATGTATTTTCAATATTCTTTTGTACTAGCAGGGTTTTCAGAAGGGACATAAGAGACCTCGTATGTTTTAAAGAATTAGTTCTACATTCGATTTGTTTCTCCTAGACAACGCTCTTGTTCTCTATCTTGACAGAAATTAAAATAGAATTGCAACGTGGCTTGACGAGGACGCCAGTGTTTTTATGAAGCGATTACACATGACGACTGTCTCGAATTGCTTTGTAAACAACAATCGACCAATCAAAGACCCAATTATCAATTAGTGTTAAAGAATTTCCAAAAATATCGGTCCTTAACGATGAAACAGTAACTTCTTGCCTAAATAAAACAAGAGAAATAAACATCTTTGACCCGGCATACCACCTTCCGCATTGATATTCGACTTTCCACAAGGTCCAAGGAGAGAGATCTACGTCGTCCTGACCTTCACCCATACTCTGGCTTCACAATTCGCAGTTAGCCCTTTCCCATTTGCCTGATCTTCCATAATCTCGAAA
The DNA here is from genome assembly GCA_017312745.1 of Gryllus bimaculatus. NCBI lineage: Eukaryota > Metazoa > Arthropoda > Insecta > Orthoptera > Gryllidae > Gryllus > Gryllus bimaculatus. Next base: position 15,629,176 of record BOPP01000011.1, read on the forward strand.
CACTCAGACAATATATTATTACAATGTCAGTCCCTAGGTCTAACGGCATATCTGGAATGAATGATATGACGGAGAAGTGATTATGAATACATGGTACGAATGGTGATAGGCCGGTGGGGGAATGAGAGCCAAGGGGAACGGGAAAAGTCCTGCAGGAAATCCGCTGCGAACCAGCTTTGTACAGATCTCCCCTGCTCCCGGAAGGGGAACGCAAGGGGTTTGATTGAATGATTGCTTGTTTGTGATTCCGGGTGCGTCAACCGTTAAGTTCATCTCTCGTAGGTGCAGTTTCTCCTGAGGTGGTGGTGATCTTCCCCAAATGGAGGAGCAGATGCGCTGCCGACCTTTCCGTAGACGGCTAGACGGGTATTCCCAGACCAGGTATCTCCCACTCTTCAGCTGGGAGAAATTCTAAGCTCCCGACCGGTCTCCCGTCATGTGTGATAGTACTCGTACAGTGAATGTAAGTAAAAGTGTGTGTAAGGGATGAAGATAGGAAAAGGAATGGGTAGGAAAAATAGCGAGCAGTTCGCGGCTCGCTTACTAGGGTTCGGGAGTCGCCTGGGATTGATCGAAGAAGCCATGAAAAACTACCGGCCAGAGAAGTCGGCGGCTAGAATAGTCCTCCAGACGGCGACAGAGCTTGACCTAGGTAACTGACTAGAGCCGAAAATTCTGCCACCGTCGGGACTCCCACCTCAGGAGCTCCTGGTCAGAGGCACAAAAGGCATACGGTGATTCCCTGAGCCACCTCTCCGAGCGGTTTGACAGCTGCACCGCGGGCCGCCCCTCTCCGACAGTCCTCGCGTCGTCGGACATCGGGCGAAGGGGGCGTCGCCATTAGAGATGGAGATAAAAGTGCCGCCAACCGTTACTCTCCCGTTCCCTTCCCTTCCCTCCCGCTCCCTGGAAGGTCTTGAGGCGCCGCCGATTCCGTCGTCGCGGCATCAGAGGGGCACCGACTGGCGCAATTAGTATTCATGAAGAAAAAGGCAATTACGGACGCCCGTTGACGGAAATCATTTTAAGTATCATCCATTTCGCGATTCGCGCTCATGATTTATGTTACGAATTTGAGAAAGATTGCTCGTTAGTAGAGTGGTGATATGACTAGTGGAAGGGAATGGAAATGCGATAAATAATGATATTGCGAGAGAAAAAGTCGTTTATGATAACTTCCTTGACGTCAGATGATTAATGTTGAATACTTTCAAGGTCAGTAGACGCTTCAACTTTCATACTCAGTATATAAGACTTATGTTAAGAAAACATTCATTTAAATAATTTCTTGATAATTAATAATCGTAACATGTCAAAAGAAAATTAAAACTTGAAAAATATGTAAAACTAACGAATGTATGGACGAATTAATAAACAAAGAAGGTAAACCCTGTAAAGTTTGTAGAATTAAATTATTTTTTCATCGAAGTTCATTTGGAAATATATATATTTGTTCAAAATAAAATCTGATGAAATAAATAACATGGCATTGAAGGTAATTTGTACATGTAAACTAGATAATATTGTATATTAATGCTAACTTTATGGCTAAAAAATAAGAAAACTATATTCAAAAAATTTTTTAATGTAATGTTTCAATAAAGAAATAAATTGTCCCCAATTGAGGTTATTCCTAAATATTGTCGTTTCATTCAATGCCTTTAATAACATTTCCAACACGTAATTTCAAAATTCAAACGCTAAGGTATTTGACTGACTCTGATCCAAGAGATCAAAACTATTGAAAACTTGATTTAAGTTATAATTACTTCCCACTCCTATAAAAATTCCTAATTTCTGCCTAAATTAATTTTGAGCGTTTTGAGATTTTTGTACAATGTTCACAAGAAAATCACAAGCTTTCATTTTTCGAATTTCATGATTATTTCTGGCAGCAATGTTATTATTAGTATTGGCTTTGAGAATGGATAATTTAAAGAGAGGAAAAATTGTCAATAATTGTTTGTTGCATCTGTTAATGCAACAATAGTAGCTTACAAATTGCTGGTTAATTTTATTTAACTGAACGAATGTTTCTGTTGTTGAAATTATGTTCCTATTCCCTATTTCTCTGAATTTCGTTGCATGACCTGGTTAAATAATGGATTTTATTTGTTTCAGGCCAGTCTGCCGCCCGCCCCTTGTGGCCAGGCCCAGGCGCGTCGCGGGAGCGGGAGCGGCCCGCCCCCTCACGGCGGCGCGCTCTGTGTGAACACGGGCGGTCGTGACGCGCGGCGCGCGGGACCAGGAAGGGCGTCTCCGCGCAGCACGTACGAGTGGCGCGATGACGCACCCGCCCCGGGGGCATGGAGATGGGCGCTGTTAAGTGGAGCACGACGTTGCCCGGGTGCTCTCTGGCGGGGGAGGGCCGCGGCCGCGCCGAGGGCGGAGCGCGCGCGACGCGCAGACCTCACGCCCGGCACCATCTGCACGCGCGGGCAGACCGGTTCGCTCCCGCGCCGCAGCGGACACTCGGCCTTCTTCAGGGAAATATTCGGAATAACTCGTCTTGTGCCAATCCCTGGTGCCAAAAAAGACGATAATTATTGTTCCTATACGTAGTAAATTACTAACTCTAACAAATGATGAAAAATGCCACGGCTCCAGGACCAGATAAGATAAACATTAGCTACATATATTCAGTGGTAAAAATTGAAATTTTGTCGCTATTGTACACCCAAATTTTATACAGTGGCTTCTTGCCACTGTATGGGTGGAAAACTAATCGCACCAACCTTATACCAAAACAGGGTGAGGATAATAAGTTTGTCAGTAAATATCGGCACATCACAATTGGTTGTCTGCCGTGCAGAAGCTTTTGAGGCATTATAGTCAATCACATTCGATCCGTGGTGACGTTGAATCCACGTCATAAAGGATCTATGCCTGGCTGTTTCGCTAATCTTTAAACTATTCACGAAGCAGTCTGTGACATGAAAAACGCAGAAGTTGATGTCAGAGCGGCGCTAGATATATCTACAGCATTTAATAGCGTTACTCACGCGGCGATTCGGTGGGCTCTGTCCGGGAAGGGGATCCCTGTTGCCTTTACCAATTTGGTAATGGACTCTTATGCCACTGTTTCCACCGTCATTCACCACTTCTCAAAAGGAATTACGGTGCCAATTCGCAGAGGAGTAAAACAGAGGGATCCCTTGACCCCATTCCTTTTTAATCTCATTGCGGAAAGCCTGCTTGAGAAATTGGAAAACATGTCCACGCTCCCATACACGCTATTGGAAAGGAATGTATCCGTGTTAGCATTTGCCAAAATTGATATTTCCCTATCGCTCTGGCTGATGCCGTGACCCCACAAATTTGAAACGGATATTTTGATTTTTGGGATTAGTTTACAATTTTTAAAATTTTCTCAAAAAGATTCAATCTTTTTGAATTGTTTTTCTCGATTAGAGCAATGTGCGCTCTAAAAAATAGCACAGGTGCAATTTTCGTAATGTTTGCTGATAGCTTGAAAATTGCAAACGTTTGAAATGGTTTTGGCATTTCCTAAAACTAAGATATTTAAAACTAGTAAACTGTTGCGTCGCGGACGCTGAAGTATATTTCTTTCATGCCCAGCTTTGTTCAAATATGTTCTTTCAGGATATGATTGAACTTGCTGATAATGCTGACGATGCTGATAATGTTATTCTCCCGTTCAAAAATTCCTAACGCCCAATGATCTGTGTGTTACCACCATACGGGATACAAACTGGTGTTATTGCAATTTTAAAATTATAATCGCCGTAACAAATACTTTCACATTTTGATGCTAGTGGTTTCATTTTAGTACATATACATTTTTACGCTACCAGCCCTGAGGGAAACCACGTCAAGATGGTCGAAACGTCGGCAATACAGCCTTCGACGCGACGTCACCCGGACAGCCAAGATCATGCACATGACTCAGGGCGCAGAAGCCTACGACTTCAACACTGTGAATGTTCAAACATTTCACCCTTTCATCCTGTTTGTATAACCTACTGCAGATAGTGCATACTCGTACGATCGTTAAAAACACGAATGTAATGTTTATTATCCCACACTCCAGTCGGTATGGGAATCACTCTGAATAACGAAGATCCCGTAATTGGTCCCAGGTTTAATGAAATATTGCATTTTGTTACTGTCCAATTCCTATTATTTTTATTAAAAATAAACTAAGATGTAATGAAATTATCTGTGTGGATGGCAAGATACGGAATGCGGAAAAAAGAAAGATCCTTTCTTACATTGTTTATACATTACTGGTACAGGTGTTACCTTTAAAATAAAATAAAATTAATACTTTTCAGATAATAGGGGGAAAATAAATTATTTGCGAGGTAATTGGTGGGAAACGAAAGATTTGGTGACTGATGTAACATTCTGTACTGGCATTTAGAAACTAAATACTTCCATACTCTTAGAAGTTAAATAAAGTGGTCTAAATATAAAAGAACTATTGTATTGGAAGACCGGGGCTGAATTATACAGGAAATTGATTTAAACAGTGAGCCTATAAAAAATAATTTTAATGAGAATTAAAAAAACCTTGTATTGATAGTATTGGGCGTGTTCAAGTCGTACATATAAAAGAACAGCAAAAGTGATGAATTAATTTGGTTTGCTACTGATGTTGGCATTTGGCACTTGGTATATCGGTCTTACTTGATTGGTGACATTGAATATATCAACGAGTGATGTGAGTTTGGAAGATATATTGAAAACATGGTCTTAAATAATCCCAATATTTCGTATTACTATTGTATATTGTTTTCATTACTGTTATTAGTTTATTATTACGTTTATTATTATTATTATTACTATTATTATATTATTATTATTATCATTGTTGGTTTTTAAATGAGGTATAGCCACTGACCTATATGTTTTACTACGTCGAAACTCCTTTTATTCTACGAATTTGTTTATATTTTGATATTTATGATGTATTGATTTGGTGTTCTGAGCTCTTTTTGAACTGAAAGTTGTGATAAAATGTGATATAAATAAAACTAAGCCAAAACAGTTGACACAAAAATATAAGAATACAATATGACTCTTAAAAAGAAGAAAAAACGAAGGGAAGGTACGGGCATGACTAGAGCTTTCAAGCGTATAATAAATGTTATAGCCAGTTTCCTAAACGTTACTATTTGAATGCTTTCGGTAATCTGGAACATATGTCTAATTCTAAATGAGATAGCACGGTTTCTCATATAGTATTATTTCTTTAATAATACTAGATATATGTAGAGTTAGTGCATGAGACAAAATTTCACATTTTGAAAACTTACTACATTAAGAAAATTTATCCCATCCAATTTTACAATCCATTTGAACGCACTCAAAAATCTGCCAGTTTTCAAACAATATTTTATTTTAGAGGGCTCCACACATTATCAAAATTTTGAAAGTTTTCAAAATTCCTTAAAAAATTGCTCAAAATTTTTATATTAAATTATGTCCTAGAATTGCGTAGAGAAAATTTCAAAATTGGCACAGGTCTCATATACGTTGAACTCCCTCATTTACGGGAAATTGCAAAAGTTAAATTTTTAGGCGTCGTCTCACATGTGTGACGTGACATCAAGATGTGTGCTTAATAAAATTTAGTGTTCAAATTCAGATCTTGAAATAAAGTTACTTACAATTTTGCGACTAAATGAGCAATTTTCACGTAATTTACCGTAAAATACAATTAATTTGTAAGCAATTATTTTTCCAAAGAACGGCTTCCATTTTTTAAAACGTTTTTCTCGTACGTAGCAATGAATGGTAAAAAATTGGCACTGATCCCATTTTTGGCAAATTCTTTGAATTTTCGTAAAATTGCAAAAATAGTGACATTGAAAAATTACAATATTGTTTATATATTTTTTAAAATGAAATCTGCACCAAAAGTAGATCTTTAAATAATATAACGTACGTTTGTTTTCAGAAACGATTGTAGTTGTTTTTGTGTTACCTCTGCTAGAAGTTACTATTCTTTCGATCAAAAATCTCTCCAAAGTTTTTCTTTAATTTTTTTTCATACGACAGAGAAATTGATGTTTAAAATCGAGCACTGCGCAAGTCTCATATTCGTAGATCATTCTGAATTTTCGAAAATTGACAAAAGTTAAAAATGATATAATAATAAAAAAGTTATATCTGAAAATGAATTTCTATTTTGATGTCGGCTATTCCTATTCTAAAAAAGTGTTATAATACAATATTTTTAAATAGTGGATGTTTGAGATATAGATTACCCGAACTAAACATTAGTCAGTCACTTTAATTCAATTGGTTAAGGATTAATCCCTATTCAATTAAATTCAAAAGAGATTAGTAATTTATGTCTAAAGTTGATTTTTTATATTATGAGGAGTATCATGTCACCTATTGGGGTTCACTGTGCGACGAATTTGTTTTTCAATTAAATGACCAAATACGAATTGTATACTTCTGTCAAATATATTTTTTAATTAAGCGAAAGTTCATTGTATACATGTTAATATCCCCGAAAAAAGTACGTACAGAAAAGAAGTAGAAATGTAATTTTATAAATAATTCATTCAAAATGGCAATGAGAAATATCGACAAACAGCTAGTCCCACCGAAATTCATGTCTGGTTGCTGACTCACTTCCATTGCGTCAACGAGACACGTCTTTATTTCAGTGCCATACATCGTGGACCGATAAAAAGACTCCCGCGCGCCACCCAACGGCGACAGCTCGTGCTCGCCTCCCACGCACCCTCGCCACGCGTGTACCTCGCCCGCGCCCCCGCCCCGCCTCTAGGGCGTTCTTCGCTTGTTCCATTGTTCCCGAAGGCCACACATGAGCGCCGAAGAATAGCGTGTAGCCGAGGAAACGTCCAAGTTAGCTACCAGGAAGTCGGGCGCGTCCCGCCAGAGAGAAGACTTCGCTTTTGAAGGTAGCCTTCTTTCTTACCCGCGCGTTGAAGTCTCCAGGGACGCATTCAGGTGGAACTCGTTTACCACTCGGCGTGGGCGTCATTACAAACCCCGCGCCGCTACGCTGCTCCGCGTCCGACTTCTAAAACGGAGGAGACAGTCAGGGCTCCTTTCGTAAATGATCTTGCAAATCGCGAGGTTAACTACATTCTGAGGATGAGTCTTCTTTGAACTTTCGCTCTCGTGTGAGGGTGGGGCCAACACAAGATTATCCTACGTCTGGCTCGAGGGTACTGGTAAATTCCTCTCAATTACTCTATTATTTAGTTGTATGGATATGCTTCAATATAGCAAGTAATGCAATTGCTAATTACCACTATGGTATATATGTATCATTAATTTTATCAGCATTATTCACGATTAAGGTTTTAGAACGGACGATGAAGGTGACGATTATTTTTTCTTCTAAACTTGCTTTCATTAACGATCTACATTACCCCTCATTTTATTTGAAATGAAACATAGTTAAATTTTCCTGGAATGTCGTAACATTAACGTATGACTCAGTCTTTTGCATGTATTTAAGTATATGTGTTTTAACTTTTAAAATTAAATTAAATATTTTATTTTCAAACATAATTAAGTATTTTATTTAGTTCTCACCGGGCTTGGTTTTCATTTCAGTTGAACGAACCCTTCGCACATATACCATATTTTCTGATAAATTGTTAAAGGAAAGTATAGAAACTAGTAAGTGGTTAGTTATTTCTTTATGTTTCTCTTTTTGGAATGAAGTCATTCCAGAAGAAAAGAAGATACACAGAAGGAAGTACAGAAAAAGCAAATAAAGTTCTTGACTATAAAGACAATGAATTTCAATGTGAATACTTACGTATGTCAAATACCGCTTCAACATTGCTCGTCAGTAGAGGCCGGATTTAGATGACCTAAAACATGCCCCAAAAATGATTAAAAAATGCTCTTTATATGTTTTAAAAATTCCCAAAAACAAGAACAAATGACGTAAAATATTGATATAAACCACATCAACCACTTCAAATTAACAACTCAAGCTGTTGGATATGTTAATATGTTAAGTGAACAAAGTTTGCAAATTATTTTTATGGACTGTTCTTTAAATGAATATCTCTGCCTAACTTTATCGCGAAATCAATCGACCTGATAATGGCACCAACAGGCATCGCAGGAACATTAGATTACGTAGTACTCTAGAACACAACATTACAATGTATGAGCGAATAATTCAAATAGGCTACTCAGGAATTGTGTGATGATCATTTGTTGCATCTCGTAAATATTGTTTAACGTAAAATTATATTAAAATTAATGAAATCAGCGAAAATGCATTAAAAATGACGTCAAAAAGTAAAAAATGACATACTAGTCGAAATCGACGAAAAATGCAAAACAAAAAAAAGAGTATAAAAATACGTAATTTGCTTTTGCCAAAACCAAAATTAATTCCAATACTAAACGGTATTGTGCAAAAGTGAAAAGAAAAATATGTTATTTCATTACAACCTGCGCCCTTCTCATCATAAATGAAAATATTTATTAATTGGCAAAGAATATTGACTTAAATAAATCATCACTCTACAGTGTTGTCGGGTAACTATTTTTAAGAAGTAAGCGTATTAAGTTAATGATAATAAAATTTTAATTGGAGGGGCATTCTTTGACTATTTGACAATGAGGTACAAAAACGTGCAAAATAAAAGTTTCTTGGTGGCATATGAGACTGTAGAGCAGTCTCCTATGCCACCCTGGCGGACATCCGTAAGTTAACGATACGATTCCTTGGCAACCAGGTCAACCAACGGTGGCACCACGGTGGCATCGGAAAAGCTAGTGGCGATGTCGAACGAACGTCAGCCACTGGACCGCCTATCAGATGTACATAGCGACAGGGCGATCGGTCACTAGACCGGTCACCGCTAACGCTTCCAAGGTACTTGTGTGAGCTGAAACGGACGACGCGTGTGGGCGCGGCTTCTTAAAACTGTCCTAAAGACGATACCCTCATCGTTTGTTAGTCATCATTACTTCACTTAGTGTTCTTTCCCTCAGAATTTACATCGATTTTACCAATAATTATTAAATAACACTTTCATAAGTTATAAAATAATGTGGGCAAATAATTTCACTATCATATCAAAATATATAAAGTGATTCAGAAAACAAATAATTTAATGCTTGGTTCGAACTATTCGCTAATACGAAATTATTATTCACAACAAAAATAAATATTTGTTAAATAACTTGAATTGTTTCTCCAACAAAAAAATGTCTACAAAATGTATAATAAATAGAAGATTGATTTTTAACACTAAACATATTGAATTGAATTGAAATTTGTACTTTGTAATGTACAAAAGTCTAATAAATATTAGTTATTATTACAAATATTAATGCAGATTATTAACATATATTTTAAAGCATAGTGAAACATCAGAAATATATTTCATAATCATCTAAGATAAAAATAAATTTGAAAGGAATATAAATACATTATTTTCGTAAAATATTAATACAATCAAAGACCTATTATATTGTAATTATGTTTATTAACAGGTAGTACCGTATATGTTAATAAACGTAATTATGTGTATTAATATGAACAATTTACTATTGCAATACAGCGTGATCTAATCGCACAAATATTTAAATCTGAAATCCACCATCCACTTCTAGTTTTCAAATAAACGACGAGTCTTAAAATGGTGAATATGTTGTTGAAAGTGCCTTCTCTATTTATGGACATTGCTTCTAGCATCGTGACTGTACATACACGCTAAACCTAATAGCTACATCAATGACAAGATTTGTGAATGACAGTAATTGGTACATGTCGCATAATACTATATAGTTTACTCCTCTTTTCAGTCGCCTCTGCAATTACGTGGTCACACGAGAGCGACCGCAAGGATGAGCCTGGCGGTTACTGGAAAGGTCACGCCAGGCACGCAGCTCTACTATCACTTTTGCGCTGACGGAAGGTGCATCTGCGGGAAAATGTACTATTATCTTTTGTTGCACCATCGGAGGATCAACGCAAGAAGAAATTATTGTGAAACAAATAGCAATGGAATGTGTGCAATTTGCATTTGTAATGGTTTAGCATTAGTTACTGCTCTGGGTTCACTTTGGCTATACAGAAATAATGATTTAAAAAAAAGTGTGACTGAAGTTGAGACGTATGTCCCAGAGATAATTATAATGATAAAGAAGGTGTGGCGAGCTCGTTAATTAAAGTGTAAAAAAAATCAATATGTGCAATGACAATAAAATATTGCAATTATTCGTAAATAAGAATTGACATTCTGAAAATAGCATTAAGCCTAATTTCAACAATTCATTAAATTAAAATCATTATTGAACAAATATTATTATTCAAGATACAAATATTGAAGTATGACATCAGTTTCTTTCTTTGTATTATTTTTTCTAATTCGGTGTCTTACATTCCTCAACGTATTGATATATGTCACAGATACCGAGGTCCTAGTGTTTCATGCAGCTGTAAAATGCATTCGTAACAAGATATTATTCACGCGGGGAACGATATTATCACGGATACAGTATTGTCACTCACACAAAGGCCTTGTCGGAATTAATAGGATGACTACTTGAACTGTGCAATGTGAGTGGGTTAGTAGTAATAGTCACGAGAATGATTTGCCCGACTAGCAAAGCCTGTGAAGGCAGCGTGGGCGAAGGATACGGAAATGACGAGGAAGGAGGTGGGGAAGGTAGGAATAGTAGCAGGGTTTGTGCGTCCGACAAAAATGGAAACAAATAACATAAATTACGAATTTAACTTTCAAGATCTTCATCTTTTGGATACAAATTCGTTATTTTTGTGAAGATATACGTACGAATATCTGAATGTAAGAAAGTTAAATGGAGAGAGATGTCGCGAGGTACAGAAAATGAAATCAAATCAAACAAGAAATATGTGTTGGAAATTATCTGACAATTTAAAAAACAAATTAGCTGTGTTTTTGGAGGACATCACGTCTTCAGATGGTGTTCAATTTAAATTTATGCTAACATCTATTAACGGAAAATACTATATTAACACTGTAAGTAAAATTAGAATATAAATTGCAGTGGTGGTGGCAGCGATACTCGTGGGGATGGTGACGGTGGTTGTCTTACGAAATAATAAAATTAACAATTTCCATAGCGCATTACTACTAAATGTGGCGTAAAAAGATTCAGATTCCTACTTCATCTTTTAAGTAGTTCACGCAAGTGAATAATATTGTCAACATGACACCATGGGTGGTGGCGTTGTAGGTCTGGTTCGGGCAGCTTCTGGGCGCATGCCGTGTGGGAGACTTTCCGGACGGGGCGGGGGCGCGAGGCCCATTGAGCTGGGCGGCGCCGCGCTGAATGACGGTCCCCCTAGCGGTTCTCGCGGTCTCGTGAATCGACTTTATCGCGTCCGTCATCTCGATTTCTCGCCGCCCGCCGCCGACGCTCCGACCATGATACGTTTTCGCGCGCCGGAGGAGCCTGAAGGAGGGGGGAGGGGGCGAGGGCGTCACGCCTCACCGCGGGGGCGCCCGATGTCGATTACAATACAAAGGCGCGGGGCGTCGAACGTCGCGGCGCGGCGCGCGGCGGCGCAGGCGAGCGCCGAGCGCCGACGGCGCGCGGGGAGGCGGTGACGCAGGAGGCGAGGCGGAGGCTTGCGGGGTCGGAACGGAGCACAACACAGTCGCAGCAATGGTTGAGTCAGGAAGGGATGGCAGTGGTTTTGATGGTACTGATAGTGGTGACGGTGACGATGTTGGTGGACGTGGTTGGTTGCATTGGTGTTATGGTAGGGGAGACGCAGGAAGCAGGGTGGTGAAGGCGTCCGCCGAATACATAGCGGCAGTGGTAGTGGCTGCCGTGATGGCAGAGGTAGCAAAAAGGAATTATCAAGAAGGTGTTGAATACATGCAATTGTGAAGGAAATGGCAGCTCGAAAAGAGATATAGATTTTAAAGATATGGTAATGGAGGATGCAACGATGACGGGAATTGTCGCTGGTTGTGGAGGATAGTCCACAGAAGCGGAGGTGTTACATCTGAAGTTGTGAGAGCAAAACTGATATTATGGGATCAGAACAGGTGTTCGGGTTTGTAGTGACGGCGATGGTGATAATTAAAGTGAGCTAGCTACTGAATTACCAATTCTAAAGGTTAAAATAAACACTATTTTTACTTGTAATAAATCTTTTTTACCTCAGATTTGTTCCCAATATTATAATATCTAACTGCTTTTGGAAAACAAGATGGGCAAATGACGCAAGATCTTTTAATCTTTGGCAAAGTGGAACCACTCTGTTTTCATACATACGTGGGCAAGTGGTTCCTAGCACTTAGGCATCTCTACCCTCAACACACATGTAGAGCAGAGAACGCGCCATATACGTAGGTGTACCGTCGAACAAAAGGAGTCCTCGAGGACTCGCTCTCCTTTTGACACCTCTGCTACCGGCCGACGCTCAGAAAGAAAGTGTCTGCTTTCAGAAATCATTAGCGTCGCTTAGGTACTCGACCTGTGAAGCGCAGCCACAAATGGTGCAGGGAGATCACGCGCTGTGTAAAAAGCTCAGCAAATTGCCACACACATGCTCTCAATTTGAACAGGATTTGGAGGTGGGTTGTTGCGAAATGGATTTTCAGAGTGTCATCATTTTTAGTATATGGAGCAAGCATTGAGAAATAGAAATTGCAGAAAGCAGAAGTGAAAATAGTAATTTCTTTTTGGTAATTTGTCCTTCAAAAATAATGGACGCAATCCTCGTAAATGACACTTCAGAGACGGTGTTCAGTGTTCGGGTGGTTCTAGATCGTCCAGATAAATCTTTAAAAATATTGAAAGGAGCTCAGATAAAAGATCACTACCAGAGTGATTTGTGGAATTTATATTTCTTATTTATATTGTGTTTTACATGTCCTTCTAAAATGTTTATAATCAATTCTCTTTGATTGAAAACTTGTCCGAAAGTGTTTAAAATATTGCATTTCAAAATTTCTTCAAATGCGAATTTCCAGCTGTCGCAAGTCGTATTGTAGAACTCCAACGATATCTACTACTACTGAATGTATACTGAATTTTCCCGGATTAAAATTGAACAAATTGAATTTATTTACAGTAATAATCCCTGCAGGTGACATGCTTGCAAAAGTAAAAATAAGGGACACTTTTTTCTCTAATGTTGCATTTTCTAATCGTGCATTTCTGAATCAAGAGCAGCAGTTAATTAGAAAAGCAGATTCGACCAGAGCAAAAAATCTCCCAAATCGAACAGCGAGCCTCCTGACAGACGCCCGTTCGAGGGACGTTCGGTTCCTCTGATCGGCAGCTGTTTTCTGGGAACGCTGACTCTACCGAAAGCGCCCCTCGCGCCGGTGTTGGCGCGTCGCGACCGACAGGGCGCAGAAGTCGTGCGCTGCCACAAAAACGGCTTGCTGCGCGGGCGGCGGGCGGGCGGGCGGGCGGGAGCTTCCGCAGGAGCGGTTGGGAGGGTCCCCGCGTGATCGAGGGAGGAGGTGAATGGAAGGAGCGGCGCGAAGCTTCATTCACACGCCCAGGAGCTCAGGGAAGCCAGCGCGCGCGAGAGAGTGAGCACCTCCTTGCCAATCCGTGGCGCCTGGCGGCCATCCGCGCTACTGGGACAGGGAATTTTCAATTTGCAAATACGGTCTTATACTATGCTTTTATTTTGTATATAATTGAGAACATATTCCGCAATCGTGCAGGAATCCAAATTGTTACCACGTTACTGAGTAACAGTGCATTTCAATAATTAAACTTGCTCTAAGAATTGGTTGCCCCGACCGGGACTCTGACCCGGGCCTTCTGGTTTACGCCCAGCTGCTCTAACCACTAAGCTACCGAAACAAACAATCCTTGGGATAGTTTTCACGAGCGCGATTATCGCTCCTTGTATATATCATAGTATATAATTGTCACCATCCAGTTTATCCTCCTACCACCCACCACCACCATTTATTTTATCACATCCACTTTGTCACATCCACGCTATTCGATATTTTGAACGTTGTTTTAACAATAAGTATGATCTGGCATATTATACTACGAAATAAATAATACGTAGGGAAGTAACAACCGGGTGAAGTTGGAAATATAATCTGTCCTGACAGAAAATCCGTCAGAATCTTTTAATATTTCTATGACTTTTCTTTCTAATCTTTTTATCTTTTCTGGTACGTTTCATTTGTTTCCTTATTCTAAGCCACTTTTTCTCCTCTATCTCTTCCCATTCTTTTTATCTGCGTCCAATCCCTTCTTTTCTGCTCCTTTTTAATGTTCGCTTGAATTATATCAGTTAAACGTTTTTTTCAAATTTATTTTCTTAGCGTTCGACTTTCGTCTTTCGGGTACTTTGACGTGTACAATGTTACACACAGTGACTTTACTTGGGCATCCTCGGGCAAATACGAGTCTCGGAATAACCCTTCACTATATTTGAATAACTTGACTAACAGAAGTTTGCATTTATTGCTTAGAGGTGGAGGAACAGTGTTTGTGAGAAAAGGGGGAAAATAATTTTTTGAATTAGGGTAGGCGAAACAGATCTTTGGGGAATATGGATGTAATGCATGATGGATAAGGTGCATTTTGGCCAAGATTGAATACTGGAGTGTCGGGACATGCTGGGAGGAGAGAGTAATATTTTTGAGAGGTATGGAAGATGAATTCTGAGAGGAGATGTGCTTGAAGCCCTCGGTGGATTTATGAATTAGAAATGAACCAGGGGCATTCATAGTTTGTCTTAGATAGTGGTTTTGGATTGTCTATAAAATGGATAGATTAGTTGGTACTAAATTGAGACATACTAGACAAGCGTATGCCATTGTGGGTCTTCAAATTTTATAGATGAGCTGCCCAGTTTCTACAATTAGGGTGGAATTTCTGTTGATAAACGAGTATAGCTTTAGAACTTTGGCACGTATCTTATGGGCTGTTGATTGAATGTGCGGTTTCCACGTTAGCCATTTGTTCCGTAAAACATCTAGTTATTTGGCGAAGAATCAGAAATCCAGTGAACATCGCTGTTATTTATTTGTAGGGATGTAGGGAAGGAAGGACGTCTGAAAGTGAATATTTTGGATTTTGATTTTAAAGGGTTAATTTTAAAACTCCATTCTTTGGTCCAGTTCGTTTAACTGTAAATGTAGGATTGTATGCAATCATAGGATAAGTTTATATCAGTATGTGAAGTAAAAATAGAGGTATCGTCAGCATAAAGAGCACCACCTAAAGAATTTGTTGAAATTCGATCGTTAAGATAAATTTTGAAATCGGGAATTGAGAATCGTTCGCTTGGTATGAGGTTTCTGTTAAACATGCTATTATTATTATTTTATGCTCGTTTAAGAAGTGGCGGAAGGAATTTTCTTGTCTCCTTATTCCATTTGCATTAACGTTAAGTAAGCTAAGATTATTTAATTAATCTGAATCCATTATAGTAATTAGGAAGAACATTTAAAATCATATTTTGGATTTGACGGATTAATTGAGGAATTGTTTGGGATACAATATTTGAAATTAAATTACTTACATCACGAATTAGGTTGATTATTATTCCATGCTGTATTATAATGAGAGCGCAATAGTGGAAAGTTTGTTGAGTGAAGGGAAGAAGGTGGAGGAGGAGGTAAATATAGTCTGATAAATGTAGATGTTACTGGAGAAGAAGGAGAAGAATGGTGGTGTAGATGTAAAATCATTAACGTATCAATTATTTTGGATGCCTGTTAAATATCCTCGGGATTGTCCTTGATAGGGTTTGTAAACTTTTTGAATTTGTCTCAGTAATTGGCGGTATGATCGCCTTTGCAATTAACACATTTGAAGGGCGGTATTTTCATACTTATATCATTGAGAATAGTGAGGGCTTTCGAGACTCTTCCCGCACCTAGGAATATTGCGGCAATTTGCCTGAGTATGACCAAATCGCTGACAGCGCTTACATTGAATAGGCTGGTTAGGTTGTTTCTTAGTTGCACCCGTATTATACTGTAAATTCATCAGCACCCGTATTATACATCTGTTTGACCTCATTAAATATATTTTGGATTTGAGATTGTCAGCAAGATCTACTGCTACTATTTGCATAGGTTTTCTGGCTTTATCGTAAAGTCTACACATTTAGTTACCGGATATTCCAGTTTTTTACAGTTCTTGTATAATTTTGTGTTTGGTTTAACATGTCGGGATGTCGTTTATTACATCAGATAACACTTTAGTACTTGAATCTTGATAGCGTGAATTTCGATGTTGTTTTCTTCATAGTATTTTCTAAATTTTCTAAAGTCATTGATTTCACTGAAATTAACTTCAGTGTACTCGCCATTTTGTTTAGTTATAAAGTCATGTAGCTGAATTTAGGTGTTGTAGTAGGGTTAAATAGTCATTACTGGCCATATAAATAAATTTGGAGGAATTTTAATATTGTTCTCTTTCGTACCGACTGATGTTTCTGTCACTTCATTTCCTTCATCTTCACCGAGAGAAGCGAACCTTGAATGAATAGATATATTATATTGCACTTACTTGCTATTGTTCTCACTTGAATTTGTGTTTTGGGTATCCGAAAGTTTTCGTTTCTTATTTTCATTGTCCTGGACCATTGTTTTTTTACTGTTTTGCGCAGGCGTGTGATCAGCTGGCTCGCTTGATCTTTTATCTTGGACATGTTGCCAAGCGATTTGTTGAGAGGCCGGTTGTTGCGTTGCGAGGAGTTGTTGCTGCTGAGGTGGTAGCTGTATTGCCTGCTGAGATACTTGCAGCCAAACATATCCACGTTGATTCACATCAGTCAATTATGGTTGCTGACCTAATTTTTTGCATTATAAACAGCTGTTGATGTGAATGAAGAACATGGTGTTGGTGAATTTGAACTTCACTATCCTGAGCGCTGTTTTCCGCGGTAGGAGCATATGAGAACACATTTGTTTGCACTGTATTTAATTCATTGCATTCACTGGATGTACCGTTTAAAAGTATGCATTGCATTAGCAGTGTGCTGCCCCGTATCGGGACAGCCTCTTGTAGACATTACGCACTGTTCAACTGAAAGCGAACTTGAACTTGGCACTTATCGCTGTCAGATCACGCTGCGAAAAACCACTGTAGATAAGAGCTGGAACGCTCGATGTGTACAGCACGGCTTCTCGGACTCGACTGCAGATGAACGCTAAGTTACATAATGTATTAATTTACGTTCTTTGTATTTTATCTCATTTATTGTAATGTAAAGCATTGATTCTTTTTCTTTCCATCTTCCTTCTTCCTATGTCCAAATTTTTATATTTATTTTCTCCGAAACGAGCATCTCTTGATGCACATGTAATAAAATGAATTTGCACACTTATCACGGTTTCATTCTCGTATCATTTGGAACTAATGGCTCATACCTATGGAATTATACGTTCATTCGTGGATGAGCCACTAGGACACCAGAAGAAGAGACAAGAACTGCCGACTTACACTGTCCTTCGTGACACGTTCTTGTAATAACAATTACATATAAAACGAAGTACGATCACGTCGAAGTTCGTACGTTGCAGAAAACTTAGAACTGAAGGGTTATTCATATTTTCAAAATAAATGAATATAGTAATTTCTTCTATATTGCTTATAATGTAGTGAAATAAAAAGGTTTTATAAAGGTTTACGCAAGCCTAGTGTAATTAAAGATGGGTAAAAAAAAATCTTGTCTACGTACGCTTGCATCAACGCACCAATAGGCTATTGGAAATCAAAAGGCGTGAAAGTAAGGTGGGAGGACATCTCAAACGCCTTCTTCGGAGGTAAGACCTTGCTTCGCAGAGCAGATTATCCTTGATCCATCGCGTTCAAAAGCATTCTTGCGGAGGGTCAGTGGGTCGCGGTCGGTGAAGAGCTGGAATAGGGGATGAAGATTATAGTTACTTAAATGATGCGGCTATTTACTACAATGTCAGCGCTACAAAGCAAAGAGGTGATGTTTCGAGTTCAGTACTAGTTTTTACCACAGTAACATGATGTACTGAAGCGAATATTAATGTACAGCATTTATTGGATATTAGGAAAATGCGTGACGTAAAAATCTGAAATTCGTAGCATGTGTGGATAATAATGTGAGAGAAACTTACTAACGCTTTAAACCAGTTTGAAAGTAAAGTTTTGTTTTTCTTTTTGATTCCATGGTAGCACTGTGATATATGCTGCAAAAATCTAGGATGATATATAGTTAAACAACTCGACAAGATCCAAACTAACTTCTACAAATAGCTATGGTGCTATCGACAACAAATACATGATTTGAAATTAAACTGGTTAAAGTGAAACAGAATCAGAAGTAGTTAAAAGAGCACTGACCACTGAGCCCAGCTGAAACACACGAATAATTTTCAATTCGCTATTAGAATCGAGAAATGCATATCCAGTGTCTACTGAAGAGATTCTTTTGTTCTGGATGGGGTGACGAATGTTTGAATTATAACTTAATTACGCAGCAAAGTTTGAATTTAATCAGAAATAGAATCCTTTCGATTATTACCACCATTAAAAGTAAACCCTGTATAGACGACTCACACACAATCATGATTTCATCATACAGCACTGTATATTGAGAAATTAGAGATTTGTATTCTACAGAATCAGAGAATCTAACTCTGGTTCCACCAGTTTCTATTACTAAGAAAATTAAAACTGTAGAATAATTGTAGAATAATTTGACACCAAATTCACACAGATTCAAGCACCTCGCTAGTAATACGTACACAGATTAAAATGTTAAACATATTCTACGTAACAATACAGGGGCTCAGAGAAGCATACAATAATAGACTCATCATGATAAATGACCATTTTCCAAACAGTTGATCTAAACCTGGAAAGATGTAAAACTCTGTACATTTTCATTTCATTAATATTAAAATTACGGTCATTTATAATAAATTGCTTTTAATTGTAGTATTAGCACTCTACTTCTATACTTAGAGTACAATTACCTATAATGTTTGAATTATAATTACTACTCTTCCAGTAATTGTAATGCGGTAAGCAGTTAATAACGCGGTAAATGAGGTAAATAATGGGGTAAATAGTAAATATATCATAATTTTTGCATATGTTTGTATGTTTTGCTAAACTTCACTGTTTTGTATTGTATGTCGTTTCTGTGTTTTGTATGCGCTACCTTAATTCTTTTATGTCATTTTAATGCGTAGGAAAGAATTTGTAAATTAATTAGTATTAACAGAAATCTTTGGTTTATATTACATTATCGGAGTTTCCGGTGGACGTTTGGAATTGAAGCTGTTAGAGATTGAGTTGTGTACTGTTCAGTAAACTGTAGCAGATTAATTATTTAAGCAAATTATAAATACAATCCAGTTGTATTGAATTAAATTAGATTAGATTAGAAGGCTCTGGAAACATGTCCTTTTTCGCAATAAGAGGCCGAGATGTGCCGATCCTTAGAGCGAAGCGAAAGGACGCGTGGGGTAAGTATGGAGGGCCACACAGTTTACCAGATTTACAGTATATTAATTATTAGCATTAGTGCTATTTAACCGGACTACGAAAATGATACTTTTAACGCTTCAAAAATAGATGTTTCTTGGTACTTAGAGGTCAATATAATCACCATTCACACTCATTGGTCACTAGAACGTACAAACCGAACCATTGCCAGTTATTATTCATCAGTTATTATTTCATATTTTAATTTTTTTGATAATTATGATTATGGGAAATATTTTTCACGAACAATACATCGAAACTTTAAAACATTAAGCACATCTAGCACAAGCGTTGATGTTTAAAAAGCATCGGTTTCAATACATCGATGTTTCAAATAGCAATGTTTTTATAAAAACATCTTTGTTTTGAAAACATCAACATCGATGTCGCACCCCTACACGAACGACCGGGAGAGGTGGCTGAGGGCATCAACTGATGAGCACAGTGCCTCTGACCGGACGGTCTTAGGTTCAACAGTGTCTCTGATCGGGGGGTTCTAGGCTCCACTCCCGACGGTGGACGGATTTCCGGCAGTAACTTGTCAGGGCGGTCGAGTTCAGTCGCTGTCTGGGGGAGAATACTTGCGCCCGGCTGCTCTGACCCGTAGTTTTCCGTGGGGTCTCTCATCAATACCAGGTGAATGCCGAAGCAGTACCCTAACAAACAGGCCACGGACTGCGCGCGATATTTCCTTCCTCTTCCTTGTCGTATTCTCACCCCTTACATACCCTTACACTGACACGCCGTGAGACTGGTCGGGAACTTAGGGCTTATTCCAGCTGGCCTGGAGGCCCATTGGTGGATATACCTGGTTGGGGACAATCTTACTAGCGGACGGCATGTCGGCGCGGGATCTCACCATCCAGCAGGGAATGCATTACGCCCTTAGAAACTTCACTGCTGAGTGCGTCGGAAGGATCGGGCGGGGCCGCGGTGAAAGGGCTGCGGACGCGGGCAGCAGAACGGGACGGAGCGCACAATCGATGAGGCGCTCGAGATTAGATTGATCGCTTAAAGTTCACGTCCTGCTTTCAATCCGCTCGCCGTGCCGCGCCGAGCCGCGCCGCGCACGAGATAGAATACACGCGTCTACAGCAGACAGACACGCGCACACGTCCGTGCGAGTGACGGTGGGCAAACACAATTAAGTGGGAGCGCTTACTACTGGCGCGGGCGGATATTCGCCTGGCCGCAGCGATTTGTTTCCTGCCTGGTTTATTATCGATTCGCGTTGTAATAGAATGAACGCTTAGGGTCTAAATATTTAATATCGTGTTCCAACAAAGAGACAGGGAAGTTTTTTGGGAGCTTAAAAAATAATGTCTCTTGTAGAAAACGAACCTTTTTACTTCTTTGTATCTAAGGACACGATTATAATCTTACCTGTAATTTACACGTAATCGGGGAGAATGAGCTGACTGAATGAGCGAGAACAAGAAACCATTGCGCAATATGAAGCAGCAGACACTAAACAACGTTTGTCGTGGCAAATTTCACAAAGACGTACTGATTGCAACTATTGCCTTCATATCAAATAAGCAACGCCAATAAATGGCTGCTAATTCATTTTTTACGTCCCCGTATACGTACGTATATAAGGAGTAATCTACGTAGTATTATACGTAGTATAGGGAAAGTTATGTAATGCTGCGGAAAATCGATTTCGAGATTTTAACGGAAATACAGGTTTTGGGGTCCCCTGATACCGAAAAAGTGTTGTTTTTTTTAAAACGATCGTTCGTCCGCCTGTCTGTCCGTCCATCCGTCTGCCTGGAGTATGTGAACAACGTTATGCCTAAACTATGCGAAGGATTGTTTCCAAGTTGAAGAAAATCCTGCCCATTTGGCCTGAGTCGAAGCTCTGCGATTTTCAAAATCATTCATTAGTTTTTGAGGGTATATTACATGAAGCCATTGGGCCCAGTTCGATGTTTTCTGAAAAATGGCACCAAATTATTCCTTTAAATTTGTTGTAAGAATAGAGTAAAATACACTTATAAATGTGGTACATGTCCGATTTTCACGGTTAACTCTGTTGTTCGATAATTTCAAAAGTTTAAATTTTTCCTTCAATTGAAATTTTTTGTCCATAATTTGTTGATTCATTAAGGTCTTGTACTTTGTTTGCAAAATTTTAAAACTGTTAAAAACCTGTTTTCTCAAAACGGCGCTAAATTTTTTCTTTAAACTTTTGGTAGATATTTTGCTAAATGAAATGACATAAACGCCATATTGTTCTATTAGTTTGTTTTTCCAAATTCACAAACATTTTTTGACTTGTCTGTTACGTTGTTAATATTTACATTAGCGGCAATTTGTTCTCAATGTTATATTTACGAGTACATGTGCTTTAAATAATGTCATATAAAGTCTCTCGAATACTCTACTTCTACGTTAACTAGCTCAAAAATTCCACATTTTCAGAATCGCTCAAACGCAATTTTCTCAAAAGCGGCTCAATTTTTTTCTTCAATGATTTCTGCAGGATAGTTTTAATTGCACTCTTTAATATGACGTAAAGTTCATTTTGATTTTTTAGGTTTTTTCAAAAATAACAAAAATGTAATTTTGTTGAAACATCTCTCACGTCGGTAATATACACATTTACAGCAATTTGTAAACCATTGTATTTGAGAACTAATATTCTTCAAATGACTTTAAATGAAGTTTTTCGAAAACTCAAAAACTGTTCTGTGAAAAAGAGCATCAAATATCGAATTTACTGTAGCGTTTAAGCGCCATTTTCTTAAAAATTGCTTAAGATTTTTCAAAGAAAATTGCCGTTTAGGACGCGATTTACTGTTCTTGATTATTAAAATCTCTATTAAAATAATATTTTCGTTCTGTCATTAGGAAACCAAAAAATTGAAGAAAATTTGAAACAAATGTATTTTGGGCGGTGATAGATTGCAGCTGGCAAGATGTGGCAAGTTCGTATAGCTAACCGAGACCAAAGAAAATAGAAAACTAATACGGGAAAGTCTGTGCCATTCTGTAGTACTACTAGTTTCTTTTTCTTTCGGACCTCCCCAAACTCTTTCGTTTTCTTCCCCTGCTCTTCCTCCAACTGCTCGTCTGCTTTCTTCTCCTCCTGATCTTTCTCCATTCGCTTAATTTCTACATCCTTAGTCCACTTTCACGTACTCGTTACTATCCGCTTCCTTCACGTTTCTGGATCACTTTCCCGTCCTCTTGTTTCTCGTTCTATTCTTTATCCATCTCATTCTTCTTTTCTTGTCGTCCTTCTCTCATTCCTTTTCTCATCTCCTTTTCCTTGCATTTTTTTGTCTCACTACCCTTCTTCATCTTCTTCCTGTGATCGAGGTTGGAAACAATCACCCGACCGCTCCGACGTGACGCGCTCTGAATCTCCGGCACCATCTCCGCTAAGCTACGTTACGCAACCGTCCAGCAGCGCAGAACCGCGGCGCCCGGTCCCATCGCGTCCGCGCCCGCAGCCCGC
>BOPP01000011.1:15684210-15729196 GCA_017312745.1 Gryllus bimaculatus
AGGAGGTGGAGGTGGAGGCGGCACTGTCAGCGTCGGGGTGGGTGGCGGGCGGGGCAGCAGCGGCGAGGGAGTGTGACTACCGCGTTGGCATGTGTCCAAGAGGAAGGCGTTGTCCTTTCATTGGGGATCCATGATTCAGTGGAAAGTGCTGTACTCGGTTGTTATTAATTTAGACAAGACGTATATATAAAGTAGTAGTTGCATAACATGAGTGGTAGTTTTTTGCGGGTCTTTTAAAATGGTTTCGGATTCATTCAATATCTTACGTGAATGGGAAGTGGAACGTGACATCCCAAAAGTAAGATGAAAGTAGCATTGTTGAAGCCTCAATACCACAATGTGAACATTTTTGCATCCTATACTTGAGGACCCATTGTGTTTTCTTTTTATGGAATGTCATATTTGGGTACACATTTCATTGTTTCTCAAATCAACAGACTTATCTCACTATACACACCTTGACAGATGCTTATGGCACGCTAAAAATATATAGTTTTTCCTGTGGTTAGATGTAACTTTTATTAACATTTAGGATATTGGAATGTTAAGCTCATGAACGTCATAGAACATTTAGAAAATAATATCGTTTATAATGAATTCAATCTCACTTAAATAACTGCAATCATAATTTTCAGAAAATAGAAAGAAAAATAAGTCTCGGTCATCCAATTCCGTAGACAGAACGCGTAAATTTCTTCTGTAGGTCGACGACATCCCATATCAACTAAGAAATGCGGTACAAAAGTCGAAATAGATAAAATGATTTGAGTGTGGGGTCAGTAATAAAATGTTTCTCGAAACCATCTCTGCTCATTTTGTGGGTAAGGCTGAAAGAAAATCTAGCAATAGAAGCGGTAGAAGAAAATAGAACAGAATAAATGGTAGTACATGCTATTGTAATATTGGTATATGACTGCAAAGACAAGTAATAACACTATATTAACGAGAAAACAAAAGCCAAGTTCCTAGTTGTAGTGTTGGGAAAAGGAGTGATCGAGAAAATGAGGTGCCATGTGATACAGATCTAGTAATATAACAGTATTATCTTGCCCATATGCTCCGTAGAAGTCAGAGAACTTGCAGTGGTATAGAGTACGGAGGTAATAAATAACAATGTTAAGTGCAGTTTCAATGATATTTGGCATGATGATATCGCTTGTGGCAAAATATAAAATTATTAATAGTAGTAAAACATGCAAGGTAGTTTGAGCACAATCCAGATGTGGGAGATGTGAGATGAGTTAAGATGATTCCGAAGGCGAGGAAAAGTAAGCAGACGCAGCGAACTAAGAAGACATCTCTTCGAGCGAACGAAGAAGTAAAATATTCTTGGTGTCGTACCAAAACGGAATTTCGCATTGCATTCTGAACTTCGATACTCTATTACATTGACTTTATATTGTGGATAGCTAACATTGCCTTCTCCGCTTGCCATTTCCAAATAAGACTTATGACGACGGCTGAGACGCCGAAAGCTGGCTATCGCTAATAAAATTCAAATGTTGACAAGACGATGTGAAATTCCATTCCTCCCAAGGACTTGAATATGAACACAGTGGCTTTGAAGAAGGCGAAGGTGAAGGTGCCGCTTCCGAGACCATGAGAGTGACAGAGACAGTGACGGTGACAATGTCGTAATCGTGACGGTCAAGGTGACGGTGACAGTGATGGTGATAAGGGCAGAAATGACAGTGAAAACGACAATGACGTTGTCAGAGAAGGTGGTGACGGTTAGTAATGCTAATAATAGTTAAAATATTGATAGCAGTAACAGCTCAACTAACGACATTATTTGTACAGTGACAAGAGAAGACATCTCGCGGAACCTCTGCACTCGGTGACTCGACAGACGAGGGAGACGGCTATAGTGCGTCCCGTCTCAAAAACATTGACTTCCTGACGTTTCGATAGGCTACATCGGTCAAAAACAATGTACATTCCATTTAAGAAAGTACGCAAAACTAAGGAAACATATTACTAAAGCATGCACAACACATTTCTGGTCGTGATTTCAACGATTACAATTTCTTCCTTCCATTGGTCTAGGAAATGTTATCGATGTTCTTGAAAAGTAATAGCGCGCGTTAACAGCTTCTGTACAGTAGCTTTCTACCTATTTACTAGTATCTCGGTGACAATTCAATGGTTGTAGAGTTCACACATATCTAGTGCGAACATATCTAGTAAGTAGAGTAGTGGGAACGATGACAGTGACGATATGTAAACGACTCAGTGGCAGTAATGAAAAAAATAATGATCATGGCGCATTAAATTAACTGTTATGATAGTTAGTCCCATAGGTGTAGTGCATATTATCATGGGAGACAGCGGTGCACTTCTCTCGCTGGATCGTAAGATCTGGCGCTGATCTACACGTCGGCTTGCGAGGTTTTCCTCAACAGGGTATCTCCCACCGCCGCACTGCGGTCAGGACAAGTCCTGATCTCTCGACTAGTCACTCACAATTTGTGATAGTATAGTACATGTAATAGTATATGTGAGTACGAGTGAGAACGAGGTGAGGATAGCATAAGGAAGAGGAAGGAAAGATCGCGAGCGGTCCGTAGTCCGTGTGTGAGGATACTGTTCTGGCATTAGCTTGGTGTTTATCAAAGAAACCACATAATCACCTGCACCTATCAGCAAAGCGCAGTTCAACCAAGCTTTGTGGCTAGTGTCGAAAATTCTTCCACCGTCCGAACTCGAACCTCATCAGCTACACACTGCAGTGACATCAGTTGATTCCCCGAGCCTCCTCAGTCGGTGAATCGGTAGAGGAGTAGGCACTTTTGCACAGTGCATCAACAGTGACGGCGCGGAGACGGTGGCAGACGAGGCGACGAAAGCGTCGGCGCCGGCGGCGTCGGCGGGTCGGCGGGGGCGGCGGGGGCGGCGGTGAACGACGAGCCGCGGGAGAGTGTAACCTGGATCCCATCCACCTTGCTCGGTACGACACGCCACGGAGAAAGCTGGAGAGGTGGTGGGTGGTGGAGGCGGCGGCGGCGGCGGCAAGCTCCACCGAGCATTTGGGAAACGTTTGACATTATACCAGGCTGCTCGCGGCGGCGGAGGCTTGACCTTCGCCCATAGAAAGTTCTATTCGATCCGAGGCAGCGAGCGAGGCAGATGCGGTCGATGGGAGTCGGGTGACGGCGGGGGCGGGGGCGGCGGCAGATGCGCTGCAGTGGAGCACGCCCATGCGGAAAAGGTGCAGCTCCGCTCTGCTGGGGAGCTAAGGCTTTGGATGCTGCACGTTCGTTGCTGGCGTGATGGGAATAGGATACACCCATTGAGGGTGAGCTCTTTAAATACAATACACTCAGGAAACACGACGAATTTTAACATTTATAAGAAGCCATCAAAACAGTTTACTGTAAGAGTACAACTGCTGGGTAGTGAAATGCCCATCAATGCATCACGCAGAGGAAGAAACGTCAATGAGGAGCTTTTAGGAAGATCTGAAGAAACACTAAAACGATGGAGAAGTTTGAGCTATGGATGCATTTGATGCTTACCCAGACAGGAATGTATAGTTCAGACGAATCTAGAAGGATATACAGAAGAATGAAACTTACGAGGAAGATCATAGCAGGAATGGTTTTCACAGATTCCGCATGATGTGGATTGAGAATTCCAGGAGAAATCACAAACGAGAGTTGTGTGGAGAGGTTCTGCAAATAAACCTGTCGCATGAATACCAATAAATGAATAGTAGAATAAGAAAATATTAATTTATAAATTATGTATAAATAATATAAATAAGTCAATCTTATTTTATGCATGCTTTTGTGAGTAATAAATTCAACAATTGTGATTCAATTGTAAAGTAAATAATTTCATACAATCTCTCTTTAATTGGCAATCAATCAAGCAAGTTCCTGTTGTCTTTATTTCTTTTGATAATCATGGGTTTTTAAAAAGTTTACAATCATGAGATCTGGAAAGTGTACAGAAACAATATGTGGAGAAGTGAAGATGACAACTACAAAATTGAATTAATAAGGTCATTTTCGTTTCCCTCGACCCATATTCATTTTCTACTTATTTGTCGGGCCTTATGAGTCAACCGATTCGCCAAGTAGAGACATGTCAGTTGTTACTAAAGAACATACATTTTATCGTCTTAATTTATCATTGCAATTATCACGTACAAGGATGTTGTGTCGGTAAATCCATTCACGAAAAGAAATTTTAATTAAAATTAGTTCAATAATCGCATCTTTAATATCATCAAACAAACACATAATTATACTTGTGAAATAATTATGGATGATTACTAAAACACTCTTGTACTTTAAAGTGAAGTTGGTGGCAATGTACATAATGAATCTATAAAATTTAAGAAGAGTAAAATATTTAACAATATTCTATACTATTAACATTTTTAATTTTCAAATATTTTTTGTTATTTGATCTCTTGGACACACACGCTAGTGTCAAGAAGCGTCACACACAAACAGGTTATGCACGCACTTCCAGTACGAAAACACATTTAAAAATGCACAGGTCATTCGTGTGAACTCGTTAATACTTTAAACATACTTCTTTTAAAAATACACTGCAGTTACATGTACAACAGGACACAAATATGAACAAGTACCATAAAATATACATAAGTGCAGGGCACACATATATTTGCAAACATATCATAGTTAGACACATATATGTCTAGAACTTTCACATACGTACACGTAGCATGTTTATAAAGACACAGATTTGAACGCTACGCACAAAAGGCGTGTTCATCTACTCAAGGTCCTTACAAGTTTGTTTCAGGTGGTTTGGTTTGAAGTACTATTTCATTCAAATTTATGCTTAGATAAGATGTTATGAAATATTTTAGGGGAAGTATGGATAAGGAGAATTTTGATTTTGAAAGAGTTAAGGCAAAATATTTTTAATAAGGAATGTGTTTATTATTATTATTATTATTATTATTATTATTATTATTATTATTATTATTATTAATATTAGTGAAAATAATTAGTGTCAATAGATTATGAAAAAATAATTTTCTCTGTAATAAGTCCCGAAAAAGATTCAAAATTATTATGAGGGATCAATCCCATCACACCGCACTGATTCCATCGGTCTCCAATTACCTGCGCTACATCCACTCGCAAATTTGAAACATGCGACTGATACCAAAGTAACACGGACTACAACCTTTCATCAACATTGATTTTTCTGTGATAACAAGTAATACTTTACGGGCACTTATATCGAGAACATATGACGCATGGGTTACTTTGCTACTACTTTGCTAATTATGTCTGCCAACATGAGTCACCACAAACATTGCTTTGGATTCTAGCAATTTTATCATAGCAACATCATTTCTATGACACATCATGATCACCAATGATGTACGTTCAGCAGCTTATCAAAGTATCCGTGAGTAGAATAGAACTTATAATAATTATGTAAATAATAAGAAAAATGCCAAAAATGTTCAGAAATTCTACGAAATATTTCGTAGAGGATTTAGGGCCGAAAAACTATTGACATAGTTTTAAAGCTTGTATTTAACAGAGCAATATCATAAAGCATTTTGTGTTTCCATTTAACAAATAGAAATGTTAAAAAAATATATTAAGTGGTAGTTGTACGCCAGCAGCCATCAGTCAATAAAACCGATTTCTTTCGTGTTTTGAGGATCACATACCGATATAACTCCATTTTAAATATTCGTCATTTTTAAATTCACCTTACCTGAGTGTCTCCTCAGTTGAAACTGCATCGTCTCAATCCCTTGCAGAATGAAAATTTACTCAGGTGTTAGAAAAAAATGGCAATAAATAGTTGACATACAAAATACTACCACGATGATTGTTACATCTGCACATGACCACTGACTCAATATGAAACACCTCTTTGAAATATATATTAGCACAGAAAACGCTATAAAGTCTAAATATTTAAGTTTGACATTTTTTTGTTAATCATGTATGCCCTATAGATACTTCGGAAACCAAAATTGTAAACCAACATGTAAATCAATAGTATCGAACAATTTCATCAGCTTGCTTGACCGCAACTTCTGCTGATGTCAAGGTTGACCCCTGTCCTGATTCAGAGCGTGAAAAGGAGCTAAGGTGCTGTGTCACCAGGGATTTCCTGCTTGGATGGACGCGTGTGTGCGCAGGTGACTAAGTGGGTGCAGCATGTCATGTGAGTCTCTCCCACTACCTTCCAACTCCTCTACCTATCTCACAAGATGAACACATGACAGTAGACGTATTTCCCTTTCTCCTTCGCCGAATCACACCTTCTTCCACCTCTCTCCCTCTTACTCTTTATCTAATAAAATTTAGAGATGGGGAGTATTCGGATTTGAATATATAGACTGTCCCATTAGCCTCGAGACTAACTCTTGGTCAGCCTGCTGGCTTCCCACTACGCGGCTCAGGTTCGATTCCCGCTCAGGCGAGATTATAGTGTGCGTTTCCCTTGCAATGTCCCAGTATATGTTGGTGTGTGACAATAAGAAAATTCTCTTCTCAAGTTAAGAAGACCGGAATGCAATGTGGGGATGTCTACGTGCTAAACACACAACCCGCCTTATCCCACGGTCGCGAGGCTAGGAAGTCGTCCGTAGACCTGCGCC
The DNA here is from genome assembly GCA_017312745.1 of Gryllus bimaculatus. Classification (NCBI taxonomy): domain Eukaryota; kingdom Metazoa; phylum Arthropoda; class Insecta; order Orthoptera; family Gryllidae; genus Gryllus; species Gryllus bimaculatus. Next base: position 15,690,818 of record BOPP01000011.1, read on the forward strand.
CGTTGACGGGCTGTCGTGCCAAGTACATACAACTGTCACATTAACAAGCGAAGATTTCGTTTTACATTACATAAAACATAAGGTAGTATGAATTGTAAATTACTTGCATTTCTTCCCCAGTTATGGTCTATGGGGTAACGGTGAAGTTAGAATGTAATAGGACAGAATTTTTCAGAGTTCAGCGAGGAGATTGCATCCCGATAGGATGGCAGAGATATTGATGAGGATTGTGTGGTAACCCATGAGAGGGGATTTTGGATTCGGAGAACAGCAATGGCGGTGCAGAGTGCTGGACCTTGGGTGACGGGAGGGGGAGAGGGGAGGAGGGAAACGATACGAGGCGAAACTGGACGTGAAGAAGCTTGCATTGATTTATTATTTAATGTACCGGGACGCGTCAACGGCATTAGAGTATTAGTATCGTAAGTGTTGTGAATGCTATATTCCCAAAGGTGTTTTTATCCGCTATAACGTGATGTCCCGCGTGGATTTTCGCGTCGGTTTACGGACCATCCCCCTCCACAGAGCTCCCTCAAAGGCGCAACACCCAGCTGGGACAAGCTCCAAGCTCCTTACAGGTCTACCGACACGTGTGGTATTGTAATGTAATGTATGCACGTGTGTGTGTGTGTGTGAGAGAGAGAGAGAGAAAGAGAGGGAGCGAGGGAGGGAGAGAGGGACGGGAAGAAGAGGGGGAGGGGAGGGGAGGGAGGGAACGAGAAGGGACAAAGATGAGAAATGAAAGATCTCCTGTGGCCACCGTGTTAGGGAACTGTTCCGTCTTGACTGGTATTGATTAAACCACGTAAAAATATTGATCTGATCTCTGCCCTCTAGGATTCACCTCCAGATGGCGGCTGATTTCGACCCAGCTTAGTGGCTATGTCGAAAATCCTCGACGGGGACTCGATCCCTAGGATGTGTCCAGCGATTGCGACAGAGTAGAGGCAACGACAATTTCTGCCGCTAGAACTTACCGCCCCTGACAGATCCGAAGAGTGCGGTGAAGAATGTGTAGGCTGGAGTTCGATTCTTCGAGCGAGGCAGCTCGTGTCCCCCCCCGCTTTGCCAGAGGGCAAATCTGTTGCCTTCGCCCGCCGTCCGCGTTCTTCACCGCCATCGCGCTACGAGTTCCCTGATTTTTGCTGCGTTTGACGACAGTACGCTGATCTCTTTACACTTTAAGAGAAAACTTAGAATTTTCAAACTCTGCAGGTCACATCTTATTTACGTAACCTGGAGAGTTCGCACACTAAGATTCTTATATGTATGTTCACATCTACGGTTACGTTCACGTTTCTGAATGCTTCAATCGAATACGACAGCACAAAGCATTTACGTAATATTTAGATTTCAATGAGGACCTTTGCACTCCCACGGTGGAATCGGTGGCGACGTGTACAGCGGCGCGCTCTGCCCATGCGTCTTCTAGTAGGAACTAAAAGACATTATGCTCCCAAAGTTATTGACACAATGCGTGGCCTGAGGATGTGCTAGTATAATGCAAGTAGTAAAATCAAGATTTTTTGAATTTTATTATTGTTATTATTAGTAGTAGTATAATTGTTATAATTATTTTTGTTAATAATAAAAAATATTTTGATAAATTCAAGCATACCTTCACCATTTGAGGCATCTATTTGATGACGTCATATTGGTTCTGAACAGGAATGCCGTGCAGTATATATTTATGACCATCGTTGGGTCTTGGAGAATAACGCATGAAATAAGACAGTTTGAAAATTTTATTTAACATATACCGGACGAAATATTAGAAGAAGCTGTTAAAGCCATGAAAAAATTACTTCGCACGAAAAGTACGGGCATGTATGAGAGAACAACGTTTATTAATGTTGAAAGTTGAAAGACTATTCTGTTCTGTTTCAGAACTTTTCAGAGCGGGTAAATGCAACTGATGTTTATATTTCTATATGAAGAGCAAATGTTTTGCCTGCAGGACAAGGGGTTCAAACACCCTGATTTCATTGGGTCTTAATCCTGGTTCAGGTAGAAACCTCGAAGAATGGACAAGTCGCAGAATAGAGCACCGAGCCCAGCATAGAGCAGAGCCGAAGGACTGTGAATGATAGATCGAATGATTGATGACGTCAAATTCTACGGTTATTACTTCCGTTGGTGCAGTGAACACTTTATTCCAGGAGATGGCGCTGAACCTCTTCTCACTAGATGGTGAGGAGCGGCGCCGACCTTCATGTCGGCTTGCAGGGCTTTTCCCCCTCCGCGTATCTCCCCTGATCGGGGCACTGCCCCAGACGGGACGAAGTCTAAGCTTCCGAGTGGTCTCTCCACATTGGTGGTAGTGTAGAGCATGTAACGGGGCCAAAAGGGGAGGATAGAACAAGAAAGAAGAAGGAAAGATCGAACGCGGTCTGTGACCCGTTTGTTAAGGAACTGCTCTGACACTCACCTAACGTTGATCGGAGAAACCACAAAAAGCTACCCATCACAGCAGCAGACTGCTCGAATTTTCCTTCAGACAGCGTCCAATCTCACCCCACCTACGTGGGTGACGAAAGGCCGCCGCCGTGGAGACCAGCACTTGCCACCTGGAGTGGCTGCAGCGTCATTTCTAAACGCACCCCGTCCGGAGGTAGCGCAGCGGGCAGGATCTGCGTGAGAGAGCAAGGTGGCGCGTGGCGGCGGAGGTGGAGGAGGAGGAGGAGACGCCGGCAGCGGCAAAGAGCGACCGAGAAAGGAAGTGGCGGGGCGGGGCCGTGCGCAGTGAAATCTGCCGCTCATCCCGTGGACGCTCGCTCCGATCGGTATCGCCGCCGCCGCGACGACCGCAAAAGGGCGGCGGGTGGGTCTCTGTGCGGCGCGCGCGGCGCCGCCTGGAAACAATGGAGAAGCGCCAAGGGGGGGAGGGGAGGCGTCTTGCGGTCGCCGACGCTCGGGCGTTGAAGGGCGCGCGCTAGCGGAGCATTGCTCTTTCCCACGCAGACGATCTGCGGCTGGCACTTCTCTCCGGTCTGGTTCACTTCGTTATACACACTCTCTTCTTAAAAATTAAGTATTAAATGTCTGTTGATATTAGCTGTAAATACAAAACGGTTTTACAACAAGCATTTAGCTTCATGAGTACCTGAGCGAAAAATCACGATCTCTCAACTTTTAATTTTCATTGGATCTGTGCGATAATTTAAATAAATTTCAGAAGGATGTATGGGCCACTAGAAGCAATATACGTACAATAAATTACAAGACATAACCATGGACCTCGCGCACTGGGTGTTTCCCTCATTTCTCACAAAGATATTTGTTAACACAGATGCGTAATGAACTCTTCAGTGTTTAGGCAGCTAGAATATAAAAAGTATTTTTCTATTACAATACTTAATTAGTTATCAAACTCGGCATAATGAACTCGTTTGATAATTCCCCTTCTTGAAATATAATAATATGTTTCACGACACTTAATTTGCACATTATTATATTTTCATTTAGTTATTCTTAATTGCCTGGCAAAGACTCCTGCTAGCCTATGTTCTATTAGATTTTTGTACTAAAATAACATGCACTCCATGCCCACTACACATACACTTTTACTACTCTTATTCTAACCGTCTAATGACAAACATCATAGCGGAGCTTGCATAAGGCAACAATTGACAATTCATGCAAATACACATTTTACAGCGGAAGAGGCGCTTTCAATTTTCCTTAGACCGCAATAACTCACATGTAACCAAAAAACAACAACAAGAAAACTTCGGTTTTTTCAATGTCAAAAGATTTTCAGGTTTCGCATTTTTAAACTTCTTTAAACTAATAATTTAAGACGTCGTGCCAGGGTGTAGAATTTTCACGCCCTTCACGATATCTTCAATATGCGTCAAACGTGAAGACTTAATTTCTTTCTAGATATTTTTCTATTCTCTAGCCCAGAGATATCAAGAAGGGGAGGCAGTTTGGCAACTTGGCCCACGCCCCTCCCCTAAAGCGGGGCCCCAAAAATGTATACAAAATGTATGTCCTTCTATGCACTTTGGAAGAAAACAACTCTATTTGAAAACATGTTTACTTTAAGATATATTACTAATTAATAATAATAAATAAATAATTGATTGACTAATAAATAATTCCGGGCGCGTCAATTGCTAATGTCGTTGGTCCCGTAAGTGTACTGCATTTTTCCTCTTGAGTTGGCGACCTTTCCCCGCTAGACGGTGAGTTCCGGCGTTGCCCTACCGTCGACTAGCGGGGTTTTCCCCCACCAGATATCTCCCATAAACGAGGATCCACTCCAGCCGGGAAAAGCTGTCAGTTCTCGACCGGTCTCTTGACATGCGTGGTAGTCTAGTGCTCATTAGTGTAAGTGGGTGTGTAAGTAAGGGCTGAGGATAGGAACGAAAGACCGTGCGCGGTCCGTGGCCCATTTGTTAGGTTACTGCACCAGTATTCGCCTGGGGTTGATCGGAGAAACCACGGCAATCTACCGATCAGAGCAGTCGGCTACTATAATTCTCCAACAGACAGCCACAGAACTCGACGTATCTATCTAGTAAGAGTAAAAAATCCTACCACCGTCAGGACTCGAACGTTGGACTTTGCGGACACATGCCACCTGTCGCGGCCAGAGCCACCTCTCGCGGCATAATACATAAGGATACCTTTTGTGGGAAGTAAGGGGTCCCCATGGGTCTACTCGCCTTGCAGCACGACGCTTCCTTCCCGCGCGTCCTGCGCCTTCTCCCATAGCTTTCGATTCCCACCAGAGGCCTTTTTCTTCTCCCCCGGTGCACACCGCTGGCCTTTTGCCCAGAAACAATCGAGCTGTATATTTCCGCCGCCAAAGACGCCTGGCGCGGCGCGGCGCGGTAAAAACAAGACGTCCGTGATCTTTAAGAGATGGCGCGAAGATTCCGAAAAATGCGAACGTGGAACGTGGAAGTCGCGAGGGCCATTGAAGTCCTTTCGTTTCACCGGTCAAGCGGAAACACGCGTGACGAAAAGCGACGAGTACAGGAGAAAAGGAATCAAATTTTGATAGAACTTGTAATAAACACAACAACACACTTACAATAACTTGTTATTGTGAAGAAATTCAGTGTAACTGCGAAGTTAGTGATCGGCCTATATATAAAGTCACGTTCAGAAATGAGAAATAAAATTCAATGAGAAATGAATTTATAAGTAGTATGAAAAAAAAAGATTGAGAAAATAGAAACAAGAGAACTTAGATAATAATTACCTGCTTGTATAATAATATAGATTTATTTAATAATATGTTTAAGAGAGATAATTCTGTCACTACACTTTTTACTTGTATACTTTTTCAGAACATCATCACTTTCACTGTTTTATTTTTGGAACAGTAACGAGAGTATTGATTGAAACATGTCTTTACAATAAAACATTCTCTACAAACCTATGAAACACATTTAATCATTTCTTATTTATATTGCACTCTTTCTATTAAAAATAAGTTATCAAAAAATCTTGCTTCCAGTAATGGAATAAAAACGATATTTATTATCTATATCTACAACCTACTATACCACACGAAAGGAGACTTTTTCCCCAGTGTCCCCAGTACGTGTCTCCAATGTCAAGGCATTCATCAATGAAAAAGTAGATTTTAATCACCCTGTAACAAGTTGTAAAATTCACCATCAGTTTGTGACCCTTGATATGATTATTTTCCCTGACAGTGAGAAATTATTACTATTGCAGAAGCAGGAACAGTCCTCTGCATCAGTCCCGTAAGCAACACAGTGAACGAAAGCCTTGAATCGTCTCGTGAATGTGTTCTTATTCAATTTCCATTATTTTCATTCCTCCATTACAACATTTCGTATTGCAGAAATCATAAAAGGGACACCTAATATAGGTTAATGTTATTCACGGCATTTTTCATAATATATATAATTTTAAGAATTTTAAATGCTGCATTTCATACAAAAAAGATATGCACTTAGACGATCAATTGAATATGTTTAAAAAAAATATGAGAAAAATTTCCAGAGTTAAAAATTAAAACGTTCCCGTACTTTTGTATGGAAGTGAATAGAATGTAATTCTTGATAGGGATAAAAGTAGAATTCTGGCGTCAGAAATGAACCTTGTACAAAATACTCTAGATATACTTTTCTAGATAAAAATTGAAATATGGCTATAACAAAAGGACCTGAATTTCACCTCTGTGTTAGAAAAAATACTAATACGAAGAAATGGCACCAACAGTTAGAGAGGATGCCAAATGAGGGAGCAGGCATCAGCTCCTCAATTTATTGCACGAAGAAAGAGAGACTTATTCGGACCAAAGAAGAAGAAGGCACCGAAACAGATTGAAGACTAATGCTTCTTGGTAGAAGAATCCATGGTAATAATAAATTACTGCTACGCGTGCATGAAACCCACTAGTGGAAATGTTTTATTTTCATTTATTTTAAAACAGAAACGGTTTAAAACGGGGCGAAGTGTATTCTGTTTTTCTTCGTTTCCTTTATTCTAGGACCCCTACCCTGAGCCCTACATGCACCCCGTACAGACAGAAATGAGCGTTTTTGGAAAGAAGTCATAAGAAAATATTACGGTACAATGAAAACAATTTGCCAAGGAAAATCAGCTAAAGATATGGCCTCTTATCCCTCATCTCTTATTTCTTCATGAAGGAATCTAATTTCTTCCGCAACAACTTGGAGAACGATAATTTGAATAACTATCTATCCAACTTAACTCTACAAGACGTACACAGATAGTGAACATACATTTATGGTTCCAGTTAGTTAATTTACAGAAGTCAGTAAGTAGATTTACAGAATGATTCGCGTGCGTACGCGACACACACGGGCCGCAAGCGTTGGGCGCGAGCGAAATGGCCTCGAGGCCCCCGGCGTGAGAAACGGAGCAGATTAAGGTCGCAGTCGATCTTCTGCCTGCCGTTGCGCCACGCCGATGCTCCGCTCCGCACTCGAGTCCGCTCCCTCCCTCGCTCGCTCGCGCGCCCGCCGCCGCCGCCGCCGCCGCCGCCGGTGACTAACGTGGAACTTACACAAGCCGCCTTTACGTAAGAAAGGTTGCCAACGGGCACGCGGGCGAGGAGGTACGCAAGTGAACTCGTACGAGATTTCGTCTGGAGCGGTGGATAAGTTCATTGTTGTATGCTGATCCGGAATTCTCTGTCTGGGAGCAGATCTCTGTCGGGGAGCATTTGTAATTTAAGCGTTGTTGAATAATGTAGTTCTTGGGCTAAGGTTGTGGGGTGTCACATAGACTATATATGTGTTTTTTTAAAAGGAAGGTGAACGTTAAAAATCACGTACTCGGGTGCTGAGATCATACCTCGTACATACAGAGAAAGAAGCAAGACGAAAATGTTTAAAACCAAGAATTGCACACGCTGCTCCTGAACTAGTTTTTTAAATGTTAATGAGTGAATCCTATATGTATGCGAACTCCTCCAGCCCCTTCATGGAAGACTCACCTTTCATTGTGTTCTCGACTTCTTTTCTTTTTCGGGTAATAGAAATAGCCATAGACAGTCAGAAATAATATTAGAGAAAACGTATAAACAAATAAGTAAACACATATACTGAGAGCCGGTCCGGATGGCCCGCAACAACCTCACCGCCCCCTCCCTCGCGGGGGCTTCCCTACGACCCCGAATCTCTGCATCCGACCTCTTGACGCTTATCATCCCAGCTACATGGGCGCAACGCACTACTTCTGCGGCTCTTTCCACATTGTCCAACTTCCCCGCGCACTGCCCAGCCCCATCCCGCGCCCCTCGCGCTGGCCTGCGCCCCCCCTCCCCGCTCGACCGACGGCGGCCGCTCTTCGCGGGAAAACGGCCATTCTATGCAAATTTGCTCAGCGATGAGTTTCTCTCGTATTGTACCTCTCTTTTTTCCATACTTTTGCGAAAACGGAACGGTTCCGAGAAAATATTGTTGTTTATCCGAGAACACGACCGTCTTGTGAAAGATGGGCTCGCCTGCTCGCGAGATGTTTCCTAGTGTCGCCTTGTTCTTTCTGGCCGTTACGGCCCGGAGAAATTTCAGGTCAAATATTTGCCGCGCGTCCCGAGATAGTTCCTCGAAATTTATTAGGCGGACCCTCCAGGAATGTTATATAACGCCGGGCTTTTGCGTCGTGTCCCGAAAAGTGGAAATATTCATCTTCTAATACAAAAGACGGTAAGCGAGCCACGAAATGTAAGTTATCCTTTTAATATCCCGTGCCTAAAATAAATTTGATCCAGCTGCAACACAACGACATACCTGTTCGTAGCTCACGAATGCTCTGAAAATAAAGTGCCCACATAATTGCAGACAGTGTGGCGTTCGAACCGTGAGTCACGGTAAAGAAATATCCTGATGTTGGGTCAAGTTGCTGAGTTTTTCAGTACCTTTTTTTCTGTCAAAATAAATAGCATACACAGAGGTTTAGAATATCACGGTCTCAATGTTGAGACGCAGTTAAAATAAAAATCTCTGTGAAAGTTCTGGGGATTGAATTACAGAAAACTACTAAAAATAATTTCAAGAAAAGTTTTACATTTCACCTATAAAGATGTGATGACTGCCACACTTTCAAGACACATACTACTCCTATTAAGGATTAGCGAAAACACAAAAATACGTCTACAAGTGTCTTAAATTATTTTTAAACGAATCTAACTAGTTACAGATGTGTCAAAGACAGAGATGAGTAAATTCCTTTTCCATCTTGAAGTCTGATATGGTTAAGATACAATTTCTTCATATGAAATAAATTTCCAATACGCTAGAATACTCCATAAAATATTAATGTGATGCAACGCATTCGTATGACCACGTTTTGAAAATTGATACTTAAAATAAATTGTAATTACATAGTCTAGCCATATAAAATATTTGAACAAAGGTATTTTGAAGGCAATTTTTACGAATAAAAATTACTTCATGAAGAAGTATAATGAGCTCAAAAAACCAACTGATACTAGTTTTGGAACTCCAGAACAAACTATCTTGGCATTAATGTATAGAAAAAATTACTTTTCTGTCGAGTAAAAATAGTCACAGCTTTCCTTTAAAATCGTCTCAGTTGGTAGTTGACGTGTGCCGAAGAAAAGGCTCAGGCAGACGGAGTTTTCTTGTTACGGTGAAGGGAAAATGCCATGCTCGCCACATGTGTCTCATACCCCCCCCCCCAGCGTGGGAATTAAACAAGGCCCACGCATAGTACACACCGTAAGCTAGCCCGCAAAGTCGGAGAGTCTTCCCAAAAAGCCGAATACGTAAACATGCTTATCTTGTTTATCAAAGGAAGAAATTAACAGAAACCATAGAAGACATACGATTGAAAACTGAAAACTATTAATTCAGAAAATCGTATGTGAACGGAAGAACTTTTATATTGTTGGAAAACTTGATATACTAAGTTCTCAGAAAATGTATAAACAGTGAATTGCATGTAAATGATCCATGTATAGAGAAAAATATCTACAAATGTTTATATAAAGCTTTATATTGTTACACACACGACTATAAATGTCACAAAATATCATAAACAGAAGACTCCTTTCTCTAAAAGAGACTGTCTTAACCGACATCTTTCTACCGATATCATTTACCACATTTTCTGAGAAAATTGCAAGACCGAACTCACCACAAGTTTTTTTTTCTTCTCAGACCTTGGCATCCCGCCTGCCAGTCAGCTGTCCCTCCAACCTCTGACATTCCGAGTCGGACACCTTGACTCCTGGCGCTTGACGCCTGACGCCCGATGCGTTCGTGACATCCTCGGCTCCTCCGACTACTCGTTCTCACCTTAATAAGACTCGCAGACGTCTCAATTCAGGCGTCGGTTTTAATCACATAGTAATTGCGCCGCATTATACAACGGCGCATCTTATAGCCATTGCAGTGCCTTTGACCGGGTGGTCCTTGGATTCAAGCCTCGCAGGTAGCGGATTTTCGACTCTAGCTAGATCGCTGTGACGAAATGAGCCGTCGGCAGGATACTTTTAGCGACTAGTAGGCTGCTCTGAATAGTATCTCTGCCATCTCCAGTGTTCTTTTGCAGAAGTTCAATAATACTTTCACGAAACTAAATAGAATACAGGACAGAAGTAACCATGTTTTCACAAGAAAAATATTTTGTCAGTTTATTTCAGCATCTTATGTTTTAGTAAATTGAGTTTCAACAGGTTTCGAATGATTCAGTAGATTGAGTACATCACTCTTCAGATGACAAGTTGAGATTTAAGAATTATTTGGTCGTTTCATGATTTTTTTTAAAATACGGATTAGAGTTTGGCATTTTATGTTATTTATTAGTGATTAAGTGAATGTGTTAAATGCGATGTAGGAAACGGAATATTGTTATCACTATTCTTGTCAACAACTTGATATGGTTCATGCTCGAGAACAGCTTTTATACGTGTCCCCGAGATTGTTCTTATTTGTGTTCATTCACGATTACATGTCTTCCCTTTTTGACTCCGTCGAATAAACAGTCACAAATCCCGGCCACTGGCACCCGGAGAAAAAGCAATGAACGGTGGGCAAAAGCGGACCCTAAAATAAATTGCAATATAAATGAAGGGACATATTACACGTTTAAGAAATAATACAATATACTACAATTATTTTACGCTAGTTTGTATTAAAATATTTTTATTTTTTAGAAAGCCCATACAAATTCTGAACTTTATCTCTGATTGCAGTTCTTTCTGCGGGGTCAGAGATGGCTTCGGTCTTTTCTTTTTGGGAACTAGTTCATATTGTTAATGTTAAGGTGCCCAACCCAATTGATAGATACGAAACTAAGATTGCACTGAATGTATGAGAAGGCCTCGCTGAGTATCCACGGAGCAACACGGTGACAGCGCATGGCGACAGTTCCGAATTGTTTTGTAAACATCCGTAAAGTGCTGAATATGAAACTATCATTTGGGTTAAAAAAGGTTTTTTCTAGGGCTTTTATACAGCCAACAGTCGGTTACCTTTGTTGATCCCTGTGGGATCCCTTTGCGACCATACACTAGACACCAACTCACTTGCGGGTTCCTCTGATCTGGGATCAGCAAAACGCGAGGCCCTCTGCAATAACACATACGTGAGAGACAAGGGACAAACAATCATGCTTAAAACGTGACTCGAACCAGCGGCCCTTCGGACCGAAGCGCTGAGACGGTACTCGCTCTTAGTCACCTCGGCTATTCAGGCCAGCAGGTTCTAATAATGAAAGGTCTAAAAGAAAGACGAAACACTTACTCCTTACCTGCACAAATACATTGGGGAAGAAACGCTGGGATCTCTCGCTGACCGCGTCCATTGATGACTGCTGATCTTGCCATACGACTGTTATATTTACGATCTAAAATCATTTTTGAAAAATACTCACAAGGACATATTGCATAATTTTGTAAACCCTATAGATATCTAATTTTTTCAGCTTATCTATCCAGCCCGAAGGATTCTTTGCATTTCTGAACGCAGATTCAGCGTGTTAAAGGTTAAAGATCCCTGGTACAACGCCTTAGGACTGCAAAGATTGAACGTTTGTCAGAATAGGACGTGCGTGACCTTATAAGAGTTAATCAGACACTCACGCACATCAAATTCAGGTGTCGGCTTAACCCGGGCGTCCTTCGTGTTTTATAGCATTTCTTCTTGTTCTCGCACGTAGGAGAAGCTAATGAGTTGCGACTCTAAACTTTCACAATTTTTTCGGCCTCTCCTTAAAATACTTCCTCGCTGTATTCTTTGTCGCGTGTTTCACTGACCCGTAATGACCTGATAAACCATCTTATGATCTCGATGCCGCAGGCAAATTGTTGAACTTAGGAGTAGAGAGAGTTAACAAGACCTTAAGACAATGTCTGAGTTTTAATTTGCTCTACTTTGACCACTATTTGATAAATATAAAATGCACAGTATAAATAGAGAAAAATAAGTTTGAAATATTTGAAAGGAGAAGTAATAGACTTTTCAAATTTCCCATCTTAAGATAAAAAGTTCATACTGCAGCTCAGCACACTTAAATATTCAGGTTTTATAGAGTGCAGGGATTCATCTTAGATTTAGTTATGTATATCGTACATCATTTAGAACAAATCGATACAAAGTCAAGTTAAATACACCGAAGGGGATTTCCAACCCCTAGATAATTTAGATAAAAATTACACAAAAATATATTTACACAATTTTCAAACGTCGATTATATCGATTTAGAACAAATTCTTGAGTTTTTTGTTCATTATATTTCAAAACGCTTGCTTCTTCAAACGTTCAAATACGTTTGAATGTTCAAATATCTCGTTCCGGACATTTTACGTAAATGTCCTATTTACACTTACTCCAAAAGTCAATTCTTTTCTGGAGTTTTATTTTAAACTAAAGGTAGTTATGTCGTCTTCATTTTGAAATTCCACCTTATATTTTGCCACAACACACGAAAACATGACCGTAGATCATGAACCCACATTACATGACTGATGTCACCATTTCTTTTCGTTCATCAACTTGTAGGCTACATTTACTAAGCTCAATTATTCTTTGCGATTCTTATGAAATCGCCGCACGTGTTCGTTACCAGCCTGTCACACGGAGTGAGTGGGCCTTCTCTTGCGGTGGTGCTGGCCAAGCAGCGTTCGCGTGTGCCTGCAGGCAAGGGGCGGCGGCGGCGGTGCGCTGTTTTTGGGCGGTCGCTGATGGAAAAAGTCGAAGGCCACGGGGCGCGAGAGCGTCGGCGGTGGCTGTCCCGCGTGTCGCATCGGTGAAGACGGAGGCGACCGCTGCTCCCATGTTCACCAGGGGCAGTGCGTGGCTCACGGAGACGGTGACGGCGATGGAAGAAGCTGACGCATTAGAGACTCTTTTTCGGTTTCTTTACCGTTCTTTTGCCGTTTTGTTTAAAAACATTATTCATTAGAAGTTTTATTGGTCGTTTAAAAACAGTAGAATTTACCACTTTAAATTAAAAACAAAACGCATTTTGAAATGAAGGCAGTAGTATTTTATAGCATTGCAGAACTTAAGATTTAGGATTTCGTAGCGTTTGTTGAGAAAATTATTATTGAAGGACTGTTTAGAAAAAATATTATTTTTATATTTTTCAGATTTTCCCAAAACAATCAGGAACTAAGGGAAATTTAATATTTTACTATTTGGAAACACGGCCACTGTCAATTAAATGTTTTCAAACATCGATATGTTGTCAATGTCGCATCTCTAATTAGAGAGCGTACACAAAGGAAACCATCAGATGCAATTTAGCTTCAATACAGACTTACTATTTCACACTTTATAAATGATTTCGCATTTTGCACCTTTTGCGCGCAGTTTCGCATTTTATCGCAGTTTGAAAGTCTTCAGAAATATACTGCATTGACCGTCCGACATACAATTACTTATTTTTTCAGTGTTTGGTTACATTTCGCATTTTTAACAATCGCTAAATTCTACTATCTATGGTCGTAGATTAGAAAAGCATTGCACAAACAATGCAAAACATTCTCATGAAGAGATCTGTAAAACCGTTTGGCACTGTTAGAACAGTGTCTCGCAAGCCCTTGCAGATGTTCAGTATTGTTCAGCAATGTATTTGTTGAGGTACATGGGTAAGAAGGCTACTTGTATATGATGTTGCTTTCTTTAATTTCTTCTTATGTAGTAGAAATACTGAATTCGCGCTGTTTGATTCATGCTAAGATGTGTCGGCCACTTTCCGGAGACAAACCTCACAGCTGAACTCCACTCTCATCGGATGGTTGACTTATAGAGGAGTTCTTTGAATTTCAGCGAGTGATTATTTGTTAACCCCGCGATCATAGACAATTTTAATTTAAATCTTAATTATTTTATCACCAAAGGCTTGATAATTGATAGAGTGGACGTCATAAAAGCTTTCCAAATGGTTAAGATGCCAGATACGATAAATTCAAAATGGTGGCGGAAGAGGAGGTAAGGCAGAATGCAATGATTGTGTTATGGGGAAAAGAGGAGCCGATGCCGGAGAAGATAACTGCGGCGAAGTTAGTGATAGAACTGAGATGGCAAAGATGTAGATGATACAGCCAATACAGAGCATTGGTATTGTTAACGATATCTCGACAGAATAGGTAGTCAATGAGTGGCCAAGAACCAATTGCTGTGTTCTGAATTAATCCGACGCATAGTTGGAGCAAATTGCTTATCCCTTTATCTACATTATGAACTTAGAAAAATGACAGTTACATGATTAGTTACGTTTAAGGTTCTACATGGGTGGTGGTAGGCGGTTAAGTTTAAGGTGCTATAAGCATAGATGCAGTCACACCATCTAGAGCACCATCAGAAAAAATCGCTGCATATGAATTATAAATATTTTATTGTGCCTCGAAGTTGATATTTATCATTAACGTTCTAAAGAACAGAAATTTAACGGCTCTAATCCTAAAACCTTTTTTTAAAACTTCATTGACTTAAAAATCATATAGATGAAATATTTATAGAGTAGAGCCAAATTCCCAAGACCAATTGTACTAAAACAAATTAACGAACTAATTGTCTAATTTCGTTCGAGACTTAAATTAAGTTCGAATGTTAGAGAATGGTAGGACTGTTCACGAATCAGTTACGATTCTCGCTCCGCGTTTTAATTGAATTTCATTCCACACCAAAGCCCATGTCACTTGCAGAACTAATTTAAATACTCAGCGGATGTGTATCACCAACCCATCGGAAGTACGAGTATATCGCTCACTACTCACATGACTCTCAACACTCATAACGAAAAGCTTAGAAGAATTATGATTCTAGGAAAAAGGAAATATTAAGACAGTGCTGGCAACGACGCCGATGGTCACGCCATCTAGAGCGGCTTCATCGTAAAAAGGCGCCACATTAGTGCAGGGCAGCCGGCGGCCACACGCTGTTTCGAGGGGCTTCTCTCGTCCGCCCGCCTTTCACCCAAGCGCCGCGCCGCAAAACACTGCAGCCCCGAGTGCCTGCCTGATTTGGGGCTGCGGAACACGCCACACATGTTCAACACCTCTTGCTGCTTTGCCATCGATTCTAATGGTACCAACACGGCTCAACTTTAGATTTTGAAAATCCTGTATTCGTTACCCGACTTAACTCATATAACTATATTTACTATTTTTGTAATTATTCCTTACGTGTCTATAGTGCGCCAGGCAACATTCGACGCCGTTATTTACGTTTACTAGCGCGCTTTACCGTGTAAATCTTGTGGTCTGTGAGTGCTACGAAGTATGTACAATGGGTACTGTCCGACAACGTGGCAGCTCATCAGTAATGCTCTGACAACACTAAACAGTGATTATCCCATCCCAGATTTAAACGTATCGATGCTGTACCAAGAAGTAATGGAAACTATCAGTGACTAAGTTTTATCAATGGAATCTCAACCAAATCAACAGACCTCAATGAGACTGCAAAACCTGGACACCGCACACGGTAACGCTACAGGCCAACATGCCGCATGGCAACATTTAAAACGTCCTTCTGATGATAACTATTCGGCTACCGAGACAAAAAGGTACAATCAAAACAAGACAATATAGACAGTTCAACCCAATATCGTTATTCGGTCCCCAGTAGAAATAGTTTTGAGGCACTGAACAGTGAACCGTATCCCAGTAATCAAAATAGGTTTAGGTACGTCAATGAACCCCACTAAGTGTGTCAGAAACAGTAAACATCCCGTCAATTTATATAGTAAATATAACAAACATTACGAACTTCACCAAGGAGAATAATAGCAAAGTAACAACCAGCTTCACACTTCAATATAAAAAAAATAGGGTAAAAATGTAACCAGAAACAATAAGTGACTTCAAAGACATAACCGAATTTTTAATTAACACTAGAAGACAATTTCATACTTTCAACCTGCAAATAAAAAATTCTCAGTTGTATTCAAAAACCTACACACATCAATTTCAGAAGAGGAAATCTACATCGAACTGAAAGAAAAACACCCATCACTCATCAAAGTTACCAGACTCCGAAAAGACAGTAATCCAATTTCAGTAATTGCAGCCGAATTCAACGGGGAAGAAAATATACATAATATTTCAGAAATATGGCAAATGTGTAATCTCATTGTGAAATCTAAAAGGAGTAGACGACCTAAAGACCTCATTTAATGCATGAGATGTTTAGATTTTGGCCAAACAAATAATAATTGTAACCATAAAATAGCAATATTGTTCCAAAAAACAATATTGTGTTACTTGCCGCCATACAAATGAACCGTTCACATGTTATAACTGTCAAGGAAACTAAAGAGCAGACCTCAGAACAATAGACTGTCCCTATTATAAAAACGAAAGCCAAAACCCTAACAATAACAATCCCCGAACTAGAAATAGAACCAATAGATCTCAAATTGCGCCTATCATATGATAATATTTAAGAGCACAATATCATGTTACCACATAATATTACCAACACAACCCTGATATTGAAAGATCAGCAATTAAGTTTATTAACAACAATCTGGAAACAACACTAGTAGTACTCTATAAGCCCCCCAACGTGAGAATTCAATATCTTATTGGTATTATTGATCAACACACCCCAACAAAAATCCTAGGTGATCTTAATGATAAACCTGCACATTGAGGATGTAAAAACAATAATCCAGCTGGGACACAAATATTACAACTAATAAACAGCAACAAACTAAATATCATAACCCCCAATGAACCAACATACTATCTATTTGATCACTCTAGAACCCAGACCTGTTAGACATAGGTATAACAAGTTTAAAACAAACGTCTTTCTCCACAGTACACCATGAAATGAACTCAGATCACCTACCAGTAACAATTACAACACAACATTCACTCCCCCCACCCACTCCCATTCCACAACTCAACACACAAACAGTTCCAAAATAATGTTAAGAAAACCAACAGTAAATTAAAAATCTTGAATACCCCTTCAGATATAGATCAAGCAATAACAATCCTCAATGACATCATATTAAGTGAACTACAATTATACAAATTACAAACAAGTAAATTAAACAAATTATATAAGAACGAATCACATTAGAAGCCCTGAAGTTAAAAAGGATTTATAAGGATATTAACATATATTACCAAAAAATTGCTTTTTCACTCAAACAGCAACAATACAATACCATGATTCAAAGTTTAAGCTCAAGTAACAATACACTGGGGCAATTTAAAAATAAAATACTAAACGAAATAATATTACTCTACTTAATACCAGCACAGGAAAAAATCTCTTTTTGAAAAAGCTGAAACACAAACAAATCATTTAGCACATACGAACGATTCACCCCCACACTCTACACAAAAAAATTACACAGATAGCAGCATCTCCTAATTATAATATACCTTCCAGAATCAGGTTCACATCCTCCCAGGAAATAACAAGCATAATAAAAACACTTACTAGAAAAAGGCTCCAGAACATGGCAGAATAAAGAACAAAATCCTAAAAAATCATCCAAACCAAGCCATAGCATTCTTAAATAACATTTATAACATCATTAAGAGGAGGTTATTTTCCACTCTCATGGAAACACTCTATAGTGATACCATACCAAAACCAAATAAAAATCCATCCAATATAGAAAATTATAGATCAATAAGTCTGTTACCACCCTTATCAAATATTCTAGAAATAACTATTCATAAAATACTCAATAATTACCTCAACAAAAATGACATTACCAGGCATCAATTTGGCTTCACAGAAAATTTATCAACCACACACCAATTATTAAGGATCACATAACATATTCAAACAGCAATCCATACAGCATCAAAAAAACAAACTACATACTATATCTACTTTTCTAGACATTACACAAGCATATGTCACGAGTATGGCATTAAGGTCTCATGTACAAACTTCCCAAATATCTAACCAACATCATCAATAGCTTCATAAACAATAAAACATTTTCAGTTTCAATAGATAAACATCTTTCAAACCCCAATCCAATATTGACTGGACTTTCTCAGGGCTCCCCACTTTCAACCACCTTATTCATTACTTACACAGCTGATATTCCTACACCCAACACAATCAATACAACACAATTCGCTGACGATACAGCATTGTTTCGTTCTAGCATATCACTTATCACAGTAAGAAATACAATATAACAACATTTAAACCAAATACATTCTTTGTCAAACAAATGGAAAATTAAATTAAACCCTGCTAAGTCAACAGCAAAAATTTTCTCATTAAAAACGATTTCAACATTACCACCCCTTACACAGAACAATAACACCATTCCTTGGGCTTCACTAAACAAAACAGTGAAATATGTAGGACTGCATTTAGACACCAAGGAAAGAACTGGAAAGAACAAACTAATGACTAATGAACAAATTAATGACATAATCATTAAAAGAAAACAAGCAAACCTCAAGCTGGTATATCCGGAGGTTAGGGTGCCACCGGTTCATTTGGTTCACTGATCCGGTTCACTAGATGGAATCGACTCACTGAACTGAATCCTTGTTTACTATTCGCGTGTGGTAATGTTCACCATTTTATCACAATAACTCACATGCTACTTGAACTTTCATTACTACTCAAAGTGGTTGATCCGAAGTTTAGGGTGCCACCGGTTCATTTGGTTGACTGATTTGGTTCACTAGTTCTCGTGATTCACAAGGTTATAGTTGCGCGGTTCACTTCAATCACTAGAGAATACTTTTGCTGGCATTGATTCAAAGCATAAATAAATACACAATTTGATTATGCCATATAAAGCTATATATTTTACTATTACGAAACATTTTTTCTTCATGACAACACATAATCGCTGAAATTATAGAATTTTATTAGTATTAAAAATACTATGGTAGTAAAATTAGTAAAACGTCTCTGCACTAATTACGTAGAACATCCTCATAACACGAAAAATTCAATGGTTCATCTACGTATCACCAAATCTGCTTATATCTGAAAAAAATTCACACTTCACCTTTTATGAACTAAAATTCAGTAAAGTTCAGTACTTCACTCAAACGAAGAATCCTTTCGCACAGACATTTTCACGCAATGACCATTCTTGCCTCTGACTCTACACATCCACTCATAACTATCTGTTCTATCCTTTCTCTCAATAAATTTCATTTCTTTCTTGCATACATTACATACTCGTCGAGACGCAAGCAAATCCACTTTCTGACACCACTGAATCACATTCAAACTGCCCTTTCGGCGCAAATTATAACTAAATTCTGAATTTATACCTTCCATCTCGATAGACACACAAAAATATTAAAAGTAAACGTGAAAGGCCAAAAAAACACACAAATCCACGTCACCAAAGTCTTAAGAATTTTACAATTCATAAAATGAAGAAGTATATAATTTTGTTGTCATAGTAACAACTAAATGTGTTATTAGGAGGCTGTTTAATTAGTAAATCAAAACTATACTTGTAATCATTTTCTACAAGCAAGGTAAAGTCTTAATTTTGTGATTTGAAAGAATGTTGTGTAATGAATGTTGTGTAAAGTGTAATTTTAGATGTGAATTGATTTTTAAAATGTGTCGTCATGAAGAAAAAATGTTTCGTAATAGCAAAATGTGGAGCTTTATATGGCATAGTCAAATTGCGTATATGTTTATGCTTTGAATCAATGCCAGCAAAATTATTCTCTTGTGATTGAAGTGAACCGCGCAACTATAATCTTGTGAATCACGAGAAATAGTGAACCGAATCAGTGAATATGTCATCAATTACACAACTATCCCAATACAAACTAGGCGAAGCAACCATAAATGACACCAGAATAAACAACTTATTTCCCAAACATGTTTTTCTATACAATTTGCAAATTTAGATTATTCTTTGCTCGGTAGGTCTTCTCTTCTTACCAATTAAATGTAAAGAATAATAAACTAAATATAAAATAATTAATTGTCTGTTAACTGAACGTATATAACTGAATGTATCACATTCAAAATAGTAATACAAAAAGTGCGCTCTACCACTATCTAGTGCACTCTGCCTCCTTCCCTCCGACAAAAAGCAGTTTCCAACATCATGTTTTATATTTTGTATTTTTTATATTTTGTATAATTTTTCACGTACGAAGAACGTTTTTATCTCTTGAATTTTAGTTCAGTGTTTTTCTATGTATATTTGTTTTTGCTGTATACGTTCTTCCTCTTTAATTTATTTGATGTATTTCTGTTGAAAATCATTCTCGGACAATTTTTCAAAATTTAATGCTTCCTTCCCTCAACTATGTAATTTTCTATGTAATTACAATATTTATTTTTTGACACTTCAAAATTGCTAGTTCAAAAAATGTTATTTCCTAAAAACATTCCTATGAGTCATTTTTGTTTCAAATACATATTCTCATTGACATTTTCTGGACTTTATAAACGTGTGTTTTTACAATGCTTAGAAGGCGACAAGTAATAAGTACTTGAAAATATTTATTCAGATATTTGAAGATTCAAGAAAGTACATATCTTTCAAATTGTCTTTTAATTCTACATTATTGCAGATAGAAAGCAAATCTGGTTTAGTGAAAACCACAAAATGTATTTTCGTAGAATGGGTCCTGAGAAGGAGATTAGGAATCGCCGTCACATCATTTTCAGACAAATGTTAACAAATGAAAGTTACAAGATACGTTAGAAACACACAGTCGCTCCTCACATCTTCACGTTTTGATGAATGAAATACACTATGAGCACGACAAGTTTAGCAGACATTGCGAACTAAATCAAAATGTAGACTTATGTAGGTTACACGTTTTACAAGAGGTCATAAAGTTCAGTTACACAACAGAAACAGAAAATTCAGTCAGCAATTTCACGCTTTTGACACACAATACTTAAAATTCTAGTGACTATCAAAAACATACTCGTAAGTGATATTTTATAATGATAAAAGAATGTCAGTAAACATTCTGAAACTTGCCATCCAACACGCTGAGAAATGTAATATAAGCATTTTTAACAACGTATTTTAGTTTTCAACCACGTTTCCTAACTGCGATGTTTCAGTGAGCACAGGTATATTCACGTTGACGTAGAATTTCTTAATTTAAAATGAGAAGTATTTCTGACACATAAAGAAATTTAATATCAAACGTACTATATTATGTGTGTAATAAGAACTATGAACCATCTCAAACACATGCAAAATATTAATAACACAGGATACACAAAATATTTTTTTAATGTTTTAAAATGTTTATAGCGAGATTCTAGTGGCAAGAAAGGAAGCAATAATTTGACTGAACTTATTTTAAATAGGTTTAAAAGTCAGAACCTTTATATAAGCTTTGAAAGTTTAGACAAAAATGTTCCTGGATGATAAATATTAAGCAAAGGGTAAAATGGAAACATGAAACCTTCATTACCATCAAACCTCTTGGTGGTTTCTGACCATTCACCAATTTGCACTAAAAACCTGGTGCAAATTATTAAGGTTTTTTAACAGACCAATTCTAAATAATTAACTAGTAGAGGTGAAGGTAGTAACGTTAGCTATGTATATGATATGAGCTCAATTAGTATTTGTTCATATATCGCAAACATTCTAAGACGAACGATTTTAATGACTAATTTAGTAACTTATTTTGCCATCCGACCTCTGTGGTTCAGTTGTAAGTGAGGGGTGATGTGTAACAGAGGTGTTAGAGTTTTCTCAGTCCTATAAAGTTTAGAAGGTAAATCTTGGGCTTTTAATTATCGTTTGAGTTCGCTTATATGGATACCATACGAATACAATAATACACATAAACAATATATTTTAAACATTGCTTTTATGCCCGGAATCTGTAATTTCGAACGTAACAAAGACAGTTTTTGCTTTGTGTAATGTTAATATGATAATGGTTGTAAAATGAGCCCCGAACATGAGTATATGAGACCCAAACTTTAAGCTAATAATACATACACTGAAACTTGGGTTCGTACTATTTTTGTTTTAGATGCTAGGAAAGGAGCTAAGCCCAAAACAAAAAGGAAAAACTGGAATACTAAAGACATGGTTAAGGCAACGCAGATAAGAGCAAGAAAGTGGATTTGAAAAACACTTCCATAACCTTTCTTGTACCAAGACCTCCTCTTTAGAGGCTTCTTTGTGTTGGAAGACGACCTTTGGAAGCAGCAGTTTTAACTAAAGTAATAAAAAACTTATATTGCCGGATGAGCTTGAAAAAGAGTCGAGGATTTGCTATAATGGAAAGTAAATTCTACATTCTAACCAAAAGAGATTTTCACAGGTAGCGTACTAACTTAGTGAAAGAAATAGAATTTAACACCTATTCACAGAAGGTGGATTGGCCGCTAAGCCTTGATTCGACCATTTTATGAATTGCCTCAAGCCGTTTTAGCTTCAAAGGCACCCTTTATCTCATCCTTTTCTTACAAGGAGGCTCTTATGATGACTAGAGAGAAAACAACATTTGCCTTCCGGTTCAAAAAAAGGCAAAAATGGAAAGGCGAAAAGCACACAAGAGACTGAGAAGAAATCGCTCATGAGCAAGGTCTTAAAACGGAAGCGAGACGTTTTTAGCATCAAAGGCCCCCATAGCGGGTAATTCCGTCAAAATTTCAACATCTATTCTTTGGAGCATTATATATCTTTTGTTACAGAACTCTCTGTTATACTATTGACTTTGGTCGCGACATTACCAAGTTCCTTAAACACGTCAGTCTAGTACAAGTCTAGTGGATGTTGAGGAAGCGGAAAAGTGTTATTTTTATTGAAATTTATGAACTTAAAAATGTATTCGTTTAGTTAGTAGATTTTTGAAATAATACTGTGTAATCGTTTCTGGGAATACGAAGAAGTGTCTGATTTTACTGCACCCCCAGTTCTTTGTTTAGTAACTATCATTGATTTCTTTGTTGAACCGGTAGAACGAAAATATTAACTTTGGATTGAGGAATAGACAATTCCGTAATAATATCACACCACAAGCACAAACATTGAACGTACTGAAATGTTTCATAAGCAATGAATGTATTCATTTCTCAAGACATTACAAGACTTTTTAAACAGTGTCCAACCCCGTCTCCCCAAGCGACCCAGATGCGAACTGAAGACGACCCGGCGACAGAGCCCGGTTACTCTCAGCTTTCACCCACTGGCCCCGCCGCACCAGATCCGCCCCCGCCGCCGCCGTCGCCGCCTTCGGCCGATCTCTCGCGAAGCTCCTTTCGCCGCCGCCTGCCGGCAGGCAACCCACCACGCACGCCCGCCCTGCGAAGGCAGGCCCCACTGCACCGGCGCGCGCTGGTCGCACTACATTTACACAAGCACGAAGCATTTAGGCAGTAAAAAACTTGAGAACATTCCTGCAAGTGGGTCCTATAAAATAGTAAATTAATCCATTATAATCTTGTTTTTCTTTACTTTTACGGTCATGCCAGTTCTGTACATTTATCTGGAATTTCACTTCCAGTGCTCCGCTCAATGAAATTATAAGAATAGTTTACTTTCAACATTGCAATGTCTGACACTTCTTACATTTAACAGTTATCAATAAAACTTCATTCCGATAACCCCTTAGCAGTCAACTTCATGCAATAAATTATATTCGTTTTCGCATTCTGTTTCGCTCTTATTGGTAGAGGAAGCCCCTTAAGTGCGGGAAATCAAGTCACTCACATATCTGGCATGTCATTTGTCATTGTTGAAGGGAATGACAAACAATCACTATGGCTATTAAAGAATCCATAAAGGCATTAGCTTCTCCTTTGCTATCTGACTGTAATGCCAATATAAAACAACCTAGGCAAGTTGAGAACTAACAACTCACGGTTATGGAAAAACAGAAACAAGTGTGACATTTAGTATCATTAAGAGTCTTAATGTCGTTTTCAGAGAATAAGTATCTGTACGAAACCGTCAGCATCGAGTTTGCAAAAATACATTGGCAACATTAAATAAAGCTCATATTGAGAACGTTTAAGCACATTTGTTCCCTTTTAAATCCTATAAACAACTTTTCGTAAGTATTATCCTTGAAATATGTATTGCCATTGTATATATCGATAAAATTTTCATTTTTCACACTTTTACCTTTAAAACTTAAGTTGCCCTTTAGTCGGCCCCATGGTACAGACCAGTGCTGTCGTCTGCACCGAGGAGGCTGCAGGTTCAAATCCTGCGTAAACATGGTGGTATTTGTGATTGTCTCTTCACCCGTCATCATCATCACCATCCTATCAGCTCATTCATAATTCAACGCGTAACAACTTATGATATTCAAGGATACAGCCGTAGAACGCTGATACCCACAATTACATACGTTAATCTCTCCGGGACCTCGACATACAACGTCTATCGGTCATAAATGGTCGATATGCAAATAATAATAATAATAATAATAATAATAATAATAATAATAATTATTATTATTATTATTATTATTATTATTATTATTATTATGGAAGTATTTATTATTAAAAAATTAACCCTAAGATATACTCCTTTCAGCAATAGACAATAAATAAGAACTATGATGAACTCAGAATCATTTACACATAAATGATTATGTTTATAGGTATGCGTTGTAGCAGTTATTACAAGTGTTGTTAAGGAAACCGCACACTTAAGCACACCCACCGCGAATGTGCTTCCTTAATTTCCACCAGAGTCCATTTCAACGCTTGAGCTTCCGCCGCGCCGCCTGGGCGTCCGCGCCTGGGCCGCGCGCGCGCGGGGTCGCGGCCCCCGGTACCGTGACCCGCGCCTCCGTGAAACGGCGACGCTCCGTGCCCTCGCTCGCGGGCGGGGGCGGCGGGGGCGGCGGCGCCCCGTGGGGCGCTGACTATCCGGAAGCGCTTCCTGCTCTAAAGCTCGCTGAGGGCGCGACGGGAGGCGTGATGCGTTGATTGAAATGAAGGAATCAAGGGCGGGGCGATTTTGGCGAGTAATATTATCGGTTTAGATATCCACTGTTTACGTTTCTTGTGAACTACTATAAAGTGTGTATGAAAACTATGCTAATTACATTATTTTAATTGCATTATTGCATTATTTTAAGTAAGAGTTATATACTAGAAATATCGATATATCAATGTAGTAAATTTTATCTCCATAATACTATTACGCACTATTCTAAACCCTACTGAACGACATAAATATGTTAATTAAATGCTAATCTGAACTTAGTGTATTGTAATACCAATGTGACATCATACTATATTTGTATTATCATTATTATTAAAATTATTATTATATCATTATTATTACTAAGTACAGACGAGAATAATTATTTTCTATTTAGATTAATATTAATAGAGCATTGCGACTGAATGTATCTAATTACAATATTAACAATGGCAGTAACAATTCGTACAAATTGCAAAACAAATATTTCAATATTTGAACCAGCCAATTTTTAAACCAAAGTACTTTGTTTTATCTCTAAGACCACAATACTAATTTCTATCAAAAATATTCATATTTTCTTTAACCACTCTCTAGTGTAAAATTTAGTGTCTTAATTAATTTTCCATTTCTGACTGAGCGATATTCAAATGTTCATTAAAAGTGCTTATACAAGCTGCATTTGAATAATTCAACTTTTAAAATATTTTTTTAAATTTCTGAACGCTTGTGTACGCCTTATTTATTATTTACACTCATTCACTACTATACATCAGACACAATTATTGTAAGAGCAAAATTTGCTGATGCTACTTATTAAAATTGGTATTCTGTTGGAAAAATGTGGCATTACAAGGGAAGTTATTGGAATTTAACATTTTTGGTAGAGAGTAGTCCACTCATTTTTAATTTTACAAATAATGGTATATTAAGCTCTAGATAGTCACTGATTAGTGTATTGAGTACTAGAACACATGGGAAAACCTGGAGTAGACAAAAGCTGTGACAGTGTGAAGAAATAAAGGAAAACAATCTTGAAAAAGAAAAGTGATCCCCTGAACCTGATCGTACGAAACCAGACTGGTGAAGTGAAATAGTCAGTATTCTGGAGATTTTCTGGAGCTTGAAAATGTAAATGATTGAGATGAGAGGGCGATGAATATTCCGTCAACGGAATTGTTAATTAACTTATATCTTCTATATATCTATCTTCTATCTATCTTATATCTAGGCATGTGAATAATACCACGAAAGATGTTTTTCAGTTTAATAATAGCTGTATCAATAATATACGAACGGACAATTAAATGAAAGTCATTCAAATCATTATGTTCCCCAAGAAACCATCGTAGCATTTGGTATTACAGATTAACATTTCCTCATCAGATCTAAGGTAACACTTGACAGTTTTTCTTCGTTTGTCTTTGGTTTAAATACTTTAAAAATACCAAATGATGTGAATCTCAAAACTACATTACTGTGACAAGATTATCTCTCACTGACACTTTACGTCAATAAGTATAAATCGTCTTTTAAATTTCTAAAGAGTGTATCGATTGCTTTCCTTAAGCAGAACGCCGTAATAAATGATGCGTTCCGCAGCTGTAAAGAATAAATGCAGGAACAGGTCGCGCAGGCAGCCCGGGTGGATCCCGCGTGGTAGGTGTGCCCGATGTCAATCGCTGGGGCGCGCGCGGCGCGGCGTGGGAAGGCGAGTGGAAAGGAGTTCATCCCGCGCCGCGGAGGCGTAAATGAACACCGCTCTCCACGCAGCGCCGCGCGCGCGCTTATGGCGAGATAAAGTGAGAGTTTGACGCGTATTAAAAGGCTCTTCCCCGCGGAGTATATCTCCAGATGAATTATTGTGAGCCCCATCGCCAAGGCAGGGCGAGGGCCAGGGCGAGGGCTGTAACTCTGGTGCAATGCATAGAAAGAGCGCGCGATCGCGCCAGTCAGACGCCTTCGCCTCGACGCGGGGCTCTGGGCGTAAAAGAGAACGAGCACTTGAGAGTAACGGATGAGGCGTCGCTTCCCACTGCCATATAGCTTAGTGCGGACGGCCGCAGCAGCAGGTACATTTCTCGCTCGTGCTGCTCTCATGCGGCTTGGCCCCGCCTTTTCCCTATGCACCGGCTGGTGGTTCTGGAATATTTCCTGTTGAAGCGGGTTTTCATCTGCACCGGACAACAGCTCTAATGGTCGATATTTTATTCCCCGATTATGACTTATTACTTTCTTTCTTATA
Source organism: Gryllus bimaculatus (assembly GCA_017312745.1). Taxonomy (NCBI): domain Eukaryota; kingdom Metazoa; phylum Arthropoda; class Insecta; order Orthoptera; family Gryllidae; genus Gryllus; species Gryllus bimaculatus. The sequence continues at coordinate 15,717,891 of BOPP01000011.1, forward strand.
TAATATTGTACATTCATTTCCAAATTATTTCTTTCGATTTGAAAGATAATTTTTCTCTCGAACCCACTTTCGTGTCTTGCATTACGATATATCTTCTTCCATTCTTATTTCCCTATTATCCCTTGGATTCACTTTTTTTTCATTTTCTGTTCTTGCAAAATGTGACAGTTTCACAATAATAGTTTTATTTTCACCTGCTTAAAATATCTCTTCGCATTGCTTGTAATAGCTTTTTCTTATAATATACAAACACTCATCCCAATCATATAAAATCAAAAATCAGCAATAAATTCTTTCCGAGAATTTTTAAATCTCGAAATAATATTCTCGACGTCATATAGACACCTTCGCCTCAGGTGGTGACGGACAGATCGGACCCCCCAACGGGCTACGTTTATTTAAAAACATTGCTTTTGTGACTTTCGTGCATCAGTTAGGCGTCGGCTTATTGTGAATATCAAGCTCCTTACCGGTAAAACTTATTAGAAGTGCCACGGACACTAAACGAAGTAGATAGTGAAAGTGTTCTTGTGAACTCTCAGCCAGATGTTAACATGATAGCTTATCTCCAACAACTCCTTCAACAGTAGCAGCTACATCAACAGCAGATACATCAGTTCCAAATAAAGCTGCAACAAGGACAAACTCAGCCTCGGCTGATTGGAGTGCTCAACATGACCAGCTTCGATACTATCTCAATCATCACCAACAGTTTCTGCACAAGGAGACCAACAAAATGGTGTATGTTCGTTCTACTACCTCGCAAAATTCACAAGTATGTGACATTAACGCCGATGGAAGATCGGACAGTAAGAAGCGCACGTTCTCCCGTGAAGAGCGTAGTGAATTCGCAATGAAGCGTAATGAAGAGTGTAGTGAATAATATTCCAGGGTCGTCTAGATACAAGTTATTAGAAATTTCTGAAAGTGATCCCATGTAGCACAGCCAATTAGAACCAGTGCAAATGAAAATGCCTCCCATTTACGTTCACGAAGTAGATGATTATAATTAGTTACTATCAGACTTAAAAAATATAGTTCAAGCAGACTGTACGGAAACTAAAACTAAACCTAACAAAAAATCAGTCATTATTTTAATTCTTAATGCTGTTGAAGACTATAGCAATTCATAAAATTTTGTAAAGAACAAATCATTCAATACTACTCGTTTAGAGATCCAACTCAAAAGCCCCTATCAGTAAAAATGAAAGACATACCTACAGCAACTCAGAAAAAGACGAATTTATTCGTTTAAATTTACCAGTGTAAACAGTTTGTAGGCTTTATAATAAGGAAAGAGAGCCTATTCCAGTGTGTGTGTAGTAGATTTAGAAAACAACAATGAAGCTAGAAAGACATTCTTTAAACACGTTTATTTATAGTGTAATCAAAGTGCAACAAAGGTTAAATTCCAGAGTAATAATGTGTAAAAATGCCAAAGATATGGTAATTCACAAGCTAACTGTTTCGAATTAAGATGCGATAAATGCGTAGGGAACCAGCACTATTCCGAATCTAGAAAATTAAAAGACGAAGGCCCTTAGTGCATTAAGAACTTCTCACAGCTAACTACAGAAGCTGCACGTAGGATCAAAAATTTGTAAATTCACTTTAAAATTATCCTTCATAGCCGAACTTCAGTAAACTAATTAATTATCCATATAATTCTTCAAAAACACTCCTACCCCCATAAACTCTCCAACCCACATTTCCTATCACTACCACGTCGTCCTTACTCAACAAATACCGCAGCCCCGAATCGTGAGTGCCTCCCCACTTTCTTCCATTGGCTCCCAAGTTATCACCGCGATTCTTCCACATGTGCAAAACATGGTTGATTCAATAGTTTCTGCAAATGCCTATTGCTTAAAAAGACAGGAAAATATGTTTAGAGTTTTCTTACACCAACATAATATTCAAATCGCGTGAATCACAGAAACACACCAAATGGCAGGTTACACATTTAATATTCCAGGTTACAACTCTTACCGCAACGATAGAACGACCTCTCACATAACCTCAGGCGCAATATTTATTGCAAAAAGTGAAAAAAACAAGAAGAAATCTCGACCACATTTTCCGCAAGTATTCAAACAGTCAGAATTAAAACAAATATCAATAATAAAACAGTAAATATAATAGCAGCTTATGAGCCGCCCAGCAGAAGATTTGCGATAAACGCATATAAACAAATATACTTTACCAATAATACAACCATCCAATTAGGAGATCTTTATTGAACAAACACTTCTTAGGACTGTAATACTTGGCACAGTATAAAGCTATTAGAATTTGTGACCTTTACAATATTCAGATAATGACACCAAAAGAGCAGACACAAAACCATCTAATCCAAATGTCGTACCAGATATCATAGATATTATTCTGACTAAAAACATTAACGTCCCCGTCTATCAAAATGTTCTAAACGAACTTGACTCAGATCACTGTCTAATAGTCGTATACTCGACTACCCCAATAAAGACACTCGCCATTAACAATATTATAAGAGGAACACATATAACAATAAGATTAACATAAGATTAACAAATATGTTAATCTAATCACCTACGATTACTCGTATCCACATAGCATTAAAAGTATCAATGGCATCGATAATCAAATTGAAAGATTTTAATTTATTAACTGAATATATTATTATTTTCTATTGTTATTTTCATTATATTCATATATATATATATATATATATATATATATATATATATATATATATATATATATATATAATCCTCAAGGATCAATACGGTCTCCAACATTATTCAATATTTCTATCCATGACATACCCATCCCCGGTGACTCCAACATTCCATTATACGCGGATGCCACTATTCTCCACAAATTCTGATATTGTAGTAGCGAAAGATCAGATACAAAATTATCTTGATGAGTACATGAATTTGACACAGAATTAATTGGAAGTTAAAATTAACCCAGATAAATGAGAGGAAAAAGTTTCATCTATGTAGATCGCGAAATGCAACTGAACTAATAATACTAGGTACGAGAATACCATGAATCACCTTGGCATTTTATTTGATAAAAGGTTAACATGGAAACTGCACTTCAATACAGTATCAAATAAAGCAAAAGCAAAAATTTCAAAATTATTTCCTTTTCTAAACAGGCGCTCTACATTGAAAATTGAATGCCGACTGCTACAATTCAAATCAAACATCCTTCCTATCATACCTTATGGATGTCCAATCTGGTGTGGTGAATCCCCTAGAAATATCAACAAACTTCAAGTAATCCAAAATGTGCTTCTAACAAAATACCCTAAATGCCTCTTAGTTCATTACGAATGAACAAATTTATCGAGAAGTAAAAATACCAAAACTAGAAGAAGCCATAACCAAATTAGCTAACAATTTTGACAACAACCTGCATAACTCGCCAAGTATTATTTATAACATAGGAAAAAGGGGCGTGTATCCACGCATCTAGTCTAGATTTCCTAATGATAGATTTAAACCGCCGTAAACCATAAGATCCTCAGCTCCTTAACATAATCGCCTAACCCTCTTTTTATTCAAAATTTAAATTTAATCAACAGTTAATTTAGAGTACAAACCGCTCGTACCTTACGGATGGCCAATCCAAAAATGTCATTTACTAATATTATGTATTATTAAAACCCTTGAAAGAAGTCTTATCGGAACGTTGTAAAAAATGTATTTTTCTTTCATCTATTTTACTGTACTGAAATTAACTTGGATTAAATGTAATTTGATGTACATTAATTGAATTTTTATGTGCGATCAATGCTAGTTCCAAATTCATGATGCCAGCAAATCATTCGATACTCGACCCATTTTCAGATGGACTGAAAGGTCTCCTCCAAGTTTTCATTCCATGTAGTTGTCTGTGGGTACGTATTTGAGAAGTAGAAGGTTCTGGATGAAGGAAACAAAAGAATTGCACTTCGTCCGTGGCCGATTAAGGTAGGTAGTGATAGTGACATCGTCTCTATAATGATCTCAGAATGTTCCTGAAGTCACAGATAATAAAAATATGATTGGAAACCACGTCTGGAGGAGCATTATATCGGTCGGCCGCTCTAATCGATAGTTTTCAGAGGATTCTCCGATCTACACCAAACAAATACAGGAGAAATACCCTAAAAAACGGGCCTCGTACCACACACAATTATTCCTTCCATATCCTTGTGCATTCTTCCTTTATAAGTACAATAGCACTTACATGCACTATACTATCATTCATGTTGAAATACCAGGATAATCATCCGGCCGCTGAGGAAAACAGCTTGAGGGAAAACTTTCGCAAACCCCGTAAGTTTAATATGTACTATACTAAAGGGACTAATTACTTGACTGCTTCTATTCGACTCCCCAGGAAACAATAAATTCTCATTTAAGTTATTGGTCAACGAAAAGAAAAGAGCTTAACAGCTTTCAGCGCCCTCGACGTCGCAGTCGCTTCTTTGTGCAGATAATGATTTCAATGAACGTCACATGCAGATCATTTCGAAAGCCGCAAGCACCCGTGTGGTCTCCTCTCGCCTTGCGGTGGCAACGTCGATTTGCACGCGTTCGAACCGCTAAATGGCAACCTAGTTCTAAACCAGAGCTACGACTTCATTTGGACGCGTCAAAGAAGCGTCTTGAGACCAGGAATACAGGCAGAGACGAAGACTGAAATCAGTTGTAGAAGGTTTAAAGGGGTTTAAAATGAAATAAATAAAATTCGACGAAGTGAAAAAAACTACGGAATACCAGTTAAAAACTATGGATAGCACTTGAGAACGAAGTGACAGTACAAGTACATAGTGGCAAGTTCGAGATAATATTACAAATGAGTTTATATTACTTACGAAAGTTCAGGGAAGTGTTGCAAGTTTAGGCAATGCCTGAATTAAAAGACGTGGAAGTGAAGGAATCAGAAAATTGAGGAGGAAAAGCGTTTATATCGGATGTGGGCGGATAAACTAGCATTGATTAACTGGAAGGAAGATGAATTAGAATTGATGAACTTGCTTTGATTTTACGACGGTAATACGTGTACTGAAACGGGAAAGTGTCACCCGCATTGTTTATACCGCATTCGGAAGATGTTTTATTTCATTATTTAGATAAATGTTACTGTTATTATATTTGAGAAGTGTCTAATTGATATGGGCTTGAAAACGGCGATGATATTGATGGTGGGGGTGGTAGTGCTTTTGGTGGTAGTTCTGGTGATAGTGTTGATAGCATTGAAAACACGGAATAATTTCAATGTCATCAATAGACATGAAAGGAAACAAAAATGCTGACGAAGGAGCAAGAAGAAAGAGGCGATTGACTATGTCTTGTAATTTGAAACCGAATTGAAGAAACCAGCCATACTGAAGTACAACAAAGTAAAAACCTCGCCAGTACAGAAGTAATTGAGAAACAGGCAGAGCACATGCAGCGCGTAGAAATGCAAAGAAACAGAACATTTGCGTTCAACACAGGGCCTGCGTGAAGGTCGTGGCAAATATGACGGAAACTATAATGTGGCACCCACTGCGGCTGCACTGACATTTCTTTTACCTAGTGAGTGTATGTTCTCTTTTAAAAAGATTGCTTAGCACTTTGACTGTGTAAAACGTTTGTTAGTGAGTTTACACACCAAACGCTTTGTTGGAATTTATTTCGAATTTAAGCAAATGTATTTCGCTGAAATAAATCTTGAAGTTGTTGAAAACGAGGTAAGTGAAACTAGTTTTTGTATTCTGATTCCTTTACAAGATTAATTAAATAAATTAAATAATTTAATTTCATTTAATTTTCAGCGTTATTCAATTATTTTGGGACGTGTGTTCTACTGCTCACAAAGCTAATAAATGCTTGGAAAATGACAACTTCCAGACGTGAGCGTGTACAGTTGTAAAACAGACTAATTATGTTCTCTTGCAATTCATTAGGAGGTTCCCGGTTCTTTTAAAATTGTGTTACAAGAAATCTGTAAAAGAAATTAAACTAGAATAAAAATTTGTGAGATATGCAAATGTTCAGTGAAAAGCTCTGACATTGCGGGCGGCAAAGGTCGAGGGGGGAGAGACGGAAAGGGCGAGTGTGGCGGAGTGGGCGAGGTTCATGGGATGGGCGAAAACGAGCCGGGATGGGATGAACGATGGCGAACCAGGATGAAGGTGATGCAAGGTGGAGGGCGAGAGCGAAGACGAGGGCGAGAGTAAGGATGAGCGGGAGGGCGAGGGCGAAGACACAGACATGGGTTTGGGAGGGATGAGGATGATGCATCCCATAATACTGGGATGGACAATGACATGGACATGAGTGAAAATGTTGGGACGGACGAGTATATGAACTGAATGAGAGTGAGCGGATCAGCGAGGGCGATGGAACGAGTGAGGGCATGGGCAGGGATGAGAGAGGTAGAGGGTGAGGATGAAAGCAAGACGCAGCGGCGGAGGCGGGAACGTGCATGCGTGCTGCGGCGGTGGGGGCGGTGGGGGAGGAGGCGCAGACTGATTTAAGACCACGCGGTCGCTTGCCCCCATTACGGTCACAATGCCCCCAACGGGCTTGCGGTTTAAAAATTATAGGCTCGTAACTGTTGAGCGCAAGCTGCGGCCGCGGCAGCAGATGCGCAGGAAGCCGTTGTGATGGAGAAGGCGGAGGCAGCGACTGTTAGATGCGGGCGTTGTGGCGGTTGGTGGTGATGGCGGTAGCGGAGACGATAGTCGAGATTGTGGTGGAAGGTGTTGGTTACTGAGCGAAGGGGAGGCGGAACGGGCGAGGGAGAACGGGGAAGGTGGGGGTGGCGCTGCTGATGGAGGTGCGGTTGTGCTAGTAAAGGTGGTTTGCAGTGAGCTAGCTCCGATTATATTAGTGGTAGAAAAGAAGCTTCCGCAATAATCGGCGGCTCGAGGATTGTTTGATTGAGCCACATTGTGGAAGTTGACAAAGTTGAAAATAGTGTCAGAGACGGAAGTGGACGGATGCAGTAGCGGAAGTAGAGGCAGGATTTGAGTCGAGTGCGGGCGCCAGAACGACAGCAGTCGCAGCAAAGGTTGTGATGCAAACAATGGTGGAAACGATGCGGAGTAGGAGAGCACGGTGGCAGAGATGGCGAAGGAGTGGGTAGCGTAAGTAGGGGCATGGAGCCTGCGGGAGCTCTACTAGATGAGGTGGCAGTGGTGGCGGCGGTGATGGCAGGGGATTGAAATGGTAGCCATGGAGATAGTGAGGGCTGAGAAGGAAAGCACCGGCAGGTGCGACTGCGGTGGGGGCGTTGAGGGTTATGGAGGAAGGAATGGCAGGGGCGTCGACGGTTGCGGGGCGTTGCAGAAGGCAGCGAGGCGAGTGGCGTTTGCGGAGGCATGGTAGATACGGAGGAAAATACTGCTTCGGAGGTGGAGGTGGGGTTTCTGTCTGACCAATGCTCTCGATGCAGCGAGCGGAGGCGATGTGTGCATCGACCGTGCAGTCATCTTGCACTCGCTTTCGGCCGCAGACAAAGCCCGCATAACTTCAGAGATGGGGTGCTCTAAACGACTTCAGCTTTACCGCGTGCGAAGGGAAGGTAGTTAAAACAGGTTCTTGCTTCTTTATTAAGCTGTGAGGAGCAAGAGTGGTCGTTTTAAAAACCTCGTATAAATTCGATGCAGGCTTCCTCTGGTACAAATGTTTAGAAGATCTCAAGTACGAACAGTGATGTCTGTAGCAATTAAAATGAGTATCTCATCTAATAAATTGACAGCAACAGCGGTGAAAATACATGTGCTGTACCCAATCAGAGCGACAGCAGTCGCAGCAAAGGTTGTGATGCAAACAATGGTGGAAACGATGCGTAGTAGGAGAGCACGGTGGCAGAGATGGCGAAGGAGTGGGTAGCGTAAGTAGGGGCATGGAGCCTGCGGGAGCTCTACTAGATGAGGTTGTGGCAGTGGCAGTGGCCCAATCAGCTGTATCTAAAATAATTACTTTTTTTATCTGATTTTTTGACGTCTTCTCTCCATTGATAAACTGCAAGCGGCGATACATTAGTCATAGAAAACAGCGTGATCTGAAAACGCGAATTTTACTACTATAATTAAAATTTGTTTTATTCTTTAACTCTGTTGTACATAGGTTCATTCGTCACATTAGCTCTGAGAACATATAATGTAAGTTGAGACATTCTCCATACATAGTTGCTCCCACTCTTGTTAATATGATTAAATTACATGTTTATGTTAACAATGCAATGGGGATAATTTAATAATGCAGTTTCGTCACAGATGACCCTTTTGCTGTCAATATTTAAAACGAAAATTTGCTCAATTGACTCAGATAATAGATGTCTAAACAAACTTGCTCTATTTTTCTGAAATATGGGACCAGTGAATGTTAACCTCCTCCAGAACTATCATCGTCGTTCCGTTAATTCTACATTGAACTTTTCTGGTACATGCATTGTAAACCGTCATGTGCGCTGCTTATATCGTTTTATTTAATACTCTCATATAGCAAAAATTAGCATAACATTTCAAAATGTAAATATGATGTACCAGCCCAATTCCCTGAAAAGCGTGATCTGCTGAACGGAAAGAAGTAAACAAATGTAAAAAAGTACTCTCAGAAATAACATAATATAGAGTAGCCAAAACGAACGAATATACTTCCCAGACACAGGTATCTGCATTAACATTGCCTTTGTTAAAAAAATGGACTATAAAAAACAAAATTTTTCTAGGAGTGCTCAGAAAGCAGAACTTTCTGAAATAATTTAAGAAATTTTGTGATACAAATCTTTGTTTTGTTATTGCTTTCTTCGCACTGCTGATTCGCACTTATTTCCTATCATCACAATCAATAAATCTTTACCATCCACACTCCCTCAGCACCACGTCAGATCAGCACTATCACTATCACCATTTCAACCAACACAACGTTCATCGCCCCAATCGTCCCCACTACAACCTCCCTATCACCCCACAGCCGCCACGATAGGCATCGACACTACCACCTCCCCTGCAACTACCACTTCCTCCTTCTCTTCTTCCCCCTTTCACCCCCATCACCATCACCGCCATCGTCACACCCATCTCCCACTCCGCTTCGAAGCCCCTCTCCCCTCCGCTCCCACCACCATTGGTTCTCACGACTACTGTCACTCGACGCCCGTCATAACCAGTCGGGCGCGCTCATTACTGTCACGCGGCTTTCGACTTTCAATACATTTTTAGGCGCTCAGCATGCAGCCGGCGTTCCGTATTAGAAACTGTTCTTTTTCGACGGATCGGGTGAAAGCTGTAGTTCATTCAGGCCGCGTGCATTTACCTGCCCCAGCGCATCGCTATGTATGTCCTCTGGTTTGCTGGCTCGTGAGTGCTAACCGCCGATTAACAGCGGCCCCGTTAGTCGCAACATTCACTGACGAGCCGTGCTAGATGTGCAGTAGCAAAAACATCACGTGCACATAAGTAATAAAAGGAAATGTCTCGTCGAGATGCAACAATTTATGGTCATCGAATAAATTAACATTCATTAGGTAAAAATGAGGTATTTTTAAACATGGAAAATGCATGTATTTATAATTTGTTTAATTAATATTAAAGATACTAGTGGTAAACGAAGGAATACTTTCACGATTATGTTGCTAACAGAAAACATATTAGCATGTAACTGCGTGTGTAAAATATAAACACGTTAATATTCACCGAATGCAGAGGATCTTAATGAACAGATAACATTATATCTGGAAATTTGATTATCATCACCAATTGTACAGTAGTCTGACAAATTAAAATGTATTAACTCATTTAATAATTTGAATACGTACGCATAAGTGCCCATTATTTTCTCAATTAAATTATTAATTCACTAAATTTTGGACCAGAAAAGAAATCCATTTGAGATCATATTTCATTAGCACAAAATAACCTCTTTAAACTCCATCACTAACCTAAACTAACCGGGTTTTTGAAGAAATAAGGTAATATATGTATAAATATGAGAGTAAGTAAAGTGGTGAAAGAAAGCTCGAAAGCTAAGAGTTTATTATTATTCATTGCATATTTGATCATGTAGACTTGATCACGGAGATGTGAACGACCTGAAGTAACGTTACCTTCCAGAATAATAAGAGTAAATGATTTACAGTCTCTATGAACTGTACATGACATTTTCCCTTTAAATCCAAGAAGACCAGGAACAGCCTATCTGACATATCACCGTAATTTTATTCCTTCATGTACGTAGCGTGAATGAAGTCGAATAATGTTATCTCATCTACATTTAATGTTTCTTTCCTTAGAAACATCGTCAAAAAATCAAGTGTGTAACTTTACGTCTCAATACTTTCCTTCTTTCTCTGAACAAGACCAAATTTAGTAGAATAAAGTTAATTGGCAAAACCAAAATTCTGGAATAAAAAGCAACAAAAAAGAGATAATACAATTCATGCGTCGTTGAAGTGAATAGCTATCCTTCAATGCGTTTTAATAGTGTTGGGATGTCTTTTAAAAGTGTTGGGTTATTATTTGTGGATATTGTTTTAAATGTAGAGTCGAAATGAATAAGTTTCGTCCAACAGGATGTGAAACTGAAGCTGTACCATCATTGTCTTGAGAGACAGAAATTTGACAGTGTTATATGAAATGTGGGTGACCTGTGCTAGGAAAGGTGGTTAGCTAGCCAGCAAGGAAAAGTAGTTGATAGTGTACTAGGAAAACGTTCGGCCACAGGTCGCGCCTCCATTGTCTGTTTGGCTGAAACAAAATTTGAGTGCTTAAACTGTGAGAGGATTGTATGCTTGCAACAAAACACATTGTTCTGTAGTCTAATTTTTGAGGTTGGAATTTATGGTACCGAAGTTCCCCGTCAAATGAACGATATTTCCTGAAATTAGTTTTTTCTTGCATTGCTGTCCAAATGGAACCTGGCACGCTCATGACAAATTCATTACCCCGTCAGAATGGTACCAGACACGTCCATGACGAAATTCATCAGAAGACAGAAGGCTTGACGAACAGTAATTTCCTCATTCATCTACTTGAGCCGGTCAACTAGTGGCACTGTGGAAATCGACAGTTCTGGGAGAAAGCACTACATTACGTACTTCTAGAAGGCTGAGAATCTGAAACAACGGGTCTAACTAAGAAGATAACATTGATCGCCCTTAAGCTCCGTCTCCGTCCACGGCAACGCGTCCAGACGAAGAGACAGTCAGCCGCATTCTCGCCGTCTCGAGACTGCAACCATCACCCGCTCCCACTCGACGCTATCACTGCAGGGGTCTTAACGTCACACGTCATCGCGCTGCGGCCCGGCGCCGCGTCCGTCACATCGCGTTGC
>BOPP01000011.1:15740258-15757758 GCA_017312745.1 Gryllus bimaculatus
TTAGAGCCTAGGTGCGCTTAAGACTTTTAGCAACAGTTTGAGAGCTCGATCCAACGCCGAACCTTATGACACGTCACGTAGTTCTCGGACATCCCGTTGTGCTACGCCTGGAACAGCTTGGCCACTCCACACCTTCTGTGAGGTCAATGAGGACACAGGCCGTTATGCCGATACCTCGTTTCGTGACAATGTCAGCCACATTTTATCTACATAACTTTCTGCTTTATTTCACAAAAATAAAAGTATCGCTCGTGGTAAGGAAAGTAAGTTACAAAAATAGAACTGGTTTTACATACTTCTTAAGGCTAAGTTGTAGGATATTGTGTACACCTTAAAGTGAGGAAATTTAAATGGATATAAGAAGATAAGAAAGAAGTTAGGATAACGCATCCAGATAGAGGATTACGAACAATTGCAGAGCATGCCACACAAAAGAAGATTGCAAAAAAATGTATGAATGGTCTGCAACTTACGAAGCGTATATCAACCGTTTTCAAGAGGTAAGTAAAATATCGGTGGAAACCAGAAATTTAGCAGAAAAAATGAAATAGAGGCTGAAAAGAGGAAATGAAGAAACCATATCAGTTAACAAAGAGATCTAAATTCGTCATATGTTCTGTTGGAGACTTAAGAGAAGGAAATAAAACAATGAAATTTTGTTTAATAATACCTCTAAGAAGATCAACTCTGGATCCAAATCACATCATGATCTATTGATCTCATCGTCCCTTCGAATTTTGAAATCAATATTTCTACTCAAAAAGGAACAAAAAGTCCAAGTTTTGACCAGGATGACATTCAGAACACAAAACAAATTTTCGAAGCCGTGATGAAGGCGAAAGTATTCTGCTACACATACGAAACAATATACTGGATCATTCGAATTTTGATTTACTTATATATCTACTACACGCGAAGACAATCGTGTCACTCGCGAAGGCAAACAATAATGAACACTAGAACGGGCTGTTCGCAATGCCAAGAGACGCCCTGCTAGGTAGTTATCTCTCCGCCAGTCACGACACGAAGAACAACAGAAGTTTGATGATAAAAAAAGTGCTTCAAAATACATGAAATAAAAATTACTATTTTAACTACGACCTGCATGATAATAAAAATGATCCAAATGTATTTAGATATTGTTTGATACGGTACGGCAAAGCAATTACAATCTATAAACACAACTTTATAGGTCGAGAGTACACACAATAAAGAAACGTCACATAGATCTGTCGGCTCCCACAGTTATCCGCTAAGCGGGGCAAAAATGTTTACAGTAGAACCTCCTTAATCCGAACCCCGCAAATCTGAAATTTCGAATAATCCGAACGAAATAGGGATGGAGTAAAATTAAAGAAAATAAATAAAATGCTTAATTGCTATGTAAAGAAAGGATTTTATACTTATTGTAGAACTAAAATAAAACGTTTAATGTACTGGTAATTACGGTGTGTAAGACGTTTATGTAGCAGCAATTTTCACATTGAACTTGCAAAGTCGGTCATCTTTTGCCTTAAGGAACTGAATCTGCAATCTAATGATGCGATCGCTACGCTAAGTTGCAATTTTCTCACATTGCATGTTACTACGACGCATTGTCTGGTAATCCTATAGATGTATTTGTGTATGTACGGTACATTATTTCAGATAATGCTAACGTTTACGAATCCGAACAAATCACCCCCCCCCCTCAATTGTTCGAAATACCAAATCTACTGTATTTGAAATCTGCAGAATTTATTTAAAAAAATATTTTTGCGCTTTGATCTGCAGGGTGTGGAAAACACGTAAAGTTTAATTAAGGAGATGAGGATTTACGGTCTCAGATGTCAATCTAAGAAGAAACGGCCAACGCAATCAGAAAACGATCTCCTGCATTCGAATGCGTCAGAGATATCCCTCTAAGGTCTTCTAGGCCGTTCTCCAGTGCATTCTCACGAGGGAGGTGATGATTTATGTCACACGCACAATATAGATCTGGAAGCCAAATCAGTTTTAATGTATGGCAAAGATGAACACAAGCACGAAACGTCTTCCCCAGCATTTGTTTGTTCCCGGGATGCGAGTATTGTCCTGACAAGCAGATATAGCCTAAGAATTACTGGTACACGTAGCGGAATGTGTAAATTTAATTAAACAGAAATCTTTTGGCGATAGTTAGGGGGGTGTTGTAGCAAAATAAGCCAAATCTATATTTTGACGTAAAACGCGTTAGAAATTTTGCATTGACTGAAATTCGTTTCAAGTTAATCACGGAATCTCGCCATGAGAATGGAAATGTGCAAGGCAAGGGGTCAAATTGACAAACTGGCCAAGCAAATAAGCGATTTTTCTGCTAACACAACTCTTACTACGTTCAACGTATTTTAACACTACCCGCCGTACAGTGCGCTCCCCACGTGTCCCATTCGTGCATTTGCTTGAGTGTTGGCCGCAAACGCAGCTCGCGCCGGGGCCCTGCGGGGTCGGCTGGGGCGCGGGCGCTGCTCAAGTGCGCTCTCGCAGCCCAGAAAGGAGGCCGGGCGCTGCGATGCGCAGCGCCGCCTAGTGTTAGCCTTGGAGTTATTACGCTTGGCGCCCGGAGGCCGATGGCAGCGCTAACTGAGGACGGACGAGCGAGAAAGCTCCGTCGCCGACGCGACCCCCGCGTGGGTGGCCGTTTATTAGGTGAGAGAAGTGAAACCGTTCCTGGCGTGGGTGGCTGCGCGACCGGAAGGAAAATGGGTGCGGCGCTCCACAGTAGCGTTGTTCGTTGGCGAGGTTGAGCTACGGAAGGAAGTGTTGACATTTCTCTCCAAAATTTGGTGTTATTTTAGTTTTATTACAGATTACCCTTGCAGTTTTCGTAACAAAAAAAAGTATTACGTACCAGTTTCAGAAATTGAAATTGAAGAAATTAGAGCGGAGGAGGAGGCTTTTAAACATTCAGCTAATTGATTGCATCTGACTAGTGGCTTTTTACGTTACTTTCTTATAACAACACGAATTTAAAATAATAAAATATTACAATAAAGTTATTTTTTCTTTATTTCTTTTATTGCTATCTGTATATTTAATTTATTGTAATTAAAAATATGAGTTCACTGCGTACTGTTGCTTTATCACACCGGAGGGCTAAGATTTCATGACCTCTGAGTCGGCTTTTAGAGTTATTACAAAAGCTGTATCTACAATTTTTTAGCATGAAAGATATTCAACCAGTTGTGAAGAGGAAGACACAGAAATTTTAAATGAAAAATAGATTGAAATGAATTTTAAAAGTAGTTATTCTAAGAATATTACAATTTATCTTGAGCAAATAAAATATACATTTTTATAAATTTTCATTGTTCAATGTAAGTAAAATGAAAGAAATGATGCAATAGCATGGCACAACCACACACATACTTTCATATGTTTTTACACGCATACTTACATACGCATTTTAAACAAATTGTAACTTTATCTTCCTAGTATGAAGTTTCCCAGAGAAACGGTCGCATTTCGAAATGTTAGCGTTCGCGGCACTACTGAGAGAAGTAGGTTGTAGCAATGTTGCTCGTAGTCCTAATGGAGAGGGTAGCTCGGCAAAGAATACAGACAGCAAACAAGGGCGTCTCCTCGACAGGTTAGAGGCAGATGAAATGGGCACAGAACCTCAAGCCCCTTTTGCTTGCTTGGAATGACTTACCAGAAAGTTCATATGGAGAGAAGAGAAAATTGCAATTGTTCTCAGGCAGTGAATAATAGAGAGTACCTACTCGCTTTGTCGTTGTGTTGTTAAATATCGATTTCTTATTAAGCCTTTTCGTTTTAGGAATCAAAAAAGACTGTTACAAATTATTTAAAGATGAATCGCCGCGAAGACATAAAATGTTTGAATTTTTGAATTAAGCAAATAAAATGCCTTTAAAGTGAGCATGCATGCAGTACACAAGCCAAACGAACGCTGACAATAAGTTTATTGTAGGTTAGAAAAAATAAAAAACGCGCATTAGCAAGTGACATATTTACAATCTTATACAGCTAGTTATCGATGAGAAATTTCTCATCTTACCTTTTAACAATTAGGAATTTTTAAATACCTCAATATAATTACACTCTCATAATAATACCTCATCTTAAATACCACATCCAAAATCGCAGAGAGCACGTTTACGGCATTGAAAAAACATAAACTACATACAAAACACACCATACCTGACGTAAACAATGTCAGTTCCCAAGAACCCCAGAATCTCCAAGTCAATTATTTTTTGTCTGGTCGATTAATTATTAAAGCTCCGAAAATACTGTATCTTTTTCTCAATTGTTCAATTAATTGTTTTTCACTATACTAAAACTGTGTGTATTTTTTCTCAGTTTGATATAGAATGTATGAATGAAGTACTTGCACAAATACCTACTTCCACGAACTGGTGACATCGGCTTTGTAGACATGTTTACAAACCGTCTGCGTCCATATTAGGTCCTATACATTGCTCCCACTTCAAAGACAAGTCAAGGCAAAGTTCACCAAACCGTTTTGAGAGCTACATGAGAAGTGATTATCACTTCAAAGCGTAAATGGTAGGGTGATTGTCGCTTCGAAAATCCCCACTCTTCCTTTTAACAAGTAGTTTAACCCAGCGTACGTGCCGTTTGCACCTCGTAGTAGCAAGTCAACGTGGGGTATTATTTCATTCTCAGAAACCTTCAACGCATCATTTTTTTCTGACAAGCACAATGAAAGTTCACTCATTACTCACTCATATTTATTGTTCTGGAACACCGGTCGTAATTTATACTTCTATTATTCCTTTTTTCTACATGTAATACAATTATTAACATTATAAATATAATTAACTTAAAATGAATTCACTACGTAATATTATTTGCTGGTGTTGTGTGATAAAGATGTTTCTAATTTTAGAGGTTTAACTACATTCTCAACATCTAATATCGCACCATGATACAGTGCTAAGAACGAAATTAGTCCTGGAATAACAGTAGAAGTTATTTGTAAAACTATTAATTATTTACGATTATTGTATTTCTACTACTATTTTATTATCATTGCTTTTTTAAATTATTCTAGCTTGGCCATTGGCTCTGTGCAGCCGCATACGAAAGATTATCATTGTTTCGGTCATCATTAATCTGTAATATTGTAACTTATCTTCTCCAATGTATTCCGGACATTGTTATATAACTCTGCCCCATCTTCATTTGGATGAATGTGATTAATAATGATTAAATATAATTGCAAGAGGAAATAACAGTACCAGAAAGAAAAATAAACGAAAAGAAACAAGTTCCAAAATAATTTTTCTTTATAATTGTATTAGAGTTAATTAATTAAGTCTTACATTTTAAGTGCCTTTCTAGTTCTTCTGCTCCATTTGCGTTTGAAAGCATTTCTTGCAGATCCGATCTCCACTCCCTCCTCGCGACAACAAACAACAATTCCGGAAACAAACCGTGCCAGCGTTACGGCCTGCGCGCCGCCGACCAACACCGCCAGCCCGAGCAGCACGGCGGCGCCTGCAACTCGCGAGCTAATTAAGAGGTGACTGTTTTATTCGAGCGGTCTGCGGCGCGGCGAGGCGCGAGGACGCGATTCGTATGCGCGAGGGCGTCCCGGCGCCGCCGCCGCCGCCGCCGCCTGTCGACGCCTGCGGGGCGGAGCTTATCTGCGCTAATGAACAAATGACCCGCGCGCCGCCGCCCGATTTTATCAACCGCAGCCATCTGGCTCCCGCCGCCGCCGCCGTTTCTAACGCGCGCGGAATGTCTAGGTGCTCCGGTCACGCAGAGCATCGCCGCGCCTAAGGAGCTCCGCTCATTTCTGTTGGTGAAGATGTTAATTAGGTTATGGTCGTGGGGGTGATCGCGTTCATGCAGTCGCTTGGGTAGTAGTTCTATTTGATGTCACAACAACGATAACAATATTTGTAAATAAAACCGTGGCATGCTTTCATACTAATACTACTTTAATTGTTCTTTTTGTACAATTTTCATTGGACGGAGAGCCTACAACGTTTTCCTAAAGACATTTTGTCATCAGAAATCTTAAGGTAAATTTTACAGATAAAAGTACATAAATACATAAATAAAAAATTTAGAGTCCAACAAGAACACGTTTTCTCATACAAAAAACTATCGATAATTTCGATATGAACAAAAAACTTGCGGGTCTTAAAAATATACGTTCTTTCCTGTTAAAAGATTGATCATATTTTGGTATATTTTTAATTTTGTAAACAATTTTAATTAACGATCGTTTATAAAACGTCTGTTTCAAATTTTTAATATACCTTTAATCTTTCTTCCAATTCTTTCTTTAAATTCGTATCCAACTAATTGTATTTAATTTTGCGGCACATGAATTTCTTTCCATGGAAGAAGCAGCCGATGCCAACTCTCTGGCAATGTTGCAGCCCGTCACGGCCACCTCCATCTTTCCTAAAGCAGAGCTGGGAATGTTTAAAACTGTTAGAGGCTCTGGTCACGCAGAAGGCCTCTGGACTAAGGGGCTACGACTGTGGGGGATTTTAATAAGGATTAGCTTGTTACTAGAGTTGTGATGTCAGAATCTCAACCACATGTGTGTTGTACTCTATTAAAAAATATATATGAATTTCAATTATCACCGCATAAAACGTGGTCGTCAGAGGATAATTTCATCTGTTTTCTATTAGGAGAAGTAATTTTATATACATCAGCATCTCGAACATTTTGTATTAAGATCAGAATGATTTAACTTTTTACGGAAAACCTCTGCAGGAAGATTAATACGAGGATTCGCGGAGTGTTTCGTCCAACGACTCATTCTGGTGGAACTAAGAACTTGTGATATGAACTGGACTAATTTACTGCACTACCTGGGTGGAACATACCACTGGCTATACTGCACAGTGAGGAGCAAACGTAACAAATTCATTGACCGAATCATGGAGGATCTCGGCTTGGAACAATAAGACTGGCAGACAAACGAAAAAATGGTTGCTAATCAGTCTCAAGATTGATTAATAGGCCAGAAAACTTTAATAACAATATGCATAATAGTTCATATAAATGATAAAATAAACCTTAAAGCCTTACACTGCATGGTGTATATAATTAACTTTTACTAAAGTTTTGAAATTAAAATGTGAAGTAAGAGTAAGTATAAATCCAGACAGTTTTTGCAAGATTAAAAATATTCGTAAATACAAACAATGCACATTTTCAAAACAGAATTATTCTGTTAATATGTTCCGTAAAATTCGTCGTATATGTGGGGCACTGAAGTTGTTACGTATTCTCATTTCTCACAATAATAATCTTACATGGAAATTGACCTACAGTAATTGTCTGCAAATTTCGGTAGTGAAAAATATTACCCAAAAATGTGCAAAAGGAAATAAATATTCAGGCCAGCTAATTAATGTCCACAGATATTTAATAAAATGTCGGGTGTGCCTAAAGCCAAGGAAAGAGTTTTCACTGCGTCTTGTTTTCCTGACTAACGACAATATATTTAGTAAACGCTTTACAGTGCTCATTGAACTATCTTATAACGTGATTATTAAGTAATAAGCATCATACAAAATTCTTTTTGTTGCCATTTTTATCGGAGTTCGTAAGACTCTAAATAGTTATTGAATAATAAAATTATGTCTTTTCTAAAAACGCATCTGACATAGAAAATACCAATTCAGACATGCGTGATTTCACAGACAATTCGAAAAATGATGTTTCATTCAAAGTTTATGAAGTTACCGTATTTACTACGACTAGGTTGCAGTGACGTCCTCAGAGGGAATTAATACATCGACGTGGTGGCCAGTGACGAAACCTCCTTGTTTGATGATGAGCTCATCCATTCGACAACACTTACTTCCGAGTTCCGAAAAAGGATCTCGACTTAAAAAAGGTAAAAAAAGCTAGTGTCAACAAGTCCGGGTGTCTCCAAACCAGGTCGCTGCCTGCTCTGCGGTCAGTAGCACGTTCATTCTCACGCGCAGGTGTCACGCGGCCCATCTGAGCTCCCGAAGGCTTCCCTCGACGCACGCTTAAAAACTTCATTTGAACATGAAAAGACATACTCCGAGCGCCTCGTGAACCTGTTTTCTTCCTTTTGACACACAGAAAAGTACGTATTACAGACTCGCACAAACACTTGAGTACACTTTGCTCTTCTGCGTAGCTTAGGGAAACGGCAGCAACGTCAAACTGTAGCAGTTGTTCTGCTTTAGTGCATTTTGACATGTTAAAGCACTTTGATCAGGTGATCTCATAATGAAAAAAATCATTGGTAAGTAGCGTAGCTCGCAAAATACACTGCGCGGAGTTACCCAAAAGTGCTCGCATTCTATAATCATTTACATATATTCGTTAAAGAATACAAGATATCTTGTATTCGTATAATGCCTAGATTAGTATATACCACAAAAAAGACATTCTTTGATATTATCAAAGAAAACACCCAAACATTTCCTTTATATCACATCTATCGCACATTCAAATTATATGTTTTTGATAATTTTCTTTGCTATTCTCGCAAGTCATTTAAGTTTTTTAAAATTTGATTGTATGAACACTTTGGTATTTACCCAATGACATGAAACATACAAGGTTTTAATTCTGAATGTATAAGAGTAAACTCAATATCAGCCAATCACGATCACCACATCACCTGAACTGCCATTTGCTGACGCCTGTCGACCGATCTATCCTAGAGTGGAAATGATAAATTTACGGATGGCTGTTGATCAAATGATGGCAATGGTGGAATGAGAGACCAGGGAAACAGGATAACGTAGCGAACCTTTTTGTCCGCCACAAATTCCACCAATATCAATCGTGATATGAACCGCGGTACATATCACAGGTGGAAAGTGAATGTATGAATACAACGCCACATGTCGCCTCAAGTACTTCTTAATATTATACTAATTTAATCTAAAATAATCTAAAATACAATAAGATATATTGCAATATCTTGGTTATTGTCATTGTTGTTGCAACTATTATTCAACTTGAAGAGTGTAAACAGAATTACAAGTAGTAGTAAAAGAGTGAAACTCAAAACTGAAACTTTCCACTTTTGCAGGCGTCAGTGCAGAGGTTTAGAAAGATCCGCCATTAGATGGATATAAATCCGCCTAATTCCGTCCCATAAGAAAAATGAAACATTCCAAACGGTACATTTGAATTTGCATCAAAATAATTGTACTAAAAGGTTTGATTGAGATAGTGACCCTATTAAATGCTTTATTAGTTTTATTTTTTGTATGTGAACATTGTAATTAATAATAATAATATTTATGTAAAAACTTACACTTTTTGTAATAATGAGTTATATATTAATATTTAAAAATTTGTTCTATTATTATGACTACAGCAGATGGGAGGAATTCTTTAAGGGATAAAATCATTTCCTCACTTGCCCATTTTCACTAGTCTTGCTCCTCTTCAATATCCGTTCTTAAAAACTCGCACATGTTTTGATGCATTTCCGCGATATCAATTTTTGTCCCGAGAAAGAGAGAGCCGTTTTCGAGCCTCAAAAGCGGAATAACCCCAATCTGCCAGCGTCAAAGTGCTCATGAAATGCACATTCAAGTTCCGTGTTTCATCATGTGGTTGTCTTTTTATATTCCATTTGAGAATTAATACAACCATGATCATTCACTTCTCCTACTCACTTTCTCACGATACTCTTTCCTACATCGCACACTGGAAGGCAAAGGGCAACCATCATTGTGATCACTGCTTAGAGAACATAAAGTCGTTATCCTTCTCTTGCGATTCAGCTCAGAAACGAGTATGCCATCAATTTTAATTCCTATTCGTACCTTCTTGCCTTGTAGCTAACGCTTCACATCGGTGACAACACCCCGGTCCAACCCCACGGGAGTCGACAGCGCCGGCAAGTTGGACCTACACCTGAAAAACAACCTCTCCTCCGCCGCGACCGCCGCCGCCTGGCTGTGATCTACATACGGAATGAGCGATGGCTTGCGGGCGCAGCTGCGCCCGGCCACGCGGGGGGTCGGCATTCTTCGTTTGCTCGCCCCCCCTCCCTCCCCTCAGCAGAGGGCGAGGGGAACACGGAAGGGGTTCGACTTTTAGTGGTTAAGCTAATTGAAGAACTCGCCACATAGTATTTGTCGATTCTCTCTCGAGAACGGATTCTGACCACGGTTTTAATCCATTTGAAGTAATAAGATTTGCAAGAAATGCATTATTGAAATAAATGTTGCTACACGTTTACTTCCAGGTAGAAGATATGTCTCCTGTGATATTACAAAAACATGACAAAAATAACTATGCGACCTCGGAGGAATTCAATGTTAAAGGTACAAGTGAAAGGTTTCATTTTTTTCTTACACGAATTTCGTTATGTTGCTTCCTTATTACAATAATTACAGCAGCAATATGTTGGACTAGAAATGGTTTCGAATTGCGCTCGGAATTCAAAGTTATATGATTCTTTATCAACGGCATCTGTTGTCTCCACTTTCCAAGCCGTTTAAAACCGTTGAACTGTTAGCTACGTCTCATCACGTCAGCTAGTCACGTCTGATCAAAAATGTAATTAATTGAAGAAGAATTGTATTCAACCCATCATTTTAGAAAAACGTTATGCACACAGCGTTTTCGAATGGCAATGGGAGAGGAATAATAAGCAAAATGAAAAGCGAATATAACTCACTTTCAACTTAAATTCTTCACCTTTCTCTTCTTTCTACCTCAACGAGTTCTCTTTGAATGCTGCATCGCAAATCAATCAAGGATTTAGTCTTCATTCGCCCTAAATTCGAGTATGACGATATATATTTACGAGACGACAATGACTATTTGATGTATAGTGACAACGTGCATTTATTTCTGTAAGAACAAGCATTTATATGCAAGTTTCGTTTATTTTACGAATAAAATCCGTAGACGTGAGAAGTGACTCATAAAAAAATTTAAGCTGTAGTGAATAAATTATATTTAGTGGTCAAACAGGCAGAACTTTCAATACCAGAATCAAGGAACACATACATGCTTGGAAACACAACACCTGCTAAATCTCACTTTGTGCAATCATTTACTTCCAGACAGGCCATACATCAATCCACACACAGACATTCGTATATTGGAAATAGAAAACCACTACCACACCAGACTAACCTTAGAAAACCTACACATTCATTTAAATAATAACTTATTAAATGAAAAATAAAACAAATAGTCCTTCTCCTTTACTAAAATTACTACTAGACACCACTCCCACACCAACACCCGCCGGGGCGGCACGCGTGACAGCGCACCGCACCCAGGCCATTGCCCTCCTCCACCCCACGGCCGGGTACTTTAAGCCCCTCGGCTCGCCCGACCCGCGTAGTCGTTTTGTGGCTTCCATCTAGCAGGTAAGGAACGGCTCAACTTACATTTCTATGTTTTTCTGTATAAAAATAATTTTTACGTGTCCTATTTCTATTTTCATTCGCTTTTCTTTAGTATTAATGGCTTAACCCCCCCCCCCACTTTTTCTTTCTCCCGTTGTCAAATATTATTTTTCCCAAAAATTTGTAAAAATTATGGTAACCTTTATCATAATCTTGTTGTTAATTCACGTTTTAATGTTTTTTGTTTTTTGTGTTTTTCTTCTTGTATCAGACAACTTGATGATGGATGGCTAAGCCATCGAAAGCTGCTTTTGAATTAAAAAACATTGGTTGGCAATGACAACATATTTAATTATTTTAAAAATGCCAAAGATATCTTACCACAACACCTATAAAAATATCTTACCTTAACTGCCATTAAACTTTTCTTATATGGGCGATAACAAGTAGAACAAGGAAGGTGAGCTCACATAATTCTTTAGAAACCGATTCAGGAAACGAAGAACAAGAACACATCTGTACACCTAATGCATATTGTAAGTTTCTCTGGGTTGTGAATGGCTTCGCGTCTCTTAGGAATGCGTATCAGTTTTTCTTACATGTGCGTACACCAAACTAATATTTACTTTATACGTGCTCAGAAGCAAAGACAGGACAGGGACATCTGGATGAAATGTAAAACCTTTCATTCTTGCTATTCTTCGTATTTCTCACATCCGTACATTCTATGGAACGTATTTCATAATTATTTACTGTAAAGAAAAATACAGGAAGTCATAGTTTGAGATAACATTTTATGATCATAATTACTAAACAATATGTCTATAAGTGCCACATATTTGGTACGTGAGAGAGTCTCTGGAAATTGATCAAGATATTTTCACGTTCAGTATACCTACAGTTCATGCTACTAGACCATGCTAGCCATTTTCATTTTAATATTAAAGAAAAAGATCATTTCATTCACAAGAGCAGAACAAGTTCATAATTCACACTGCACATTGAAGAAAGTATTGATGACACACAGGAAAACACAGAATATTTGAATTATCCGAGAAATTTACAATGTTCGGGTTTATATCACACCCAAAGAGGAAATAGTTCCCTACAACAACAGTGAAAAACGCGGCAATCAACGTAATTCCAAAGGGAATGAGGGAAGCGGAGCGTCTGAGTGAGATATGAACTTAAGTTTTCTTCCATAATGCTCTAAAAATATGACTCATTCAAATAATGACTCCGAGAGAATAATGACATGTTTGCAAGCTTTCACAGGCCATTCATAGTCATAGAAGCTTGACCTTTACAGATTTGGGAGAGAAATGTCTGGGCTTTGGGCGTAAAACGAAGACTAATACCAACATGATTCACAAATACTAAATTAAACCAAGTATTAGTAACGATGCGAACTGAAACATCTGTGTATTACATCTACTTCCGCTGTCTCTTGTAAATGTATAAGTAACTTCATTCCTTCTTTTGTTTCAGTTAGCAACTTATCTGATATCGAAATAAGGCCGTTGTGTTGCGCACTGCCTCAGTTCCTATACAAACTCGCGTGGAAAGTATTTTACACAGCTTATTATTATTATTATTATTATTATTATTATTATTATTATTATTATTATTATTATTATTATTAAAATCATTGATTTTACACAATTCAAATGAAATTACACGTATTACAATTAAAATATCATGTTCCGGAAGTAGGAGCAAAGGTGTAAAGGTCATGTTACGGAAGTGTATCACTCGGATAGAAATTATTTCTGAATATCGCATTTTTACACAATGAAACGCCATTGGGGAGGATATGGCGGAGGGATTTGTAAATTGGCAAAAGAGGGTAAACGGGAAGAGACTAATTGGAAAGAGACACGGAAGGAGCGGACGGCGGAGAAGTCTCCAACAGGGAAGATGATGCAACGTTTCCGAGGAACAATTGCAAACCCAGCAACGCTGGCACACCGCCGCCGATAGCGTCGACGTTAACGCCAGAACCGACAGTAGCTAGGAAGATGGCGCCAGGCGCGAACCAGCTCCGTTTTCCCGCTCGCAAGCGGATCGGGGCTCGATAACCAGGTGTCGACAGCTCTTCCGAAATGGCCCCGCCACTTGGCGTGCCGGTGCGAAGTGGCCCACTGACCTGCACTGGATGCAAGCGCTAACCGCCACCGCGCGCCCGGCCCGCGCCCGCGCCGATTAGCGCGTGTTGCAGCGGCTGCGGTGCGCACGGGCGCTCTGCAGGGGGCGGGGCGGGGCGAGGACGCGCAAACGCACGAAGGACGAGCGCAAGCTGCAGTGAAAGCTGGGAGCAGCGACCGTCTCTCACGCGCAGGTGGCGGAAGTAAAACCAATCAGCGAAGGCAGGGAGGAAATTCAGAACTGAATGGGACTATTTGGGTTTTCGGGTGCGACGACTAGCTAGACCTTGTTTCCGTACGTGGATACTCCGATTTACAGAGTGGCGCTTCAAGGTTACGAGCTGGAAGGAGAGGGGTGGGCAATGTTCAGTTAAGAGCTCTAAGAACAAAAGTATTTAGTTGTAACACAGCACTCGATTGGATGACAGTCCCCTTCCGTCCAGCTCGTGATCTTGAAGTGCCATTGGGTTTGAATCGGAGTGTAGTTCATATTTCCTCCCTCACTTCAACTAAGATCAGGCGCCTTCCTACAAGTGAGCTTGCGGGTGGTTATGCTCCAAGGGCCTCCCCCAGGATGTCTTATCTCTGCCAGGTGCCGCTCTCCCTGACGGGGCGAGCTCTAGACTTTCAACTGGTTTTCTCATATAGAAGATGGTGTCAGTGTGTGTAAAGGGAGAGGAATGGGCAAAAATGAGAAAGGAAATATCACGCGAGACCCATGGCCATCGTCTGGACTCGAACCTCCAATCATTAAAAAATTGTTTATTGCCTCCATGATTAAGGTGTGAATCCTCACATTCTACCGTTGGGATCGGAATTCCTAACAGTTGATGTGTTTGGATTTGGGGAGATTCGGAAAAAGCGGATTAACGCCGGGTTTTCTCGATGTGCTCGCCTTCCCCATACCTCTAATGCCACCATAGCTCCATTTCATTATTGTCAGAGACTGTAGTCCAATTCGGGCGCCAGTGCATTTTTAGGAATATGAGATATTGAATACGGATTTGCAATGTAGTGCCCTTTTAGATATTGTAAATAGTCATATGTATAAAAATAGATTAGGAATTTTATTATCTGCCTTTTTGTGACAGCATGTTGCTAGCTTTCTATCCTTGAGTTCGAGGAATGAGATCTGGCGCTCTAAATATGGAACTAGAAAATAGTCTAGGATCTGACAGATTTTCTCATGATTCTTATGACAGTCCCCGCTCTATCATCTCACACTCAAAGATCATACCCTATCGCTGAGTCATCCAATTGATCATCTCCTGCGTACGGGAAAAGTCACGTGCAGAAAATTCTAGTAAACAGTTTGTGTGTGTTAAAAAGACGTTGCATTTTAAATGGTTTGAATAACTCTAATTTCTGGAAAGTAGAATATGAATTCGATACTATCACATTTACAGTGCTGCATTAAGAAGAAAAGAAACTAGTCAATGACACATAATTTCTACCTGTCCCATTGTTGGATTTTTGTTCGCAATTCTGGAACTTCTTTTACATCTTCCATGCTGTATTTTTAGACACTTAGTTTACAAAATATACTTAGAGTTCTATTTATAAATGAGACCTATTAGCATTATAAGTGACTAATACGATCATCCAATTTAATTAGATGAAAAGAAAAAAATAATATAGAACTGTCGATCGATCTATTTGTTTTGAAATCAGTGTTTAAAATACCGAAAATAAAAATCGGACAGAATTTCTCAGAAAAACCCTGTAGTAATTCAGTGTCTAACATTACTTCTCGCAAAACTGCTACAGCAGTTCAATCGATAGAAAATAATTCTACATATTTGGTTTAATTTGTAAGTAAATTCGAATTCAACGATTTTTTTAAGATATCAACTCATCGATAATTTTCTCAGTGGTCTTACTTTGTGGAGTTGCGGACTCTTCTAGAAATTAGGAACAAAAGAGAAAAAAGTAATTCAGGAAATAAAGCCTTCGTGTTTTTGATTTTTCAAGTAATTCAGAAAATACGAGGAAAATGTACGTCACTGCTTTATTTATTGTAATAATTGGAAATAAAATTCATCAATATTAGAAATGAAATTCAGATTTCTCTTTCCTACACACATTTAAACCAGTAATGCGTCTTATAAGTGTCTTAATAAGTGAATGATAAACTCCATGCCTAGTACGTATCGGAAAGAAATATCTAACACCAGCACAAAGCTAGGAGAAAAATGCTTGACTTCGTTCATCCAAATATCTGATGGGTATCATCTAAACGAGCCCCGTCAAACAACACCCGCACAAGCTACTTGCCCGCCTGGGGAGCCCGGTGTTCCTAACAGCACGAGCAGCAACCTGTGACTCATTTCCCCTTAAAATCCAGAAAGGAGTGGACATGCGCATATTGGAGCGGTGCGTGGCTTCCCACGCAAAAATGATTGCCAGATTTTTTCTACCAAATTACCGAGAATTTACATTATGTTGATATTTTTCACTACTTTAAACTATTTTATGATTATTTTCTGACTAAATTATCCCTTATCTAAACATTTTTACTAAGTGAGCGGAATATGTTTGAATTTAGCAACAATAGGGAATAAATTAACATGGCATAAGTTAACAATTCTCGGTTACGGACGGACAGCACTTTTAACACACAAAAATATTTCTCTGTTGAACCTTGTAACCTAATCGTAAAAAGTTCATGCTTTTATATCTCTCTGAAGTAATCAGGAATAGAAACTCAAGGTAGTTTGGATTTTTTTCAGTTTGACTCTCAATTGAGAATTTGAAATCGGACTGATGTATTATTTCATTTTAATGGATCATTTTAATAAATCTCGCATCAATTTCTCTGGACGCAGTGACTGCGATCTCTAGGAAACTTGTTACCTTGCTCGCGACTTTAGCTTGCCTGATCTATACCAGGGTGCGTTGGTAAATATCGCAGTGTGAGTATGTATTTTGTGCTGATCCACCATCTTTCAAAGTAATTCCCTCGTGGGCACAATTTACCTCTTCTTCTTCTTCTTCTTCTTCTTCCTACTACTACTATTGTTGTAATACCGGAGCTGGATTTGTGGTATTCTGCGCAGTTGAACGGAGTGAAGAGGTCCGGAGAGTGCCAGCCCGTCGCTCGACCCCGACGCCAGAAAACTTGTACCGATACTAACGATCGTCTCGCGCGGCGCCCGCCTGCCTGGCGCAGCCGGGTCTTTCGCAGCGGGCCGCCCATCGCATCCCGTCGCGTCGCATCGCATCGCATCGCATCGCTCTCGCGTGCGGCATTGTGATACATTATGATCTCGCACGCCAACCCGTCGCACGTCGAGGCCTCCCTCGCTCTCCCGAACATCCGCCTGATACTCCACTTGCTCTCTCACCCACCCGACCGCACACATGTTGACCCGCACACCCTCGCGGTCGCCACCCGCTGGCACACACTGTCACAAGCACGTCCCCTGCCGATCATTTGCTCTCTCACACATTCACTTGCCTGCCTGCCTGCCTGACTGCCTTGCTGGCTCGCCTGCACGCTCACTCACCCGCCCACTCGTCCACCCGCCCACTCGCTCGCACGCCCACTCGCTCGCACGCCCACTCGCTCGCCCGTCCACTCGCCTGTCCCCCTCTCTGCTCGTTCGTCCGTTCTCCACCCCACCCAAGCGTTTTTGCTCCTCGATCTAATACGTTTCTAATGCCCATAGCGCTCGCGCAGCCTTGGACGCGAAAAAGCGAAGCCCTCGCGAGGCTGCGCGGCGGGCTGTTCTTTGGGTGCGAATCTCCGGGAAGAGTCAAATGTCGCGGCCGCCACTTTCGCGATGGACAAGTTGTTACATAAACAACGATAAACCCATGGCACGTGTTTCTTTTCTGACAATAACTAGAATAACTTCTAGAGAACTTATAATTATTATTTGTAGATCGTTTAAACATCGACGAACGTTTAGAAATGTATCAACGAGGAAGAGATAGATCTTAGTAATAACTATTTTATGGAAGTATTATACACAATAAACACCACGTAGGTTTGCTTTACCACTTAATGTGGTA
>BOPP01000011.1:15759608-15788848 GCA_017312745.1 Gryllus bimaculatus
TCTGTCTCTCTCTCTGTCTCTCTCTGTCTCTCTCTCTGTCTCTGTCGCGCGCGCGCGCGACCCTCGCTTACGTCTTCTATCGCCATCGATTATGGCATTCGGCGTTCACAGGCGGTCTTCGGTCTTGCAGATGGCTCCTGTTGCTCTCTGGATCACGACTTCTCATCATCCTAGCTGTAATGGACGTTGATAACATCCCACGACACCGTTGCAGATTTAATTGCTCGTCCTTTCTCTTTTCTCCTTCTCGCCTCTTTTTGAATGTTGTCCTCGCATCGTGCAAAACGTCACCGTCGTCCACACCGTCCTCATATGCCGAAGCGTATTCTCTGTACATCATTAATTGAGATCCGTCGTCCGCATTATTGTCGACCTCTTAGTCGGGATGATGGTTTACTGGAAAGAGGCCACGGCGTGATAATACACTTTAGGTGAGCGCAGCCTAAAACATGATGGCGAACTTTATTTTTGGGCCCTTTCGTCACTTATTGGTCTCCCCTTTTTTATTTACAAATGTCTCATTTTAATCATTAAAACATAATATAACAATGACGAAATAACTTTATTGATGCAATTATTTAATACAATTTAATTATGAAACAAAAAATGATCCCAGTTATGTTAAAAAATATACTTCCTCTTATATTATTCCTGTGATATCTCTTGGCTTTTTAAATACAATTGTTTTCAATTGAACAATTGTATTAGTGTATTGTGTTAGAGTACAATTGTAGTTTGTTGAACTGGTTACCAGACTGTCACAAAATTTCGGAGAGCCTTTTTCGGATAGCCTTTTCAATTCTTTCAATTATCAGCGTAAAAAGGGTGAAAATCAAGAATTAATTGTATTAACGGAAGTGAAATGAATCATTACGTGGCTCATTTGAAGGGGACGCCAATGATTACACCGCTCTCCATATCCGCCGTCGCGTTGGCCTCCGCCACCAGCGCCCCCCGCTCCTCGCAGCGACCGCTGCCGACCGGTGCCTCGTAAATAAGTTTCGATCGACAGTGGCGGCGGCGGCGGCGGCCGTGTGGGCGGGGAAGGCGGCAGCGGAGGCGGCGGCGGAGGCTCTGATCCAGGCTCCGCCGCCGGGGCCAAAGCACCGCAGTCGACACCTCTCACACGACACGCAGGCCATACGACTGGAATTTAAAACCTCAGAGCGGGCCGGCGTGTTGGAGGTGCCCGGAAGGGCGGCACACTTTCAAGATTTGCTCGAGCATTTGTATTAGAATTCCCCACATCGACGATATCCCACATGCCCAGCATCGACATTTTAGGTTCAGGACATCACCAGGAGACAGAAATAGTATACACTGGACGTCAATGTTGATTGTTGACGACAGTTTTGAAACACTACAATATCTTGGAATTTTTTTGTTTTTCGCCAAACATGACCCAATAATTGTGAAAATCTAATTCAAAATCATAAAAGTAACGTAATTCTAATTCATAAAAGTAACATAATACTAATCCATAAAAGTAATTTTAATCAACGTAGTGTTTATATACACTAAATTAATAACTGAAGAAATTTGTTGGTGTACGTTCTTTTATTGAAAAAATAATAAAACAAGAATAACTTGGTCCAGGAAGTAGAACAAAGAAAATTAAATTTGTCTTCGTATATGGTGAAAGAACTCGAAGAAAAGAATGTTGATACGAGTCAACCCATCGATTAAACATATTTATAACTTTCTGGAAGACAACTATTATACCGATTTTATTGATTAAAGCATAATAAGAGGAAATTATGAGACACAAATACAAAGTAATAGAACATATTTTGATATGGAAACTAAGGGAAACTAATAGGCAAAATTATGATTAAAAATATTAAGAAATGATGCAAAATAAGGCAATAGTTCGAATGGTTATATTAACATATATACACGTGTACCACCAATTATGGGCCAACTCCATAACTTCTAAAAGGTTCACAATATTGAAATGCAGTTTTCGCTGAAGAATGCATATTCATGCAGCTAATAACATGACGTAGAGATTTTTTAGTATTTTAGTTACTATTTTTAATTTCAGAGAAATTTAATAATCTTCGATTTTTTAACTGGAATTATGTATTTTTCTCACCAGAAAATGGATATATCAAAAAGAGGAACGAGTCATGGGGAAGAACTGAGTGGGGGTGGAAATGCCAGGTAGAGCACAACTACTGCACAATCAACGGTCTTGACAGAGAGGTCGCACTTAAGATAGGACCAATTTTAACGATCGGATGAGAGGTCTTTTCTATTGCGTTGATCATCGAATTAAGTTGTCGTTCAACTGGAAGTTCCAAAACATCGATCATTTCAATGAAACGATCGACGAATTAATACCGCCAAGGAATATAATAAATACATTTTGAAACGGATAGAATCAAATTTGATTGTAATTGGGATATAACAAAAAAGCCAGCATTTAACATTATTTGAAGTAAAGAAAGATGTATTCTCAGAAATAATATGAGAAAAGCGTCTCCCTTAATTTCTTTTTTAATTTATTTTTGAAAAATTTTAAATTTTTTAAAAATTTTGGATTTTTTTAATTTTTTTCCCATTAAAAAAAACTTTTTTTTTCCTTTAGCATTCATTCCCATCCCATGTCTAATTTGACTTGTTTTGCCATACCATACTGATTCGCGCTAAGTTTGGAAAATTATCTTTACTACCGTCCTTACGCTACCCCTTTTTCTTCCGCATATGGACGTATCATCACTATACAGTATTCGGTAAGCTCGTGAGTGTGCGGACGTGGAAGAATGGGTGTTTTTGCCAATCGCCACTGGCGTTTAGACTGCTTCGGAAGTACGAGCTGTCATCGACGGTCTCGGTTCCCCTCATGAGAACATAGATCAAAAAAATCAAAGAAAGAAAAAAAAAACAAAAAAAAAAAAAAACTCAAAAAGAACGGGGAGAAAAAAAAAGAAAAATAAAAAAAATAAATAATCAGAAAACCAAAAAAAAGAATATGGATACATTTGCTTTCGCTTCCCTCAAGAAGATTTTTTTAAAAAAAAATCAAAAGTGTGCGTTCTTTTCGCGTCTGCGAACTCAAGTGATAGTGCCGAAGAGGCCTCCTAAATCGATCTTTTGTTAGTGCGTCTACCATGAACCTAAACTGGCCATGCTCTTCTTCAAGCGCCAAATTATATATATATTATATATATATTATATTATATATATATATATATATATATATATACTATATGTATGTATATATATATGTAATATAATATAATATATATATATAATGATGACGAGGAAAAAAAAAAAAATGTCAAATAATACCTGATCATTTAATTAGTTATCGAGAATTAAAATATTCCAAAAATAGCTCTTATAATATTTAAAAACAACTCACAGTTAATTTATTCTTTTGTTTAAAAATCTTAAAATATAAAAATGAATTTGTGTATTTGCTTCCCCGCGTCCGCAAACATTAAACAATGCAGAGAATAGAACAAAATAAGATCCGAAAAGGCGAAGCGGCAGCCCAGCGCTCTTCCAAGAGCTCCTGTCCCGCAGCTGGGCACGGCGCGCGTTGACCCGTGGCGATAAGGATTAGTAAAAGTGAGCGGCGGCCATCCGCCTCTATCGCGAGCGTCGCCACCCACCCCGGCCGGGCGGCCGCCGTTAAACACCGGGAATGATCGCGGCACGGCGCGCCTTGCTTCGCACCGCTCGCAGCTGCCTCGCCCCGCTAAAGCCGTTTCACAAAGGCTCTTTTTTTTTTTTTCTTTTTTTTCGTTGGTGCCGCAAAAGTGACAGGCCAGATGGGATGATATTTGTATGGAAAGAAAAGCAGTTTCATATTTTCGGTGCAATTTCAATAGTTACTACCGAGATAAACTCGCGACACTTTGGGAAACTTTGGTTTGCTATGCGTGAAATTCGCTTAGTTCCATTTGCACAATTTCAAGAAGATTCTACTGTGTTGGATTGTAATATGAGGATATTTTGTAGTGAGAAGTAAAGCGAACTGTGATCTAATTTCCTTCCTTTCCAAGCCCTAATATAAAATAACATAATTTGTTACCACGGATGCTATGGTGGCTGAGATCGTTAGGGCAGTAGTTCCGTAGCGGTGTCGAACCACGGTGTCGAACCAGAAGAGCGCGGAGGATCGAGTCCCGCCTCGGGCATGTGTGTATTTGTGTATGTCCTTATGCGTGTGCCGTTCTTTCATTCTTCAACATCATCTCATCGTCCATACCACCAGGGCTAAAAACCTTGCGGAATAAAACTTGGGATTCAGCTAAAATGCTTATTCCCCTCCCCCCCAAAAAAAATAACGGAGCTTCCACTTGCTGAAGCAAAAAGTGATATGGTCTTTAAAAATGTCATTCATGTTCATCCAGCTTCGGTGCCTAAACTGTAGCGTAGAGATGAATGTCTCTATTGCATACATTTTTCCTACATAAAAATGATGAAAAAATTGACCATGTAAAACGGGCTTGAGATGTTCAGCGACTGACCTTTACACCAGATGAACAAAAGAGAGCCACCCACGCATTTGGCGATGGACTGTGAACGTTGGCTAAAGTTTATAAGCGATTGCGAGATAGCAGATAAACCGGGTGATACAGTGAGATAAGAAAAGTTACGTTTATCGTGGGGTATAGCAGATAAATATCACTTACGGACAGAAAACATTTAATTAAATTCACGATTCAAATCTTGATGAAAAGGGTGAAAGTATGCCTAATTTAAAAACTAGTTTTTCACGTGAAGCGCACGGTGCAGACTTCACATAGTGCAACAATATATTGGAAAGGCAATTAATACTTAATTAATATGCAGTTGCATTTATTTGAAAAAAACTATTATAAATCACATTCAAGAATTTTAATAGTATTGATTGTCAAAAATATCAGGACACCGAACGATATAATTAAACGGCATTTCATTAAAATAAAAGCCAAGTAGCAAAGCAATATGAACTACTTACAATAAACATATAAAATACAATTTGTTCGATTCAACTGAAACAAATATTTAAGTAAGACAGTTCAATCAGACTTACTCAACTTTTCTTCTTAAACCGTCCTTTCAAAATATTACATGTTAATATTTTATACGAGAATATCATTCAATCCATTAAAGTCAATCGTTATAACCTTAAAAGTCTTTTGTAAGTGTGCATAAGGTGTAGAGAATCTCATTTTCTAAGCTATGTAACATGCCAATTATCTCTTCCCATAAAAAGAAACTCATAACATAACAGTGCAAATCATAAGCGCCGTACGCGTCCTCGGCGGAGTGATGAGTGCCGCGAGTGAGGTGAGCTGCAGCCGCTCGCTTCCTCCGCGCCAAAGACGCGCCGTCGCAGCCACCGACAGTCTGCTTCACTGAACCTGCGAGGAAAGTAAATATGCGAAGCCTTGAACCGTTTAAGGTGATCCTATTAAGCATACGAGGCGCCTCCCTCGTTTCAGACGATGACTTAATAGGTCACGGTCTGTTCCGTCGTTATTATAATGTTACAGCAATTACCAAACATGATGATGGCTCTGATCTGGGCTCCCCCGCCACAAAGAGGCATCTGGCCGCACTGGCGCTCAGGCTTCACAAAACCGTCTGGAGACTCGAGGCGAAACAGGCGCAGAATCATGGAAAGTTTCTCTAATCAACACACGATCACTTTTCAACCTGCTGGCACTCTCTGACGCTAAATTATCAACGTCATCCTTCTATAGAAATACGCTAAGGAAATATGACGGCTTTTTTACACCCGTCGATATAAAACCCCGTAAGTGTGTGACTGTTGGGTAGAAAATTAACCCGTAGGCCTCATCAAAGAGTTTGAAAACAAAATAAATAGATGTTTCCGGATTATGAAAAATGGCCGGCATGAGAAATTGCACCCGCATGAGTACTTGCCTACCTGTCGATCGCCACTCGCCGAAGCCCGGAGCTCTTGGGAGCATAGACAACTTACCCTGACTCATTCTCGTTCCAGAAAGGGGATTTTCTTGAGCATGCTGAAGCTGCGCGAGGAGTACAGAAATGTGTTTGCCATATTTCTTCTATCAAACAACCAAGTTTTGAATTATGATTCTATTATGTACAACTTATTATTATTCATCTGCTTCACGACTTAAGATGTTACAACTCGGTTGGAATCCACTCCAGGAGCAGCCAGCTTCCTATGGAGCATAATTCGAAGATAGCTAAAACCTATGGTAACATGATACGAGAGCAATTTATTGGTCGACCAAAGAGATCTCACATCCCCGACGTAAACATAACACCCCTTCATCCAACACACGGAATAATCATCCTCACCACCTGCGAAACAGTTCTCACATGCACAAATGGCATGGTGAAGGCCAGGGCAAGAGAAGGCGAGCGCCCCTCTTCCCCAGGAGTTCCCTTCTCCGCCGCGGCACGCGCTAGCGTCTTCCCGCCCGCCCCTCCGCTGCCCCTCTCGCGCAGGCGCGAGAGCCGGTCCGCCGCCGGTCCCTGTTATTTCAAATGATGGATGATTGTAAATGACATTATTTTCCCGCCCGCGCCCGCCGCCGCGAGTGCATGGGAAGTGTCGGGCGTAATTAGGGACCGCGCGGCGCGCCATTGTACGCGCGATCGACCAAGGCAGAGGAGGAGGTCGAGGAGGGGCTTGTGATGGTCGGCAAGACTGGTAATGGCAGGTGCGTGGGAAGTGACGGGAATGCACGGTCAGTGAAGGTGCGAAATGACAGAGATGATGAAAGTTGTAAGCAGAGATGATGCGACGATGAAATGAGTTACAGCAAAGAATAGAAGAAAATGAATTAAGAAAATGGATAATCATAGATTTTAGGATTTGGACATTGGTGACAATTTAAATCTAGTATGTGAGCGAGAAGTAGTGCGTAGTAGGAATAATCAGTGGAGGGAGGAATATGGATACGAGGAGGAAGAAAGGGTGAACTGGCCTGAAAAGGTTCAAGTATATGTAAAACAAAAATAAAAATAAATATGTAAAATAACTGGTTTGAACAGTTTTAGTACGAAAAGAAACAAAAAATCTGTAATACGCACATACAAAGCTACTGGATTAAGCTAAAATTTGAACCAAACAAGAGTCCCACAATCTGCATCCCAGTCGACTTGTTTGCACCCTTCGCCTCTTGCTCTGCTTCTACCCCCCCCCCCCCCCCCCCGTCGCAACGAGCAGTGTTCGAAGACGAGATTGAGATGTAGTTTCGAATGGAACCTGGTATGCATACAAAACACAATGAGAGAAGTTTCTAACAAATATACGAAGTCTGGCTTCGATTGTTAGTAATTTATGTTTTAAACACACCCATTCTTAAGGAAATTATTGCCCGTGTTTTAAAGCTTTTACTTACTAAGGGCGAATATTGACTGTAAGAACGCATCATTCAAAAAATAGCTAAAAAAATTCTTCTCCTAATATAATATGAATAAAGAAATAATCGAACCACAACAATTCAAAGTTTTTAAAATTTATTAAAACGTTTGTACCTGAAGTTCACTTTTGGGCACATGTGTCCCATCTTCAGTTGAACTTTAAATCAGCAAAAGAAAATATGCAAATCATTAATGTTTCTATATATTTAATGTTTTTGTTCATAATATTTAATGTTTTATAAACTTCATGTTGATGGGAAGATTGGAAAAGTGTACCCGAAAGTTGTCATTAGAAACTAGCGTTTTAAAAAAAACTTAACATTTTGAATTGTTTTGATTATTTCTTAAAACATATCATGGAGTACCAAGATTGATGCTACCACAATTGAATTCACTGAATACATTCCTGGTAAATATTATTTCACCCTATTGTCATGGCGACTTTTTAGAGGGCCCACGCGTCCATGAGCGAACCGTATCGTGTTGGGGTAGTGGGGCGTGCGCGCCAGCGGCAGGTGCGCTGCGCGAGCGCACGACGACGGCGCCGATGGCGACCTCGATGGCGTCCTCGCTAGGCGTCGTATGTGCGTCAAGCCAGCGCGCTCTCGAGGGCCCACCGCGGACCCTTCGAAGGAACAACTTTGGGTTTATGGGCAATGATAATTGGATTTTATATTTTACTGTTTGTTGAGCTGGTTTGTGATGTGTGAATGGGATGAATAGTTTTCAATGGATATAATATTATTTTGTTGGTTTTGATTTTTTTTTGATTTTTTTTTTATAACTGTTTTTTCTACATTTTTCTATTTTTGTTTTATTTTTGGATTTAGATTTTTTAAGTTGTTGTTTATCTTTAATTTCTCTTTTTTTTTGGGTTGTTATTTTTGTGTGTTTTGGATTTTTTCTTATATGAATGTATGGTTTTTTGTTTTGTTCTTTTTTTACGTGTTCTTTATTGGGTTTTTTTTTTTTATTACTTGTTTAATTTTTGATTTTTTTTTTATTTTTTTTTTTTTGTTAGATTATATGAGTTTTGATGTGTGGGTTTTAACTTTTATGTATGATTTATCGGGAGGAGGTTTATGGAACGGATGGGGATGTGGCCGAGGGATGGAGGTGATGGAGGTGGGCACCGAGGGAGGGGGGGGGGCGGGTGTGTGGGTGGAGTGGGGTTGAAGTAGGTGGGGTGGGTGGTCGGGGGGGGGGGGGAGAGCGGGGGGGGTGTTGGCGCAGCCGCGACGCGCCAAGGGCTGCTCGGCATCGGAGGCTGCGCTGCGCGTTGAACCCCCCCGCCAGCGCCACGCCGGTCGCCGCGCGCACAGACGCGCGCAGCCGCCACCGCGCCACCGCCGCCGAACCCACGCCGCCAGCCCCCGCGCGCCCGCTGCCGCCGCCCCGCCGCCGCCCCCGTGCCGCCGCCGCAGCGACTCCTCGCGCACTCGCGGGTGCCGTTCCGTCGTCTGCGTACAGTGCGGTCCCCACTTTCGTCATTAATGTCCGGCGCGTACAAGCAGGCAAGGTCAGCAAGATTCCTTGCGTATTCCCCCTCCCTATGTGTGTGTTGTGTAGTTGGTCTGTGTGGTTGGCTTTGTTGCGCGATGGATGTCCCTCGTGAATGCTGAAAATCCGCGCGACCTACCGACGTCTAACGGGGTTACGAGCAACCAGGAATCTCGCACCAGCGCGGGGCACCGCCTCGGCCGCGACAAGCTCTAAGCTCCCGACCGGTCTCGGTATGTAGTGAAGTGCATTCAGGTGTATGTAAGAGGTAGTGATACTACTAGGAAGAAGGAAAGATGGCGCGCGGTCCGTGGCCTGTTTGTTAGGGTACTGCTCCGGCATTGCCTGGGGTTGACCGGAGAGTGCACGGAAAACTACCGATCAGAGCAGCCGGCCGCTGGAATTCTCCTTCAGACAGCGACAGAATACGACCTAGATAGTGTCCAAAATCCTACCACCCTTGGAACTACGATCTAGGACCTCCCCGTCACAGTCACTGGAGTGACATTAGTTAATGCTCTGAGCTACCTCTCCCGGTCAGTCACTTCACTGTCATTTCTCCCCAATGCCACCCCGTTGACAATCTGCCTTTACCGCAACATCTTCCCGGCGTCACCCTGCTACTATCCTACCATCGCCTACCCCGCCATCCAGTCATGGGCCTCCCCGCCACCTGCCGCCACGCGCCGCCGTGACTCATCCATCACCCCTGCATCCGTCACCCTCACAGCCTCCCCGCCGTCGCCTCCACCATGGGCTCTGCAGTTACCCGAGTGTCACCTGACGGTAGAACCGTCATCATTCGACGCCCGACCTAGCCGTCGCGCCACCTCGCTCCTGCCGTCACCACTGCCAACACCCTCCCCGCCGTGGCCCCCGTCAGCACTCCCCCGCGTCACCCCTCAGTCACACCATCACCGCAGCCTTCACTCCGCCCTCACCCCGACGGTGAACCTCTGCCGCATTCATTGTCACCACCTCTCCCAATACGAAACAAATGAACCGGGGGCAATGAACTGCCCACGCGGGAACATTTAAAGACAGTAGAAGGAGCACAACGCGTAATATAAGAAATGGCTCACAAATTCTTTTGAAACAAATACTGAACATGAATATTACTCGCGTGTTTAGTGGTTTACGTACACTATTAATAAACTCGTAAATCAAGGTCTAGTAAATACATGTCTGCGTGGCTACTTACGAACTCGTCTAATATGAAGTGTTCATTTTGTTCCACTTTTCTTCACGTATGTATTAATAAAAGTAAGTTCAAAATTGTTTTTTACACAATAAAAATACAAATGCACTTGGTAGTTGTGTTTGTGAATGAAATGGTTCTCGGTTTAGATGTAAACTTTTAAGCCTTTTTAGTCAAATTCTTGATGGCCTACTTGTGGGATCGCGCCAGAACGTGATTTGCGGGTCCAACTGTCACAAGAGAGACAGGAGTGTACGCCGTACGTGCAACCCCATTTCATGAAATTTCTTACTATACATTTGTTGCCAAAAAGTTCTCATTTTCAACGCTCTACATGCCCTAGACATGTGCAACATTTATCCCGAGTCCCGTTGTACTCGTGCGTGGTGACCAACTGAACCAAGGCCGCAGCAGAGATGCAGAACGGCGACACACCGCCCGGGGCTTGGGGGCAGCGCGGCGAGGGGCCAGTCGCCATGACCGCAGTCGCAGCCGCCACAATAGCACCGCTCAGTGAGCCACTGGCGGACCCAAGGGGATTCATTTCCAGGCGTGTCAGCTCCGATGGACCTCAGAACCGTTAGTGAAGTGAATGTACTATTTGCGCGGGGGGAAGGTTCCTCCTTTGCTGGATGGTGAGATTCAGCACCGACATACACGTCGGCTTTCGGGAGAGTATCTCCCTCCCCCAGGCACTGCACAAGGTCGGACAAGTTCTAAGCTCCCGTCATTGCTAATGAGTAGCATGCAAGTATAAGTCTGTGTAAAGTCTAGGATAGAGAAGAGAAAGTAAAGATCGCGCGCGATCTGTGTGGTCCGTTTGTTAGGGTACTGCTCCGACAGTCGCTTGAAACAATGTAAAAGTATCGATCGGGGAGGCAGACTCCTAGAATTCTGTAACATAATCCTCATGGTGAAGAGTCCTAAATAATATTCAGTCAGACAAAATAGCTTTCTCTAGTTTTAGGGTTTGAACGTGATTTGCAACACGTTTCGGGGATAAAGTGTTCCCTTCATCAGACAAAGAGTAGATGCCATAATTTTTTTTTGTTAAACATCGGCAAAATGCCGTGTCAGTCGGTCAACGTGGCAGAGGAGTGAATCGTGATGATGAGGACAACCTTTCTCCAAAACATGTTGAAACCCAAAAAATAAAGAAAGTTATGAAAAAAATCGTGTCTAAAAAAGTATTTGCGAATTCTCATATTTAAGACTAAAAAGATTCACAAAAGGCTGCTTGGTTTCAATTTCTCCTAGACTTCTCCTTCAGAGACCGCCTGAAGTCGACCATTTAGCCCATTTAGCTGCTGTCGACTGCCCACCACCGTCGGGACTGAAACCCTTGAACCTCCGGGTCAAAACACTGCAGACTCGCCCTTAGCTGAACAGGCCCAGTAGCAGCACGGAAGTCAAAGCCCCTATTTTGATCAATTTACTCAAAAACTAAATACTGTACAGATTGCATCATACCCAAAGCAGTATTCAATGTATATATGAACAAAAATTACCCGTTCCCCGTGAAATGCTTTCTGTAACCATCCCCGAAAAGGGCTGAAATGTGCCAAAAGGTGTGTACAGGAAGAAAAAACAAAATTTAATGACTATGACAAAATGTGATTAATAAGGCTTTTATATTGAAAATGTTTTTTTATGAATGGATTATATTAAAGTCCTGAAACTTTCGTTATAGTGCAATCGGTAGATCAATTTTACCTGGAAAAGGTCTTAATTTTGTTCTGTGAATATGTTGTATCTACCCCGGAAGTAATCAAAACCACAAGTTTACGACTTTCCAGACGGTGTGCTAACTCTGGGAGGCCCCAAAAACTATTTTCTTACTTTTTTAGTTTTTCCTCTTACTCTTTAAACGTAACTCTAAAAGAAAGTGATTAAATTGAATATGATAAATTAATTTATCATATTTCATTATTAGAAGGTATCTACCTCACCAGCGATCTAGTTAATGATTGAGTTCAGTTTTAAAGAGGATAAAATTGCCTGAAAAACTACCAATTTAGCTATAGTTTAAAAACGTTATTTTGTCAATTCTCCAAAATGTGTGCAAAAAGACCCATGTACAGGTCCAGGTCATCCCGGTCAGAAACATTGCATTTGCAATAGCTGACACTGTAACCCACCTCAGTAGGTAACATTTTTGGATTATGAAAAGAATAAAAAACGTTTAAAGACGACGCCTTTATTATACTATATTCAATATTAGCTTTTCCGCTACAGTATTTTGCGAGTATTTTACCATATTAAAACCCCTCACAGCAGGGTGCGGGAGATCCGCAGCGGGTGCGGCGCGGACAGTTCCGCGCTAGACGCAGCGGCGGAATCCGCGGGACCGTTCACACCGGAGCATCAATTATGCTCTGCGATTGGTGGCAGGTTTCCTCATCCGATAAACCAGAAGAGAGGCGAAAGGCAGCTCGAACCAGAGAGGAGCGAAGGCGGGCGAACTTCCACGAAACTCCAGCGCGTCCGTTTGCGTTCCAACATCCACAGGGGCCAATCACTGCCAATCCGCTGCCGCGACGTTTGCCTGCCACGCAAGATCTGAACGTGCTCATAAGCCACCACGTGACGCGAAATTTCCACTGCGGCCATTCCGCGTTGGCAACGGATCTTCCGCGCCGGTCTGTGGGAGCCTTAACTTGAACCCTAACTTAAATATCTACAACTCTTCACAATGTTTCTTAGCGTCATTCTACCGAGAATGACGCATGAAACCCCCTTCTCGCCCACTGTGCGGCGGCGACGCTCCGTGGCATAATTAAGGGCGGTCGCCGCGACCGCGGCCTCGCCGGCGCACGAGAGGCCCACACGACAGCCTGCGCCAGAGCGCTCTCTTGCCCCCGAGTGAATGGCTGCTGTATGCGCTGCAGGTTGCTTGCGACCTGCTTCTTTCGTTCGACTGGGGACTTTCTATTTCTGAATCCTTCTAATATGGGAGGAGGATGATTATTAAGACAGTAGTATTGATATTATTTGTGATGTATGTGTGATGGTATTTGTATCATTTACTTTTTGCTCGTCCTTGATTGTTCTGAGGTAGAGGATCTTACGCAAGAAGTAGTTTGTATTCTGTGGTTTAGCATAAAACAGGTTTATGATAACAATATCATTGCATTATCACATATGAAAAGTAGTTCTAGACATACGTCAAAATATGTACAACATTTGATTTGTAAAAAAACAAATTATTTAACATAATACAACATTGTACTTTAATTTCTGATTATATAATATCATCTGATGTAACCCCTGTTGCCACAATCATCTGTATCTTTAAGACGATAAGGAATGGATTCTATGTACTCTAAAAGGTAGCGTTTCATTTCCAGCTCCCGTCCAGCTACTCACCCCGCCCCCCTCCGTCCCCGCGCCTCTCCCCGATTGCATCCTCCTGCCGCACCCGCCCCATCTCGAACGTCATGTCCGCACCGCAATTCCTTAACACACATGCATTGCGGGTTGCACTCGGCACAATTTTTTAAGAAAAAAAAAAGTTTTTTGAGAGTGATCGCGCATCCCTACAATTTTGTTGATGACACTCATACGTATTAGTTCAAAATTTGGTTAAATTGCTTCATGTATTCGAAACATACTACACAAATCATAAAAATATCAATTTCTGTTGGTTAATGTTTGTGCAGAATTATAATACATTTTCAAACCACAAATAGAATGAGAAATCAAGCTGTTAAGATATTATCAATAATAATATTAATAGAATATAGTATATAGTTTTGGTAAACATGTCACGAATATAGTTTACACGACAGCCAGCATAGGGAGAAAAACACTTCGTTATTAGTCTCGAACAATACATGACACAAATTAAAAACCATTTTTCTTCATAATGACCATGCTAGAAAGTTATTACTTTTCTAAGAAAACAACAAACCTAGCTAACTTTCACTCAGTGTTTTTGCTCATAACGTTTCGAAAATAGCACGTGACTTCGCTATTGTCATTGTCTACAAAAAATCGCGTTTATGATTTCACGTTTCTCTCACGCTTTTTGCGTTGCTCCCCCTCAGAGGGAATGCACGCGGATTCCTTACATTTTTTGCTGTCAGCAAATTTGCTCTCAACGAGTGGCCAATCCAATGTATCATTTCAAATATTGAAGTAATAAGATTCTTGGAACTGCAGTACTGGACTGTCGACAGCAAGAATGTCAAGCCGAAAGCGAATCTTTTGAAACGCATACCCCTAAAGCACACCCGCCATCTTCCTTCCCAAGCCGCCGCCGGGGGGCGCTGGCGTCCGCGGAAGAGCCTGGCGCAACGGCGACCCTCGGCGGCTGCCAGCCACAATAAAACCGCCCACGGCCTCTCGAGTTATGAACGACGTGGAGCGCCGCGGCAAGCGGCCCCGTGGGGCGACGACGAGCAGTGCACCCAAACGGTACCTAGCCGAATCATGGAACTGTCATTCCGGGAACACCAATGTGTGCGTGTGTGAACATCTGAATCCAGAATAAATTGCAAAATAGTTCAAGAAATATTTTATACATTTAATAAATAAATATTAATTAATGTTTAAATAAATTTAACATATATTTGGTCACATTGCGTGCAGCATTTCTGCTCATTTGTTTTTAAATTTTTCAGTTTTTGAGGTATGACAAGGACTTTTGTATATTTTTACACCTTTTCCGTACTACTTACTGACTTTTCCAAGGTAACAGTTTCTCTCCAAGGTAACAGTTTCTTTTTTGAAGAACTACACCCTTGTGCGCATTAATGTGAACAAAGCAAGAACATGTTCTTTTAAGTCTAATTCTGATTTTATAAAAATATAAGTAACACGTTCGTTGAATCAAAGCCTCATAGGCTTGAAGTATTAATAAATGTCCAAGGAGGGAACACAAAACTTAATTATATTTTGTATATTAAATTTTCTCTTGCTTGGTTAATACATATGTTTTATGAAAATTCTCTGTGTTCACATTACTGACTTTTTTTGCCCAGTACTCAATGAATTATTTCTATTGAAAAATTTACTGTTACCTACAACGACAGATTCTAAATTAAGACTGTAACGTAATTACAGGCAGGACTGACAAAAGGAAACAATTTTCATGAAGATATTACACATGGTGATTCTTTTTTAACAATTTTTTTGTAATTCCCCGATACGTATTAAAAGACGAAACCATCACTTGGTGTTAGCAAAGGTTCTAATGATGAAAGTCCTAAATGATGAAATTGTAACTCCTATGCGAAAAAAGGATAAAGTACAAAAAACAAGAGGGGTCCGTCTTTGCCCTCCCCGTTTGTCCGCGAGTGTTGAAAGTATAGTGAGTCAGAAAACTATTCCGACATTTATTAATTTAACCAAAAATTGCTTAAATTTTCCTCACAAAAGCACATAACCATTAGTTTGTGCAGATATTTGAAAGAATAGAATGTTCTTATACGCATAAAC
Source organism: Gryllus bimaculatus (assembly GCA_017312745.1). Taxonomy (NCBI): domain Eukaryota; kingdom Metazoa; phylum Arthropoda; class Insecta; order Orthoptera; family Gryllidae; genus Gryllus; species Gryllus bimaculatus. Next base: position 15,775,108 of record BOPP01000011.1, read on the forward strand.
ACTATCAATCCTTTCGAAACTATGTATTTGTTTGATAAAAAAGAAATGAATCGCCGCATGTGGCGGATGCAGACACTTCGCATCAACAAAGCTACTCAGAAAGCAACATACAACAAGTATTAAGGGATTTTTCCATCTCTCAAAAGAACGTTGCATTCTTCAACTCTTGCTGTGCATTCAAGGTCACCTGACAGTCGATCAACCAGATTGGTTAGAACCCTAACATTTAAGCGAAATGAGACGCACAGGAAAGAACACCGCTTTTAAGCAGCATCACCTGCTTATTTACTATCATGCAAAGGGCAAATCATAGCGAAAAATGTGAAAAATGAGATTAGTGAAACAAACACATTAAGTATCGTAATCTCACGGTATATCAATGAAGAGAGGATTGAACTGAAACACTGAGGAAGACGCTCGAAGATTTTTTCTGATCGAGAACAGAATCTGATAGTGATAATAATGAAGAAGGGTCCTATTATTAGTGATCCAAAACTTACTCCACAGCTAGAAATTGTCATTGACAAATTAAATCGCTAAATCGCGCAAAGGGAACTAATGAGGTCCAATTTTCATAGCCACGTTGCCAGAAGAGAGCAATTTATAAGTAACGCGAACCGACGAAAAAGGAAGGGATTTTCTAAAAACACGCAGAAAAAGATGAAGATTGGTTAAATAGAGTAATCATCGTTGACAAATCAAAAATGAACACCTGTAGATCCCAGAGAAGAATTTGAGTGTGGAGGACACTCAATTAAGAGCTGAAAGGAGAAACCATGTAAGCAACCGTGAAGCACGGAGGACATGAAATGGTATGGAGCTGCATGTCAGTCAATGGTGGCCATGCAATTGTGTTCGTAGAGAAAATATGAACAGGTTCAACTATATTGACAGTCTTAAAAAATTAAAACAAAGTGCTGAAAACCTTGGTATGGTTGAGAGTTTTTATTTTTATCAGTATATTGATCCCGAACACGAGACGCAGGTTGTTCAACTTTGGCGGCTGTACAATTGTCCAAAGGTACGTCATCGACCCCCTTTAGTCGCCACACCTCATTGTTAGAGATCATTTTGGGGGAAAATTAGAAAAGGTGATAAGAAAATACCCAATTCATTTCAAACAAGAATTTAAAAAGTGCAACTTAATGGAGAAACAAGTATCATTCTGGAACCCACAAACTTGGTACAAAGTATACTAACTTTAATGAAAGTAGTGCTGCAGCGAATGGGGATTGCTAGAAGACATTGCACTCTCTTAGTGTGTTATTTTTACGTGTTCTGTTTGAAGATTATTTACAGTGTATATTTGTTTATATTTCTATTTAAGTGTTCGAATAGTTTTGTGAATAAATTTTTCAGCAAAAAAATTCAAATGTAAATACATCAGTTGATTATTGTCATATTTTAAAAACTTTCCTAAATACCTTATAACCGCTTATGAATACTTTCATAACTTAATAATAAATTCAATACTTCATATTCATAACTATATAATAATATACTTTATTACTTTATTTCCTTCTTTAAATATTCCTAATCCATAGTTATTCAGCTAAATTTCAAGTTTCCACATAGTTTTGTTCAAGAGTAGCGCTGTTACTCTTACGTAGTTCAACTAAAGCTCGACCACTCAGATAAAACCGTTCATGGCGTCGCTTGACTCCGGAGGTGTGGATAAGCCTTATCCCACTGTTTCCGAAGGGGAGCTCAGTTGAACTCAAGGACCGCCAGCAACGGTAACTGATTCGCTCTTCAAACTTAGTTCTCATTCTACTTTTCGGGTTCGGAACATTCGTCAAGGCCAGGCGGTATTCTTCCCGCCCACTCAGGCCGAGGCGGCGACGGCGGCTCAAGGTGGGGAAGTTGTGCCTCTAAGAGAGGGAACCTTCCCCTCCGCCACTTTTCGCGCATGCTCAATCATGCGCAATGCATTTTTTAAAAGCGGTCGAGGTATTGTCGTTTCTTGTAGCAGATATTTTACTCGGTGATCCTCGGATCGTAAAGTTTTCATTATTTCGCTCTAAGCTTCGAAAAAGGAAGTTATTTAGGTACATCAAATAATTGATTCATGTCGGCGTGGCGTGGCGTGCCGTTTAGTGGTGTGGTGTAGTCTGGCGTGGAGTGGCACAGCGCGCGAGCTGCAAAACCACTGAACGACATCCCGTAGCAACTCGTAGCTGGCATCTCCAGGCGCATGCCAGAATGTCGTAAGACAGTTCGAAATGCCGTGACATTTTAAGTATGATTGAAATAATTATCTCTTGAACCTTTCCTTGGAATGGAAAGAGAGCAGAACGCTTCTTGCTGTACACACAATATGGAAACTTCTATTTTTTTTAAACGTTTATTTTTATTTAATTTTTACTTGGTTTACTTTTTTACGCGTCTTTCTTCTGATTTCGAACCACTGAGAAAAGCAGCGTAGAATGTCATGGCGTGGCGTGGCGTGGCACAGCATCGACCGACAACCATAACGCCAAATGCAGCCACGAGACGCGACGTCTCGTGCCAGAGGAGCGTAAGTCAGCGCCGCGCCGCAGTGAATGGCGTGAAGCTAACGCTGTGACAGCGCTGTTGCTCTTGCAGGTCTCGGAACAGCTGTTGCTTGTAATGGAGCTGAGAAGTCTTAACTGTAGTTGATACAGACATATCGTGTGATTTAATGCCCCTGCCAGCCACACTGAAATTCACAGCAAATCTCCATCACGTCTTGGTATGTTAGGAATGATTAATGCCATATGTTTGTTTAGTTCATATTTTGGAAAATAAATTTATTTGACATTAAAATTCTTTCTCTAGAAATTATAAAAATTAAGCACGTTAACAAAGACATCTAATTGCACCTTGACATACGAAATAATGTGTTACGGGTCTTTTGTAACGACAAAACAAAGAACTTCAAAATTCTAAATGATCAATATTGTCTCTTTGCGAAAAATGTTAGTTCTTGTAATGTGCCACAAAGAAATACTTAATTCCAAAAGGCATTTCTCGCACAGATAAACCAAAACACAATTTAAATAATCGCTGGCAAGTATATTTCATCATTTCAGTACAGGACAATTAGTGAAAATGATAGTGAAATATGTAATTGTTGTTAAAAAAACGATACCTCAAATTAAGGTAATATTTTTAATATATTACATAAAAATTCTCGTAAACTGCCTCACGAATTCTAATAAATCTTTATGGGGTGCGACGATATTTTTCCGAAAGAGACGGCAGTGTTGCGTAAGAAGGAAAGTGCATCGTGAGGCCTGGGGAAGGAACTCGGCGAAAGGGCGCCCCTAACAATGCATCCTGCTGTTTTGCCCACAGTTCAAGCCTCTCACCGGGAAGTCCCGACGCTGCACCGTCGGTGCCACCGCGGTGGCAGGATTTTCATCACTGGCTAGGTCGAGTTCTGTCGCTGTCTGGAGAAGACTTCTAGCGGCCGGCTTCCCTGATCGGTAGTTTTCCGTGGTTTCTCCGACCAACACCACGCGAATGCCGGAGCAGAACTCTAACAAACGGGCCAAGGACCGCTCGCTATCTTTCTTTCCCCTTCCTTGCCCCATACTCATCCCTTACTTCCACACACTTAGACTTTGATGCGCTACACTACCACACATTGGGGACACGTTTGGGGAAACACCGCTGGCCGACGTCCGTTCATCGCGGGGTCTCGGCATCTGGCGGGACAAGATCACCGCCACCTCCCAAAAAAAGCGCGAAGTACACTTACGTGACTAATGCCCTTAGCAGTTGACGCGCCCTTTGCCACCAATGGATCAACATCCAACGGAGAGTCTGTAGGCCCTGGCGACCGCCCTCCGGAATCAGGAGTCAGGCGTCACCGTCTACGCACGAGGATGCTCATTACTCCCGTGAGGGTAGTGCTTGTTTTATCACGGGAGCTGGCGGTGAGATCCTTCGCCGACCTACAAGTCAGCTGGCGAAGTTTTCCCCAACAAGATATTTCTCTCATGCAACTGGCCAATTTGTTAGGGTACTGCTCCGGCATTACCTTGGGGTTGATCGGAGAAACCACGGAAAACTATCGAACTGATCAGCCGGCCGCTACAGTACTCCTCTAGACGGCAACTGAATTCTACCTCTCTAGATAAAATCGGAAATCAGCAACCGACGAGACTCGAACCCCATAGTCACTGCAGTGGTCACAATTATCCCGAGATATCTCATCCGGAGCATGTCGTATACTTCGAGGTACCTCTGATTCGCCCCGAAGGAACAAAGAGCTCCCCGTGGGGGGCAATTAGACCACCCAATAAAGAACTCATATCAACAATGTTTATTTTTGAATTAGTTAAAAACGGTGTCAGGAGAACACAAAGCCTGGCTACATTTACATAATTGGTGAAATAGTCTACGAGTTTCTTCGTTTAAACCATGTTCCAGGAATATAGTTTTGGAAATGTATTTTTTTAACGAATGATGCACTCCTCCTTATGCTAAATGACTTTTAGATTCTTTTATTATGAATCAATGTCATTATTATTTTATTATTCTAATGTGATTATTACGAATTAATGTCATTAGTCATCGTAATTCATAATTATATATTGCCCAAACAAATTTCCCACAAAAAGATCATGTAACAAAATAAACTTATTTTCAGTGAGAACGTAAAAACGACCATTACAATGAGAAATATCTATATTTGATAGGGTGACTATTATGTAGAAATGAAGGCCACGTCTCCAAAAGTCTCCCAAATTAATAAATACGAGAAGTAATTATAATAAAGTGTTTAGACTATACTTTATTTTTACTAGTAAAAATTTCATGAAGATCCCATGAAAGAAAACACGGAGTGTAATTAGCTACAGAATTAACGACTACAAAAATGTGCATAGATTAGTGACAATAATTCCAGGTGCATGGACCACAAGAATGGTATGCATTTATATCGAACACCTATAATTTTAGTGCTCGCGATCTTATCAATACACAGTACGTTTGTCTACAAACGGGTGTTTCTGATAGTCTTCAATCTTACATTTTTTTATGAAAAAAACCTCTTTGTTACAAAACCTAAACCGAAATATTTTTTCAGTTCGGTTAGTTAGCCATTTGTTTTTCTGGCCTGCACTCTCATTATAACCTTTTCGAAACCGGCATGTGCAGCCTAAACGGTTATTACCTGTTAACGTCCTACCGACCGTCTTGGGATACGCGATATTTAATAAAGCCCCATCACACGTGTGCCACGGCCAATCACCGGCGGCCTGCGCGAGTAACCCGCCGCCGCCGCCTGCGGACGTGCGCATCTGCGCGCGTGCAGTCGTGCTGCGCACGTCCGCTCCCGCCAGCCCGTTGGGCGCAACCCGATCCGCCCGGCGCAGAAGCTCATTACGCGCCGGCTACTGCGCTCGCCCGCGCGCAGGGGCCCCGCGCGCAGCGGCCGCCAGAGCGGGCTGGGGGGCGGGGGGCGGCGAGTGGTTGCTTAGGTGGGAACCACGTCGACTCCATCACACCGGATGAGCGGGCTCATGGAGCGTCTCTGAACGGAACGTCCTAGGGTTTGACTCCAGACGCAGGCGGATGTTCGACACTACCTTCAAAAGTAGATCGAAATCCTCAGACGGTTCTTTAATTTTTGATCCTTAGGCAGATAAATGTAACAGTGCCTAATATTGACCGTTATTTGGGTAATATGTACGTGAATAATACGTACACGTTTCTGCCAATCGTTGTATATATGTTACTCGCACTGCCTGGTGATAAACAGTGGGTCCAAACTAGCGAGTCCGAACCTGTTGCGAATAAACGATAATAGTTTATAAAATTTTTAAAAGAAAAATGAATAATATACTTTGTAAAATACTTTTAAGAACCCATTTGTTGTGCTGGCAATGAATTATTACAACCTTGCTATAAAATTTCTTATCTACACCTCCTAAGAATGAAGAATAATTCACGAGACAACTGGCTGTGTGCCTCTACAAGCCAACTACTCCTTTCTAGTCTATTGAATTTAAATATAAAGCTCTGATCTCTTACAGAATTGTTTCATTTGTTTATAGTCTCGAATACTTTCTTGCGTGATGTGCTTGCAATTTGCGCCAATATGCCTCTCCCACTTTCACCAGGAGAGGTGACTGAGGTCATCAACTGATGTTCTTGCAGTGTCTGTAACCAGGAGGTCCTAGGCTTGAGTCTCGATGTAAGCAGGGTTTTTGACACTGGCTAGATAGCGTGGTCGAGTTCTGAAGGAGAATTTCTCGCTGACTGGAGGAGAATTCTAGCGGTCGTCTGTTCTGTTCGAGAGATTTCAGTAATTTCTCCCAACACCAGGGGAATGACGGAGCAGTACCCTAATAAACGGGCCAAGAACCCTGCTCAACATTTCCTTCCTCTTCTTCCTCTTAAACTTCCCTTACTTACGGAAACATTTACATGCACTACAATACCACAGATGCAGGTAGACTGGTTAGGAGAAGATTACCGCCACAACCCCAGAAAATAGCATGCTTTACACTTACTAGACTAATGATTTTAGCAGTTGATGCGCCCGGAATCACTAATCAATCATTCAATCTCAGCCCCCTTGTGTCTGCAGACATCTTCCGACTATCATTCACACAAGGGCACATTTAGATGTGATATTTCTTAGGCACAAAAACACAAAAATGCTTCAGCATTAACAGAGTGACGTCTTGGCCAACTCACAGAGAATTGTAGAAAATATTTTAACAGTGATAATCAATTCTAGTTGTCTATTTTTTACCATTCGAAAAAAATCATTTTTTTCTTTAAATTTGTAGTAAAAATAGAGTAATATACATCTATAAAAGTGGCATATATCCTATTTCCACAGTTAACTCTGAATTTTTGAAAATTTCAAAAGTTTTAATTTTTTCTAGGTCTTCCTACAAGTACAAAATTAAAGATAGATATTTTTCCGTCAACTTAGATCATTTTCTTCAACTTAAGGATAATGCTAAATGCACTCTATGGTGACATAAACGCCATATTGCTCTAATCTTTTGTTTTTTCACAAACTGTGTTTTTTTACTTGTCTCTCACGACGTTAATATTTACAATAGTGCCAATTTGTTCACATTATTATATTTATGAGTACGTGTGCTTTAAATAAAGGCAGGTAAAGCTTTTCAAAACCTCAACCGTTTTCTGTCAAAACTAGCTCAGAGTTTTGCAATTTCAGAAACACTCAAACGCTATTTTCTTAAAAAAGAGCTCCATTTTTTCTTCATACTTTTCGAAATATATAATATATATACATACATACATATATACATATATTATGCACGTTTGTGACCTAAAAAGTGTATTGTTATTTGTTTGGTTGTTGTAATAAAGTATTCAGAGAAACGTATATGCAAAACAGCGAAGGTTCTTTATACATGTGAGGTCACTTGTAATTCGCAAAACTTATTAACATATTATTTAATGTCACAAGACTAATATCTTGAAACTTTTGTATTTCCTCATGAGTAATTGATGCACGAATGGTTTTAAGATTCGTAAATTGAATTCGTCAGACGTCCATCAGAATCCTTTCGCAGGTAAATCTTGCACATGCGCTTTAGAGAGTCATCTGGCGATAAACCATTCAGCGACAGGAACGAGGAAAATCAGTAGCACTTCGGGATTGGCGCGAAAATATCGTGATCGGGCGAGCAGAAATGCGAAAGCCAAAAGGGGAGTTGCCGGCGGCGGCTGCGACATGACGGGGCCTCTGCAAGACGTGGGGAATGCCAACACATTCTGGGCAGAGAGCGAGCGGGGCCCGTTACCGGCGTGCCATTTCGTAAACGATGCATCAATAAAGACGACCCGAGCCGTGAAAGAGGCGGCGCGGACCGCTGTTGGCAATGAGCGCGGTGCTTGCGCAGGTGCAGGAGAGGCGTGGCGGGGCGGGGCGCGTTCAAAGACAGTTGTCGCGCTGCGACGGGAGATGAGAGCAACGTGTGGAAATACCGCAACGCAGTTGGACTGCCCACTCATTACGTCAATGGCATGTAAATGTACATGGTAAAAAAATATTTCTGATTTATATTAAAACTAGCCTGCTCGTGAATCTGCTCGAACGAGATGGCTCGAGACTGAGGGATCGTGAATGGCTGTTCGCGAAGGGAAAGGGAGGCGAAATGATTAGAGAAGGGCGATGACGCCCTTCTTCAGACGGAAATAGCGCTGTGAGGTAAAGAATGAAGCTATTGCCATCCCCCTCTTTCCACTTATACGATATATTATATACCGACATGTTATGCCGATACGGTGGCCGAGATCGCTAAGGCAGTAGTGCCGTGCCGATCTTGGAATGAAGTAGGTTCGAAACCTGCTTCAGACATGGTTGTGTGTGTTTCCATGTAGAACGTGGTTGTGTGTCCGTTTGTGGTTGGCGTCAGCAAGGGTAACCGGCTGAAAAATTTTCGCCATATCCACCAAAAATAAAATCCGTAAAATATTCGCCAATTATAACAATTGAGTGTACGAAAATTAATAAAAATTAGCCCACATCCATTTAGCGTTGACCTCTTAGCAACGGGAAAAGGCAAAAGAATAATAGTTTATCATATATCACCACGTAATAGTATATTATAATCATCATATAGAAATAGATTTTATATCAGAAGTACAATATCAGATACCCGTTCTATATTCACAGAAGATCATCGGCACAGAACCGTGTGCTAGAAAGTGAATTATTCAACAAGGGTTCCTCAAACCTACTTAAGATGAAAAATATAGAATTATGCTCGGGATGGTACAAGGAAAACGGCAATCCCTCATGCAACTTGCAACACAAGTTCGCTGGAACATAATGCAGGAAGCATGTGGTATTAAAATATCCGATTTTCGTTTTCCTGATGGGACACACATTTCATTGTGGATGTTCTATTACCCTCCGTACTGTTGCCCTCAGAAACCTTCTCATTTTTCTGTACCATTATGACTCTATATCCATCAATTTGTAAACACTATTGCATTTGTGGCTAGCAGTGTCAGAAATGAAGTCATATGAATTTTTCGAAAACTCAACAGATTTCTGTAAAAAACATCAAATTTTAAATTTACAATAGCGCTAAAATGCAAGTTTTTAAAACCTACTCCGAATTTTTCAGTGAAAATTTTCGTTTTGGACGAGTTTTTACTGTTGTTTAATATTTTTAAAGTAATAATCCAATTTTTCTATTAAGAAGTCGAAAAATTAAGAAACATTTAAAAATGTACTTTGAGCGACAAATACTCGTAGATGGCCGCTGGCAGGAGTATGTGGCAAGTCCGAGTAGCTAGCCGAGACAAATGGAAATGGAAAACCAAAACGGGAAAGTCAGTGCCATTCTGTAGCACCACTAGTTACTTTCTTATAATTTAAAGATGTTAGTAAGTAAATAGCGACACCCTTTTCGTACAACTCGTGATGCGCCACTAGTACTTTGCACACAATTTTCGAAGATTCCAGAAGTCTCTCATAAAAAATATACTCCTACTAAATGAAGAAATGAGGTATGGAATTCTAGAAATCTTCGATTTGAAGCAACGTAGTCACACATTATTCATGGAATCGTATTCTCAATGGTAGATTGTGGAATTTACAGCAAAGTTCTAGATTGTTTTGTAAGTGTTAATTTATTTTTAAGAAGTTTCCAAATAAATATTCCTAACTTATTCGTGTTCTGAATTTTCTTCTGCATTGTAGTTTTATAAACGATCACAATAGTGTTCAATTAAGGGGTTTTGCGCAGTATCGAAGTAGCAAACGAGGAATAAGTTTAATTTAGTTGGAGGTAATATTAAGCTGTAAATCATGAAAGATGATTAAGGGCAATAATATATTCTGACTGCACGACGCCTTCTGAAAGTCAATTCATTATTCATATAATTCCATGAACATTCATAGTAATATGAATTATCTTCATCATAGTTATTAATATTAATTACATAGTTTTTCATTATTTAATGCAATATTCTACAATATCATATTCGTACAATTTATGGTTGCTTGTGGGAGAGCGTGAGCGGTATGTAGTGATGCCTCGACGTGGAAGTGTGTGGCGGGGCGATGTGCAATGAAATGTGCGGTGAGATGTGGTTTGAGGAGCGGCGTGTGTGTGTGTGTGTGTGTGTGTGTGGTGAGGTGTAGTTTGGAGTGTGTATTGGAGGGTGTATGGAGTAACGTGTACGATGTAGTGTGCGGTGTAGTCGTTTGTGATGAAGGGTGCGTGTGGTGTGGCGTGGCGTGGTGAGTGTGTGTGCTTGTATGTGTCTGTGGTGAGGCGTGGGGCGGGGCTGCGGAGAGGGCGTGTCTGACCTGGGAGCTGCCAGCAAGACTCGTGCAGCGAGGAGCGTGCATGGAATGCCCTCTCTGGCCGAGATGGAATCGAACCCACAAACGTCATTAGAGCATATTTTACTCGGAGCGACACGCGCCGGCCCCAACGTGGCTCGCCCGCCCGCCCGCCAGCGCCTTCGCGCGCGGGGCGTAAAACTGCGTAACTCACGCCTCGAGTGACGCCAAGCCTTCCTCGAATCCGTTCCCCGCACGCATCGGCGACGCCTAGCCGCGGCCTCACTCCTTGTCCTGACACCGGCGTTCGAATCCCGGTTGATCCAAGCGGAATGTGTGGAAAAAAATACACAAATCTGGTTTAAGGAAGTGTTTTCTTGAGAATTCACCCGACCTCCTGCCCCTCACATCACCATTGTTCACCGGCTATTCAGTCACAGCGTAATAATTGTTACTACTGTAGCGATATCGACCGGGTGATCCTAAGATTCAAACCCCGACGTTGGTGGATTTTCGACACTAACTAGATAGCTCTACCGAATCCCGCCGACTGGAAGATACGACTAGGCGATGTTTGTGTAGATAGGTTTTTCTTAGTTTCTCGGAATAGCAGGTTAATGCAAGGGCACTATCCTAACAAAGGGGTCACAGCGTGTGGAAATCTTTGTTTTCTCTTCCTTGCATACACAAACACACACACACACACACACACACACACATTTGCTCTACACCGCTTTACATGTCGCATGGCCGGTTGGGCGTTTAGACCTTGTTCCGTTGAGGGAGATGCCTAGAGGGGGAAGATGACTTGTGTCTCGGTGCCGAGCCGCACGTTCTAGCGGGGTGGGGGTGGGGGTCACCGCCGCCTCCCGCGATGCAAAGGGTCTCATGACAATTGCATTTGACGCGCCCGAAGACCAACCAACCAGTCAGCTCTGTTGCATAGGTATCCATTATGTCGCTGGAGACGTTATTACCTGTTTAGTACATTATAATCATTCACTATATTGAACCATTGAACCACATTTATTCCTTACGCGCACTACAACCAAATCTCATCATATAAACCAAGTTTGATCATTCATTTAGAATGGCTACACAGTGATGAAATATATCATACAATAATGTTAAATCTAGTGTGCATGACCAGTATACTTTACACAGTTCCACAATTTGGGTCATTTTATTACTTTGTTTTACACTAAATGAGTTAATTTATTGCATTTCAATGAAAATAAGGACTAATTATTTCATACAAATAATGTTTAATACGTTTTAATGTTATAATCATTCCCAATATTTGCTCAAAATATTTTCTTTTCTTTAAAAAAGGAATTTTAGCGCGAATACGGTATAGATACTGAATATTGACTACTGTAATTTTGATCTAATTTAAATTCAAAGTCACTTAATAAATAACCGATATCCAACACTAGTTTAAACTATTATATCACTTTGAATAAATTAAAATGACACCTATCTCTAAAAAGAGAACGTGGTGCAGAAGAGCTGCAATCGAGAAGCTTTCAGAATTATTCTATTTCTGTGAGAAATGTAATGAACTAATGTTAACTGAAGAGAGTGCCAAAAAAGTAAATGAAATCCAAGACGAAAAATGTTTGACAAATATCATCAGCTTTCAAAACACCCTGGGACAGTGCTGTTCTTCAATAACCAACCGGAGTGAACGACTACCCCTATGAAGTAAAGTTCGCCGTATCCGGCGCACCATGGCACTTCCTGCCAGCGTTTCCCAGTGCGCGCTGCCGCAACGGGATCTGTTTGATTGGGCGGAGGCTGCGCAGATCGCCGCTCGTGATGGATGGCACCCGCGCGCGGCGCATGCGCTACTGCTTTCCTTCGCGCCGGGGCTCCGGCCACGGCCTCCCTGACGCCTTGCCCTGCCCAGCCACGGAGCTCATGGCCGTAAAGTTAGCCTACCCACTTATCACAATATTGAAAAAGTGTATCCCAAAATTTTCTTCTAATTAATGACTAATTTATACCACAAGTTAAAATGTTTATACTAATGCACAACATCGAAATATTCAACACTAAATGTGGGTACGCTAACTTAACGTTAAATTAGCATACCCACACAAGAAAAACGTATGATACATAAAAAGTAAATGTACGAGACGTTTGCTCGAATTAAACACTAATTTATACCCAAATTCGAAAATATTGAAAATTTGCGCAACATCAAAATATTCAACATTAAAGGTGGGCACGCTAACTTAACGTTAAGTTAGCATACCCACACAAGAAAAACGCATGAAACATAAAAAGTAATTGTACCAGAGGTTTGTCCTATTTAAACACTAATTTACATCCAAATTCGAAAATTTTTAAATGTTTAAATTTGTGTATAAATGAGTCTTGAATTAGAACAAAATTCTGGGATACAGTTTTTCAATCTTGTGATAAGTGGGTACGCTAACTTTACGGGCATCCGGAGCTCCCGGCCGCGGGCGGGGCAACTGCATGGGCGCCAATAGACAAGTCGTGGGAAATCATAGATATCAAATTACATACGAGCAATTATGATAATGAAACTATTTACTGATAATACTGATTTATAAATCGTACTGATTACAATGAATATCTCAATAATAAATACGATTATTATTATTTTAATGATTTAGAATCAACTCTGCTCCATTTGTAATAAACAGGCCACTCAACCTTCTGGTTGGTAGGTACGTATTTTGATACAAAGATAATAAGTGTACCTGCCAAACACAAGTGCACGGCCGCCAATCAACCATTTCCCACCTCATTTTCATTGAGAAAATAATTATCTTCGACCCCGACACGGTCTTGAAGTGTAAATGCGAGGCAGTTTCTATGGGGCGTCCGTGATTCCGAAAGCGCGATGTGAGATATGGAGGGAAAGGACGGCGATTCTTGTGTAAGCCTTTCGGATTCTAACGATACCTTGAACAAATATAATCTTAATAAAAAGCAAAAATTAAGCTTACTAGCGTTTATAACACAAGGAATATTAGTGTACCTTGCAAGTAATTGACACACGCAGTTATGTCTAATGCGCATCTTTTAAAACAGTGCATTGCCCAGCGAAACCTCAAAGGTCATTTACCATTTCCAGTTTTTACATCCGAGTGCCTCACATTACGTTTTATTGAACGGAAAGACAGAACTGTCCATTCCCGCTTTGCTACATATCTTCCCTGACTTTCAATTCATCATATCGCCCTTTTTTTTAAATAGAAATAATTGAGAAGAAATTTTTGAGAAAGACGCATTGCAATGTCGTCCCAGGACTCGGAGAGTACCAATGGGAGAAGGGGGTGTCAAATATAGACCCCAGAATAATTGCAAATATAATTGAAGGGGAAAAGTGTTATATAAAAAAACTAACACATCTATATTACAATATATTATTATCTTTTTCAAGTGTGGCGTCTTTGCCGGGGCAATAAATTACAGACGTGAACGGCTTGTAAATATTTAGTATTTATT
>BOPP01000011.1:15789155-15834926 GCA_017312745.1 Gryllus bimaculatus
AGGCTGACGGAACTGCGTCACCCGCTGTGTCACCGACGCGTTTCCGCCGCCTCCGGGGTTTCCAAGTATGCACCCAGGACACGGCACCCTTTCCCTTCCGCTCCCTAGCCTTTGTGCAGCCCAGCGTCTCTTCCGCCAGCGCTGCCCACGTGGCTGATATTTGGTACGTTTGTACTGGCGACAGATATGACGCCACACAAGAAGATTTTGTTCAAACATCTTGAGAGTTTTAGGTATGACAAGGGAATGTAAATTTTAAACATTTTCTGTACTTGCTGTCATTTTTGCGGGATACAGATACACCAAAAAATTAGTATTTCACTCTGAACCAGTAACCTACGGCTACGTGTCTTCCAGTTGTGACGATCAATATATATTTTGTGACAATAGTTATCACCGATGATCTTCCCATGGTTGATTGTAGTGCTAATCTAGCCCCGATGGTTGGGAAATACATGGGACCCAGAACCACATATATTCTTTATCATTACTTCCTAAGGGTTTCCACTTTTGCTCAGCGGCAGTTTGTGAATGAGACCTGTTTTGTGTGATAAGGTTTACCTCCCTTACACTTTGGTGGGAGCCAGAAAGCTTCGTCAGGACATCAGCCCCGTTCGGAAATGTGAAATAGTGTCTCATGAATGGAAATTATGCCTCTGGGAAATTGTTCACGTATTTTAAGTTTCCAAAGAATGTAATAATAAGATAGTATATGCTGCTTCTATTCCATGAGAATGCTCATTGTCATTCAGTGGTAAGTGTGAAAATGATAATGTGTGGTTACATCCACATTACGCTTCTTGAATAAAATAAGAATTTTTAACGTATAATTAATGATTCATTGCAGGTGTATCAAATGTGTGGGAGGGAATACAATGCTTAATTTGGAAAAGTTAAGAGTATTCTGCAGTGTTTTTGGCTAATGCGGAATCTGAAGAAAGTGTTGAAACTTCTGAAATACTGTTGAAACTTGATTATGTTGATCATGATACTTCATTGTGATGCAAATATGCAGTAAATTTGTTTATAAAAAATGTTGAAATGTGTTTGTGAGAGAATTTGCTGATCAATTCAGTCAAGACTAGCAGAACACAAGCAGAACGTTGATAAAAAAAGCAACTGGAAAATAATGTGTAACTCGTTTTTGTTGAAGGTGTGTTTAGTCAAAGATGAGTAAATGAAGACAGTTTGTAAATAATTAACTTAACTTGCATGTGATTTGAATTGAACATCACAGATCTGCAATGTTCTGTTGGCCCTATTTAATGTCTCTCCCCCTCCACGCAGGGCAGCCAACGTAACGTCATAGTAATACCAATCTACGTTCGAAAGTCGATACACGATACCAGTTCGATAGTCCATACCAGTTCGTTTACGTTGTGGGCGTTTTAGTGGAAATGCCTTTTTTGATATTCCAGAAGAATCTGTCTCCCTAAAAAGCACGTGCACTCTGAATTTATAATTGTAAATAAAATATTTGCAAACGTGGAATAAAATAAAAATAATAGCAATGCTGGATATGCATCCTATTAAATATAGAAATGATTTCAAATTAATTTACAGGCAATTAAAAAGCGCACATGATAAATATATCCATGGCAAATGACAAATTAGAACTCTGAAAGATTTTAGTGTGAAGTGAGCGCATTACTCTCACTATTTGAAGCAATGAAGTAAATAAAATATAAAGTAAAAATGAAAAGGTTTGTAATATGGTAATTGTTATTGTCCTGATTTAGAATAGAGCAGAGAATTCTACGCAGACGAAATGTGATGTGTGTGACTCCTTTGTATACCTAAGGTTTTAATTTTGTCTCACTGTTTAGGATTCACGTAAATTATGAGATACTAGCAGGCACAGTAGATTGGTTATGATTCATCTGAAGCAACAGAAATATGTTCGCCAGTGACAGATCGAATCTTCTTATATATGACTCCTAGAATATAAGTGATGTTGATGTCACCTTCAGTCAACGCATCTTTCATGCAATAAACACGAATTGTTTGGAAAAGTTAGAAAACATTGTTGCTATACTTTTACGGTAACTGACTACCATTAACTACAAAAAATTAAATTAGCTAACAAAAACATGAATGGGTTCAGTAGGTATATTGGCATAAAGTGGAAGTTTTAGAGGATCAAGTGAAGACATTGAGAAAGTACTGATGAATATCTTGGACGTGCCAAGCGATTTCATGAGCTCACACTGTGGCTAAAATACTTTACATTCCAAGCATACAGAATGAAACAAACCTTCCTAGTTGGCATCGCTAGAAACGAGTTATCTCTCGCCTTCATTACGAACGGTTTGTTTGATTAGTTTTCTATTTGATTTGTATTTTCACAGAATTTCGAAATCATTGTGTCGACACCCTAATGCAAGAAAGAATATTGTAAGAAATATGTCTCAAAACACTCTTACATCAATTGCTTTATATTTATTCAAACTTTCCCTCAATTTAAACTAAACTGACCCAGAGGTTTTTTCTAAAAACGAATGTTTCACCTTAACTTCAGTTGCGAACATTTTTCCGATTAATAGGAGCGCCTGGTGTTCCCGAATAGAAAACTTACATAAAGAATCATCAGATATCTGGAAACCTTGTCATTTAGCATGCATTATACATATTCTGAGTTTAAAGAAACAGTTATTCTTATTCTCTTCTTATTTTAGGGGGCAACCACTTCAACAGATTTCAGAAAATTTTCAAAACTTTTCAATTACTACAAGTAGGTTTGACAGGTTTCCGAAACTTATTGCTTAACCTATCGGGAATGAGACTACTCTTTCACAAACCAGCACCCTGCTACCTCCACCCCCGGACACGTCAATTCCTATGGTCATGAGTTCTGTAAGTAATAGGGCGGGTTTTCATCTCGAGGTGAACATGCTCTACGCTCCCGACCGGTCTCCTGCCATGTCCGGTAGTGTAGCACATATAAGTGTGTATGTAAGTAAGGTGAAGGATAGGGCAAGGAATGGGAAGGAAAGATCACGGGCGATACGTGGACGTTTGTTAGGGTTCTGCTCCGACATTCGACTGATGTTGATTGGGAAATCCATGGAAAACTCCCGAACACAAAAGACGGTTGCTAAACTTCGCCTCCAGTCACCGGCTGAACTCGACCTGGCTATATAGTTGGCGTCAAAAATCCTGCCACCGTCGGGACTAGAACTCTAGAACCTCCTGCTCAGAGGCAGTGCAGCGGCATCAGTTGATGCCCTGAGTCACCTCAGCAGGTTTCCCGCATCCCACAAAAAGGAGCACCGTGTGAGAGCGGCCTGCGCGTGAGCACTGACGTCGCCTGAAGAGCCCGCTGGCAGGGGGAGACCGGGGGGCCAGGGGGCCGGTGGCCAGGGGGCCGGGGGCGGGGGGCAGGGAGCCGGGGGCCGGGGGCCGGGGGGGGGCCGGGGGGCCAGGGGGAGGGGGGGCGGGGGCCGGGGGGCCGGGGCCGGGGGCCGGCGGCCTGCGCCGCTGCAGCCAGGAAGACGGACACTCGCGCGTTCGGACACGCCAATGCGCTGCGGGCGTGTCTGCTGCGGTGAGGAGCGTGCACGCCGCGGCGCGCAGAAGACAAATCTGCCGGCGCAGTCCGCGGCCGTCGTCGCCGTTGTCGGTGTCACTGACGTGGCCGCCCGCATTGCCGTTATTGCCGTCATCATTGTCGCCGTTACCATTATTTTCTGTCACCGTCACTGTTATTGCCATCGCCATCATTGTCACTCGTCTCCGTCACTGTCACTCACGATGTTTCCGTCGACGTCATCACCTCCCCGCTGTCTTCGACGTCATGAAGTCGATCCTAGATGGAAGTGGTCAATGTCGTCGCTGCCATCGTCATAATCGTCTCCGCCGGTTTCAACGCGAGTGTCGATATCATTCGTCTTGTTGTGGTCGTCGCCGTCGCCATCGCTGCTGTATTCGACGTGGATGCGCTGTCATCGTCAACGAACCCGTCGCAGTCCTAGTGGCTCACGTCGCCATCGTCATTGCAATTGTCGACGCGGTCGGCGCAATGATTGACTTCTTTTCTACAGCCGTCGATCGTTTAGTTTTCTCGTGTAGATGTTTATTGAAAAAAAAACATCCTCTTATGTAGGAAATGTACTATCACCTCAATTTTCATCTGACATTATTCGACTTTGTTATATCTATATTTCATTATTCGTACACCTTGGTTTCCATACGGTTCATTTTAGTCACTGTTAGTTTCTTGCTTCGATCTTGAGACAGAATCATTTGATTCCGGCATCAGATTCCCTCTTGTTCCATCCATCCCTTTCATGCACTCAGAAGGGCACAATCTTGAGATCAGTGTCGCAAAGCGCATTGATGCCGATGTCACGTGATCAATTATAATAAATCTTTTCGGGAATATTCTTTCTCCAAAGGTCAACAAAAATGTGGTGATGGCAACATATTCGCCAATTACAATTTCTTTATACTTCGTGACTGAAATGGGGGGGGGATGTTATCTAATTGGAAGAGTCAACTTCAAAAATTGCCGCTGTCAAATGGTTAACAGCGCCTCGGCTTCTAAAGTACTAAGTGCAAAGACATTTTAATCGGAAAATAAAAAAAAACTAAACATTATAGTGATTTTACATCTATAGCAGACTGAATTAATCTGCTACACTATTACAGAAGTATTCACTACTGCAATACGCACAATATAGGCTATGAAGTTATAATTAACTCGTCTCTACATCTCAAGATTGGTGAAATATGTACTTACATCTTCATAGCACCAATGAATACTTCCGACATTTTGTACATGAATCCTATATGTGAATCAGAAATTACTTTCCTTCATGCGACGCTCATTATCGTTCCAGTATAATGCCAAATCATAACTGCCATATTTCGCGTTCACTTCACCTGATAAATAAAATTGAAACACTAGGATAATAATAATCTAAATATGTTTTAGATGCCGAGAAACGGTCTTCGATAGAACAAAGATAAATACGTCACAATCATTCGCGGACACAATTATCTGTGGACAACATGAGCAAAGATGTTGGCATTACAGTATTGTGAAATATCGTACATAGGGAGAAAGATTTAAAAGATATAAAAATTATGGTTACTATCAATTTCCGTAGTCCTAGGCTGTTATATAGATGGGGATATTTGTTCCTTCCCAATTCTTTATTTAGATATGGGGATAACTCTTATGGCTCCTCATATAAGTTTTTCAGGAATCTCTGAAACGCTATTTTAAGTGATGGAAATCAGCATCATTCTTCTTTTCACAGCTATAGTACTTTTATTAGATCAAATCGTTTACCTTCTTTTATGTAGAATAAATGTCACATTTCACTCTGACATGTCACAGATAAAATGACAACTCATTTTCTCTCTTTAAAAAGCACTTACATGTTTGAATACACCCGAGTGTAGGAACAAGTACATTTTTGTTAGATATTAACAAAAATAATTTTAGTGTCACTTCAAATTTTTAAACACTATTAATTGGAAAGATATGAAAATATAAAAGAAGTGCAGTGTTACTTTCTTTGCATTGCCCATGGCTTTGGGATATCAGATGGGCAACTCAACTGATTAGATTTTTTGCGAGTTAACTATGAAAAGTCATGGAATAAATCACCGATTTCTTCTTCCGTCAAAGTATGAGTTTTAGTATAAGTAGTAAGAATAAATTAATTTTAAGTTATTATGGCAAGAAACATTTTTACGAATTTTAGAACTCTTCATCAAGAAGTAGTTGTGTGTTACAATCGAGAGAAAGGACTGTAAAATAATTATCTTCCCATCACGTTCAAGCGTCACAAAAAGTTGCCATGATTGCCGATGCGTCGGGTAGTTGGCACACGAATGATTTTCTCCTAGTTCTAAAAAATCTACTTTCTCATTGTCAGATGTTTCCAAAAGACGGGGAAAATCTATCAGCGGTGAGTAATGACTGGAGCTACGCCTTCTCGACATTGAATCAGATGGGCAACTCTACTACGATGGGAGACAAGAATTGTCCGTAGAAAGTTGTTGTAAGAAAGAAAGAAAGAACCACATTGAGAAACTGTGCATGGAATAATTTTGCATGAGCACATTTAACACCTTCTGATTAATCAGGAAGTTTAGTTAACTATTTTACATAAGCCTATATTGATTCAAAATATACCAATTTTTTAAAAATATTTCTGCATTTTAGAAGTATTTATTTAAAAAGTTAAAGATTCGTTTCGTACATTGGTCAGGAGTGTATTCGTCACCGTCAATCAGAATGAACGAACTATGCATTTCAGCTGCATTGATATCCATATCAGCTCTAAATTGGGAAATGAATAAAAAATGTTTCCTGTATCGCATTCGACAAGTTGCCTACATTTCATGAGTCTCCTACTTCTGGATAACTAAAGCCACTAGCACCACATCAATTGTGAGTTTTTTGCTCAAATTAACAAAAATATCTGATTAGGTAGTAAATACTATTTTATTAAGCTGCTTATTTCAAACGTCAAAGTACTATACTATAAATTAAAACTACGATGTTAAACATCACTTACGTTTATTGATCTCCCTCTGGAGGCACCGTATCCTACTTGCAACGTTTTCCCAGTACTCCCTTGCCCCGAATAGCAGACCGAAAGATGGGTACACACGGGTGACCCTACCACTACTACGCGTAGGATAATAATCCGATAGTAAAAACAATTTTTATCACATTATGCTTCGTTTTTAATGATTGTAATGTCATATCTCATCTCAAGCTGCCAACGCCACAATCTCGATTTCTTCCTCATTCCAATCCCTTGCTTCTGCCTGCCACATCGCCCTCGCCGCCGTTTTATCCAGGCGCTCATCGCCATTAAATCACGCGCTGTTCGCACCTCGCTTATTCACAGGCGAGGGGGGTGGGGGGCAACCTGGGCGATTTGAAGGCGGCAGACCGCGATCAGCGAAGGCGGAGGAGGCGCGGGGTCGGCTGCAGCCTTGAAATGCAATGAGCGCGGCGTCAGGGAGACTGGAGACTGGCAGTCGCGGATTGTGCGGTCGAACGCCCGAAGATCAATGGTACATGAAGCAGACAAGTGGAAACATAACGGGGACGCATCCGCGTTAGTTTGCTGGATTGTGGTACATGTCCGGGCTGACGAGGGGTCACCCGAGGTGAAGGCTGAACAAGTGTGGGATTTGCTGAAGATCACAGTGGAGGTTGAAAAGAGCGAAAGGAAGGCTGGAGGTTTTGATAAATAAATTTTCTTTAATGCCACCAGCAGTAAACGTAAGAATTTGTGATTCAAGAATGGATATATGACTAATCACAAACAATAAGAGAAAGCGACTTCAAATGTACCAAAGAACGTGGAATCAGAACTCATATATCTCCTTATTTATCTAAATTGCATGAATTAAAAATTATCCTAATGCCTTCTTTGCTATAATCAGGTATTCATTAGTTATTATTTCAGAAAAACTGAAATTATAAAAATATGATTGCAAGTCTTTTCTTTGCTTAGAATGACAAATTATGAAAAATGTTTTGTTCCAAATTTTTTGCAAATTATCGCAACAAAAGTCACTGCTGTCACAGGGTCATTTCATGACACAAATCGCACAAATGAAAGGAAAATTTAACCCAGATGTCCCAGATTTCCAAACACTTTTTCTGAAGAGTATAAGCAAAAATATGAAACACGTGTTTTCATTTTCTTCCAAATACTAAACTAAACTATATTTTTCTAAACTATAATAATTTTCAAAATTATCGAAAAAATGCTTAAATTAATCATCGCTTGCATTAATGTTTCATCGCTTAAATGAATCATTTTTAACTGGTGCTGTAACAGTGATAAAAGTTTCATATTTCACGACATTACAACGGTGCTCTTTCAATTAATTTATATTTTGAATTAATTAAATATTAAAAAATAATTGTTTGACCTATTTGTTGTTTTTTTAATTTTCGCCTAAAACTCTACAATTCAAAAATTTAAAAAGATACCATTGAAATTTCGGAAAAGTTCTACATAAGTTAGTAAGTTGTAAAGAGGAATATCTAAATGATTAGTAGGAATTAAATACCATAGAAATGTCGACTTGCTGTTTTGCTGCTGCGTCAACCCTCAAGTACGTGCCAATCAGCAGTAGACGATTATCATCACTTTCACGGAGCAATAATATGAAGGATTCCTTCACATCTTACTATGTGCCAGATATTTACAAATGACCTTCACAGCCGATTAAATTCAAATTAAAAAGGGTCAAACTCATTCACATTCGTGAAGACAGCAAAAGAAACAGAAGACAAACTTACTTGGTCAGTTTCTTTATTACTCGTATCATGTTCACGTTTATTCATTTTCACTGCCCAACCTATTTGCGGCATTAACGAGTCCGGCCAATTCTCACTTCCTTGAAAAAGCTTCACTTTTACTTGTCAATGTCGTCGGTCACTAAAGTTAAATACTGCATTGGTCTTTACTTATATGGGACAAAAAATATTGTATGTTACAACTTTCTATGAATCCTTCGAAAAATCAGAGATACTCTTTCATGCGCGAGGACTGAATTACTTGATTGCAGGTGACAGACATCTATTCGCTAGCATCATCTCGCGGAATTTTCACATGGAATCCTCACGCGGTATCCTCACACGAAGTTCTCCTGTGGTATTCGCACACGGGAACTTCACACCGTATCACCACTTGGTATCCTCATTCGATAGCCTCACGCGGTATCCTCACGCGTGCCCCGCGCCGAACGCAAAAGCCCCCTCCCCTTCTCCTTCTGCCTCTCCACATCCACCGCCGCGCCCGCTTTATGCGCCTCGAGCTCGTAAATCAAGGAAGTTACTGCGGAGACGGGCGTGCCGTTCGTAGAACGCGGCCCGAGCAAACCGCAGAGCGCTGCGCACGCTGCCTCCAAAAAGACCAGCGCGTGGGGAGCTGCGCGCGGGAGTATTTTTGGAGCCAGGAAGCGGAGCAGTTGTTCCAGGGGAAGAGCCTCTTCTCAGATGAGCTGTTACTTTGGTTCGGGCTGAAGGTTACCGCAGGCGGAGCGGAGATGGGAAAGGGATCTGGATCTTAATTGGAAGTTTCACGATCGCATTTCGTCAGAAACGCGGGTTCTGGTACGGCAAATGTCATCGCTAAGAAACGTAGTTTGCAGCACGAAACTTTCAAGATCATATGAGATTATTTCTGACCGTTATGATCTGTTGGCCGGTAATATTCTGCGAGAAAGTATTAATAAAATTCCTGAATTTATGTGTAAGGCATTGGAATTCGTAAACAGAAATATAAAATTAATTGTTGCTACGTTTGTAACGCTGTGTCATCCAATTACAAGTACTTTGATTGCATTCAACCGATCCATTGCCGAAGGGGTTAGGGCAAGTGCACGCAAGTACGTGGACCCCAAAGGCACAATTATCAGTTAAGTTTAAGAAATGAAGGTCATTTCTAGTTCTGCATGTATCATCTTGAAATCTTAATTTATCCAAATCCAAAGACTATCGGCAATTTGTGTGCAGAAAGACTTTAATCAAATGATTTGGTTGCATAATCACGTTAAAAAACCCATTCATATATGCGATGGGCTTCTTCGGGCAACATTCGTGAAGTTCAAAATGGATATGGAATCAAGGGCTGTTTCTTTCCAACAATGAATTACGAAAACTTTGTCAGTGCTTATTGAATGAAATTCAGTGTGCTTCTTTGCATGTAAGTAGTTAAAAAATTAAAAGTAATAAAAATGTCGGCAACGGTAAAATGCAGGCGGCCAGGGCATTCCCCCCAAATGTATCAGTCGTCGCTTTAGAGTTTATCAAAATACGTTACGTAATAACCATGTGACAGAGTCACTTAGAATCTTGCACACACCTCTCGATTAATTGTTTAATGTATGTGAAACAATATGACACATGGTTTATAAAACTTAATCATTCAAATACGTGACTAACTTTGGTTCATTGTTTGTCTCTAAATACATCTTATTGTTCCAAACCAATACTTTCGCTATAACCCTTGGTTTTTCTGCAGATGATTATATCGTTTCAAAAATACTATTTTTAAAAATCAATTGAAGCGAGAGAAGAAATACATGATGTCTGCAAGTCAGGTGAAACAGAAAAGAGGGACACGAAAAAAGAAATAAGTGAAAGATAGGTAAGAAACACAAACGGAAGTATCTTGTTTTATTAACCACTAATTACATATTTTGTAAATTGCTGTGTGTAGCTATTCACCTCTCCTTCAGTAGAGTGGAGTCAGTAATATCTTACATGCATTAAAACTAAGATGCTTTGGAATTTGTAGGGAGAAAAAGCGAGAAAACTAAAACGGAAGTTATGTGTTGCAACAGTTTTAGGAAGAAACTGTAACATATGCGTAATGATCAGACAGTCTTTTGACAGAATTAATTAAGGGCAGTGGTTCATAAAAACCCATCACTGGAAACACTTTAGATTTAAATACTAAAATCAAAAGAAACACGCATACACACCCACAATGTATGATCCATAGATTACCATCACCTTCGACAAAGAAACGTATCGTTATTCATCGCAGCTACGGAACACGGCGACGCACAAGTATGTCATTCGCAAAGGTAATCTTGATTGCATTTTCCTCCCAGATGAATATTGCGGAATACAATGCCTTGTTTCGCCAACTCGAACACGCGCAAGAAACGCAAGACGCGCCGGCGTCCATCCATCACGCATGGCCTGCTTTGTCGCAATGCCGGCCCCACAGATCGCGCAGTGGGCACATCACGCGAACCGGTTAATAAAACATTGAAATTAGGAAAAACTCGTATTTTTAGTACAACTCGCTGAAAAGCAAATTTTCTGATCGTGGGTAATAGTTATATCTCTAAAAAAAAGCGCATCCTCAATTTTTTTACGACAATCATTTAAGACCGTAGGCTTCCGCGGCCAGAGTCAGTATTAACTTGTCTGTCCGGATGATGCCGCGTCCACGACGAAGGTGCCGACGTTTCGGTCGCCATTCTGCGCCCCTCCTCAGGGCATTACATTACATTACATTACATTACATTACATTACATTACATGGCGCCCTGAGGAAGGTCGCAGGATGGCGACCGAAACGTCGGCACCTTCGCTACAGACGCGGCGTCACCCGGACAACCAAGTAAATACTGACAATCATTTACTACAGACGAATTGTAACTAAGTTTCGTAACTTGATTTGTTACATCATCAGGTTACTCGAAAAGATGTAGAAAAAATATAGAAAATCACTATCCTATATCCAAATGACAAAATTGATGTATTTTAAACGTTATGTCAAAGTTGTATAAAAGTTTTTATTTTTTTAATCTTTAATGCCAGTAGGTACCGGTTATTCGATTATTTTGTTTTTCCGGGCGGGGCAACTGCTAAGGTTATTAGTCCCTGTGGTGTAGTGAATACTTTGGGCGAAAGATCGTGGTGTTTCTTTCTTATTAAGACGTGAAATCTGGTGCCGACGAAGACGTAGGATTGCGGGTATCTCAGCGAGCAGTACACTAGCCTAGCCGAGAAAAGCTCTACGCTTCCGAAATTTATCGTAGTATAAAGTCATGCAAGTTTAGGAGTGTGTGTGTGTGTGTGCGTGTAATGTGAGAGAAAGAGACACGGATGATCGAGAGATCACGCGGTGTAAATGGCTCGTTTTTGAGGGTACTGCTCCAGCCTTCACCTGGTGTTGTTTGGAGAAACCGCCGCTAAGAGCAGTTGGCCAGTCGAATCCACCTTCAGACAGGGGCCGATGGCGACCTCGCGAGAATCAGATCCGACGTTTTCATTTTTTAATAATGGTAATTATTAAGTACGTAATCGAATAATTGGATACTTCAAACCGCCGCATAACTGGAAGTGTATGATAATTGACAATCTATATAACTTGAACAAAAATAAACTTCAGCTTAATTTAATAACTATGTCGATGATTAAAACTAATATTTACTTTTAAGCTTGACGGTTTCTTTTAAATAATTGCAGAGCAGAAATTTATAGATTCCAAAGAAGATAATAAAGGAAAACGAAGACATTTTCAAAACATCTAGTAGAAAAAACCTTAGTATTTCAATCTCTGGTGGCTAAAATTTTACATGTACGTCTTAAGTGTCATTAAAGAAACGGTATGATATATTACCATCACATCAAATCGCTGATATTTTACTCACATTTTGATACACATTTTCACTTAATATTTACGTACTTACCAACTTCCTTAGACGTATTTTCTAATAAAATACATAGAATACCTAAACTACAAACAGCAAATGAAGGTCAATGAAGGCCAGGATTTTCATTAGTTTGAGAAGGAGAGCTTCAGAAATGTGGTAAAATATTCAATTGGTGTAGTTGGGTGAAAGATGGGGTCTCTTGCCTTATAGCTGTTGCACACTGAGTTCTTATCAGACGAGCTTAATTAAATGTACACAAATCGATTTATGAAACGTTTCATAAAAAAAGTGAGTTCACGGAGAAGTTTTTTGTAAAATCGTGTTGTCTGCCACCTATGGGGAGTGGTAAAATAACTACCAGGTGTGATCTAAGTCTGCGCCTGTGGCTATGTATTAACAATCCCATTTCGACCACCCATTTCGCATTACGATTACAAGCAAAACATCTAGAGCAGTATTCAAGTAAAGGTACTTCCAGTATTCCTCTGGAAGTATGCTTCCCTCGACCATCCATCGCCATCTACCTCCACCGCTTTGATTAATTTCGATGCGATTCGTAGTTTATAATCATTCGAGCAATCTAACCTACTTCTGGGCGTAAAGAGCTAAGGATTTTACAAATGGTTTATTAATTTTGTCATTTTTTAATAAAACTCCGAAAATTTCAATTTTATTAATTTTACGATCTATGAAACATTTTATTAAGGTCAATTGTTCATATCTAGCAAAATATCCCGAATTTCTCGGGTTTTCTTCATACCGAATCCTTATGAAAGAGGAAACATCAATTTTATACAAGCCATGGTGTTTAAGAATATTATTTTTAAAGTACATTCGTGTTTGATTAAAAATGTTTATTTTACGCACTGCTACTGGCCTCTAGCGAAACTTTAAGGTTCCAATTCTTCTGCCCCGCTACTGGCATCAGGCAGAAAATATTAGGAACCAAGCTGCTCTTAGCTATAGGCGATATAATGATCGATGTTCATCTACCAACGTATTATTACAATTACTTATTTTCCGTATTTTTGTTGTAGTAATCTTTCCCGAACTTTGCAAGGGCGCTACAACAGCCCTGAAGAAGGACGTGTAGAAAGTCCCGTCTATTCATGCACTACTTTTCGTGGTATCGATGTCGGTGAGGTGTCCGTCGCCGTGTGAAGAGACGCTGTGAGGCTGAGCGCTCGTGAGCGGGGCTCGGCGGAGCAGCGGAGGCGCGTTCGTGTCCTGTGTGGCGGCAGCCAGCCGTGCTCCCACACAGTCCGATGCGACGGCAGCCGTGGCTCCTCTTTCAAATTACTCAGCACGGAAATATCCTCTCGGAAGAATACGTCTTTAAAGAATACAACGCTGCGTGTCTGAGATGTAAACAGTCGTTATTTCATTTTTATTGAAATGTAGACGATGACTATGATTTTATTAAAAATGAGGTCCTAATATAGTAATATTTGTCTGTTCATAAACGCCACGCGGAAATCTAACTGCATTCTTCTTCGTCGCATGCCATCAACTGTGTCGTAAGGGGAGTCGCAATTACTATGAGAAATTGTCGTCGCACCAGATATAAGAACTGAGGATTAACATAATCAAATATTTGCATTTTTAGGGAAAATTGAATCTGTGGCATTATTTTTCTCTTTTTAAGTCTTCCTAGGTATCTAAAGAAGTGATTGGCACCTCTCACACCACCAGAGTATGCTCAGTCGTCCAATTAGTAATGAATATATAAAAAATTGTTGTGTAAGTTGTGTTTAGTAATAGATAAGTAGATCTGATAAGGAAATATGCCTGTTAGGTAAAATTTCTAAAAATCGTCGACATCAATTTTTTTTATGAACGCTATTGCTCGATCGGAAATTACTCTCCAGCTAATATCAAAACAGATTGAAGACAGGAAATCTGCAAGTTCACTTATTACAATATGAGTAGGTCCACATGCAACTCGCAGCCCAGTTATCAAACAACGCTCTTTACCAGCGTGCGTAACTTCGAATCTATGCGTCCTACACCCTTAAGACCAGATATTAAGGAAAACGAGTCTGTTACGTTTTCGCTATAATTCTCACCTATACATCTGTAATTGGACCCATAGCAATACATTATTTCAAAAACTCAGTATTATTACATTTCCACAGGTAAGTATACGAGACAAGAGTAGCCATGACATAATCACTGTGAAGGAACTCAAGAAAAAATTCAATACAAATTTTTAGAATTGACATTGGACCGAAAACGTATCTCCGTTTCGAATCATTGTGTAATAATTTGCATTAACGAATTGTGAATTTGTGGTAGGCTAATGCACCATCGAGTAGGCTCTGTTGAAGAATTAGAGGAATAGCGGTGCAACGGGTGTGTTGTCATTGAGCTGAGCTGCATTCGCTCGTTCTCCTCTTCATCTCGCACAGTCTCCCACGCGTCCAGATGGAGAGGGATCACCATCGCCTTCACAGTGCCCACCCTGAGCCGAGGAGGAAGCGACACTCTGGTGCTGCTACTTCCAACAAATCACGATGGGGTACCCGCCGTGGATATTAAGACTTTTACACTTACCGTGCGTCAAATAATATTTTGTTTGCATTCAATTAAACGGTTGTTTGCCAGTGAAAATAGAGACGCTTTGCTTTCCCTATCATTTTGTAGTGTGCTGAACGTGAACTGCAAGTTCGCCACCTAGTAAAAGAGGGAGTAATCTGAGGAAATAGCAAACGCAATTTTAGTTTGTTTCAGTTTTTTACTCATAATTTGAAAAGTAAGTTCGCTCTCAACACCCGAGCGGAACGGACGTGACCTAGCTCCGAGTTGCTCGTGCAGTTATCAGTGACGGAGTCAAATTCTTATCAGAACTAGTGCGATCGATAACGCCTTTGAATAGACGTAGTCAACGATCGTTTTGCCGGCATTGCGGTAAAACTACAATACAAACAATTAGATTGTTTGTTAATAGTGCACCGTCACAGAGACAAAATCATCAAGGGTGTTTATGTAGTGTGTCAGAACTAAAAAAGTTAATACCACAGTGAATAGTGCAACAAAATTCCCTAGGAGGATTCCCTAAATTGTGAATTATACACAAGACAAACTAATTCACAATTTTCAAAAGAAAACCAAATAGCAGATCTTCAACAACAATATCAACATCTACATCAAAATCATATTCTTCAAGAACATCTTAACAAATTAGAACACCAAAACAAAAATCTACAACAACAGCTTCATCATTCACGGACTGATGCAACAAACAGCGCAGAAACAACAGCACATATTCCTCAAATACACGTGGAACGCGCACAGTCAACTGGGAACCTTCAAACTGCAGAAGATAGGGCTACAGAAATCAACAGTGAATCTCATCAACCAACAAGCACACAGCATCAACTCACCAAAAAAAGAGAACTCAGAAAAGTAAGTAACTATAGTGACGCAAAGCGTAGAATGCTGATCAATTGTGCAAGTAACCACATTACCTCAATAAATAGGCATTCAGTTTTAGAATCAGTAGACGAATCAGAGGAAAATGTAAATAACAATGAAACCACAATTAGGAAATGTAAAAATACCCCCCATTTGCATCAGAAACGCATAACTCTTCTAAAAAAAGACCTACAAGAATTAATAGGAAATGGGTTTACACTCAAGGCCACAGGGAATTCGGTAAAAATATTAATGAAAAACGTTACAGATTACCGAAACGTTAGAAAATATTGTGAAGAGAAAAGTGTTCCTTACTATACATACTGTGTGCAAACAGAAAAGAAATTATCAGTAGTAATAAAAAATGTACCTCTAATATTCGCTGAAGAAGAAATTTACAACGAATTAGAAAGTCTAAACTATCCAATAAAAAAGTAACCAGATTAATCAACAGAGAACAAGTACCATTCAAAGTAGTTGCTGTGGAACTATCAAACTCCATTGAAGGAAAGGAAATATTTAAACTAGACAAATTTCTTCACTGCATTGTAAAAGTAGAAATAAGAAGGAAACCACAAGGCCCCCCTCAATGTAAAAAATGCTTTACTTATGGACACACACAAAATTATTGCACAATGCCCCCAAATTGTGGGTACTGTGCAGAACATCATTGGACAAAAGACTGTAAATTATTTCAATCCACAAACCCACCACCCCCAATTTGTACTCTATGTAAAGAAAATCATATGGCTAGTTATAATCAATGCAAATACTTTCTAACAAGAAGGAGAATCCAACAATCAAGCCAATTCAATACCCAATTCCAAGCTCTACAATCACATCAAAAATATGAAAACAAACTCACTCACAAACATTACCGCAACAAACGATCATAAATCAAAATCCATTACATCCACAATTGGCTCTTAATTACAGTCAAAATACAACTTCACTTACAATAACGACGCGCGTCTCCCGGACAGCCGAGAATTCACCATCAGTCAAATCACACAAATTATAATGCAGATGGTACCAACAATTAGTAACAAAATAACAGCTAATTAATTCCACAAATACAAAACTTGTCTATCATCTCTAAATATAATAAGAAATGGATAAACAGCCCAACTTCAAATCAATAACACTTCTTAACTGAAATGCAATAGATGCTCACCAATAAAAAAATACACTTATCAATTCCTGAAAAACCACCAATAAACAATTGCATGCGTAACAGAAACACACTTTTCCCCACGACAACCGTTCAAAATCCTGGATATAAGCTTACAGAGAAGACAGAATATGGTCAACGTGCCAGCGGAGGGGGGCATATCGAAATTACTAGAATTAAAAAAGAAATTAGACCACTTATTAATTTCTATTCCGAAATCGAACAACCTAGAGCTGATTGCAGTAATAATAACTTTAAAACATGAATATTTAAATATCGTAACAGCATATAAACCACCTAAAAACAAATCAATATGATATAGATGTAACCCAAGCATTTGATAGAGTTTGGCACGAGGGTTTGATATTTAAATTACAAGAATCCAGATTACCCCTTTACTCGGTAAAAATAATAAAAAGCTTCTTAAAAGAAAGAGTTTTTTCATAAGAATAAATTCAACCTACTCTACACAAAAATAAATCACAGCTGGAGTACCGCAAGGCAGCCCATTATCTGCAACTTTGTTCAACATATTCACAGCAGATTTCCCAACTACTCAAAACACAACAATAACATTATTTGCTGATGACAGTGCAATACTAACTTCTAACATGTCCAGCAAAAATATTCACACTATGCACAATAAACACTACTCTCAAACCTCTAAAACTACTTGATAAAATACTGGATTGGTTATCAAAAAAGAAACCAATAAAATATTTGGGAATATTAATGGACACCAGACTAGCATGGACAAACCATATAAATGACAAAATCGCACAAGCAAATAGAAGACTTCATAGAAAAACCGTTCTCAAAACAGAATGTACACTAGTCCTGTACAGAGCAATTCTTCCCATTATAATGTATGCATTCCCAATATGGTACAACACATCGGCGACTAATATTAAGAAAATACAAACATTTAAAAATAAGATCCTACGTACACCTGTAAATGCCCCCTGGTTCATTAGAAACAATCAATTACACTCAGAATTTAAAACAGAAACTATAAATCATATGCTGCTCAAACGCTCACATTCCTGTTTCACATCTTTGCATAATATACCAACAACTGACCACTACAACCTTGGTTCATCAGCAACTAACATCCCGAATCAAAAACAGATTCCATATGATAAATATCTAATACAATTTGCTGACCCCCCCTTAAATCTTTCAGAATTAGAATAAACAATGCAAAGAATAATCAACAAACTTACTTTACTTACCAAACAATAATTGAGGAACCTGTTGGGCTGCCCTTATTTCTATTTATCTAATGAATTGACTGTATTTTTTTTAATGGAATGTTTTTTTGTTCAAATGTTGATGAAAGGTATTCTGCTGTCTTATTTATTTGTATACTTGTATTTTAAGTTGTTATTATATTGAAACAATCCTGTAAAGCATTATGCTGGTATGTAGAAATAAATAAATAAACAAAAAAAATAATTTGAAAACTATATATTTTAGAAAGAGTAAGATGAAGCGTGCCCAAATAAGTGCATTAATACTTCTACAGACTGTCTCTTTTCATTATTTTCATCCGACGAGCAATGTACGAGAAGCTGGAAGACGATCGAATTCATTGCACATAAGATTGCTGTTTGTTCAAACCTTTTCTTCTTAGAAACCGTTAAAAGTAGGTAGACGTAACCACTTCCCTTACAAAATAGCACATAGTAAATCACTGTAAGCGCATGGCCGTCCGGCAAACCGACAAAGCCCGCGAGTTCCAGAAACCTCCTTGAGGCCGCTCCCGGCTTCGCGCAACCGCCCCGAGGCACCGCGACGTTCTCTCTAGGCCATCCATCGCCTCCGTCGACGTCTCTGTCGTCGCCGCCCCACCTCACCACTCCCGACATCGCTCTCGCCTCCACCTCCGCCCCGCCATTCACCGACCATCGCCCACCAACGCCGTAGAGAATGCTAGCACCTCTTCCACTATCACTGCCCCGTCACCAACCTATCCTGACATTTACTACTCTGCTTGACAAAATGTGGTGCCACTGAGGAAATAGTGGAGATATACTTCTCTTTCCTGAGAAATTTTAATTAATTGAGAACATAAAAACATGGAGACGTGAATACGAAAAGTTATCTGAATTGAAAGACATTCGAGATTGGTTTTATCCACGCCCACCCCCTAGACCCCATGGCCACCAGTTCCATTTCACCGCCACCGTCACCGCCAACTCTCCCCACGACGTCCTGCTTGACGCGGCCGGCCGCCACCGCCGGGATAATTTACGAGCGAGCTTCACCTCTCGCCGTCCGACGCCTCACGAAACAATCGCCTCGCGCGGCGCGGTCCTGCACACACACACACACACGCCCCGCGCGGCGCCCGCGGATGCGTCACCCTACTTTC
The DNA here is from genome assembly GCA_017312745.1 of Gryllus bimaculatus. Classification (NCBI taxonomy): domain Eukaryota; kingdom Metazoa; phylum Arthropoda; class Insecta; order Orthoptera; family Gryllidae; genus Gryllus; species Gryllus bimaculatus. Next base: position 15,808,273 of record BOPP01000011.1, read on the forward strand.
CCCCTGAGGCGGCGTGGGCGGCGTGGGCGGCGGCGACCTGTGGCCCTGCCCTGTCCCCTATTGTGCGAGCGCCCGCCAGCGGTGCCTCTGCCCCGCCCCCGCCGAGCTCTGTGGCCTAGCTGGGATTAAAGAGCGGCCCGCACGCTCTAGAAGACCGGAACAGTTTCGCTCGTTACATTCTACACATTGTATTTAATTGTTTATGCATTTAATGCATTTAAATAATTAAAATGCTAGTTATGATGGTTAAGATGAACAGTCACTTTCCTTCTCCTGTGTTATTCAAGGTCGCATCAACTATCAATAGTGACCACTATTGCGTGTAACGGTACGGTAACTAGAAGGATGACACGATATGATGATGATAGGGGCGTGAAAGGACGAACACAATACAACCCGCGACCCTTCGGTCCGAGATCGCTACGGCTCTACTGCCTTATCGATCTCGGCCATCCGGACCGGCAATCCCCCACTTTGTTCCCCAAGCGTTGCACACACACAATGGCGAGGGAACAAACCTGCGGTGCAAGGTGGGTCCGCTCTCCCAAGCCCTTGGTTCTAATCGCTCGGGTGGACATGCGTGCCGCTGTTGACAGAGGTGGACATGCATGCATGTGGTGTGAAACTGTCACGAACCAAATCCTTAATTGATCATAATGTAAAACCCAATCCCAGAAATGCCTTAGCACTATGGATAACATGGAACCTTATGATTCAGTCATTTTCTCTGCAGACTAATAAAGTAAGTGAAGATTGTAACATTTTGTCATTCTTTGTAAATGAACTCATGAAATGATCAATGATAATGTGTTAACTCTGACAGTATAATGTATTATATCGGATATAATAAAGCTCTATGTAATGTATACCGAAAAAGTAGGTAAACAACACATGAAAGCAATCGGATAAGAAATCGCGTATAATTGAAACTAATACCTCTCTCTTCGACGTATCCCGCTACGACCTGAAACGCACGTGTGTCGCCGTCCCTCCGCCTTGTGGACCGCTGTGGTGGCGCTCGGCGCGGGAGGGCGCGGCGCCGCGGGGCTAATCACAGAGCGCGGCGGCGCCCGCGCGGGCTAATGTGGCGGCGGCGCGGCGCGGCGCGGCGTGAGACGGCTGGGTGGACGTGCGGACGGCGGCGGCGGCGAGAGCGACAGCGGCTGAGGACAAGGAGGCGGAGGCTGGGAGGAAGCAGGGGAGAAGAGCAGTAGGTTGGAGCATGGTCTGGGAAAGCCGCGGTGCCTGCCCGAGAGACAGCGCATGAGAGGTCAGGGAGGTGGAGGGTGGGATGGCTGGGGTGTGTGTGGCGGAAGGAGGTGGCGTTCGGTGATGGCGCGGAGGAGGAGAGGGCGGCGACGGCGGTGGGAGGAACTGCACAGATGCAAGCACATGAATGAGGCGGCTGGGTAGCTGGCGATGGCGTGGAGAGGGGACGGCTGTGGGCTCAGTAAGTGGGAGAAGTGAAAACAGAGGTGAAAGAGAGAGAGAGAAGAGGAGAGAGAGAGAGAGAGAGAAGAGAGAGAGAGAGAGAGAGAGGAGCGCTTGCAATTGGGACGCAGGTGGTGGCTCCAGCGAGTCAGTTGCGAAAGAGAGGAGCGGCGGGGAAGGGGAATGGGCAGTAGGGCATCAGTTAGGGAGGGGTACGTGATGAGAAAAGGAGAGATGGGTGTGCCTGCGAAATGGAGAGATGCGTGAACTGTGGAGAAGCGGGAAGAGCGAAAGAAGAGAGCCCTTTCTCCTCCGCCTCCCTCTTACCCCTTCATCCACCTTACCACCTCCCCCCTTTGGAAGTGGTGGTTGCAAAGGAGAGGGGAGAGATGGCGCTAGGCGCAGAAGCCGTTGACAGCTTACAGACGCGCGGAAGAAGGGAAAGGCGGGGAGGTGGTAGGGCGTGGCGGAGGGGTAGTTTGGGAGGAAGGTGACGTGAAGGAGGGAACGCAGGCAGGCGGGGAGTTTTTGGGACGCACGGAGGAAATGCTGGGGCGGGGGTGCGGGTGGGGGAGAAGGCGGGTAAGAAGTATGAGGGGGGAAAGAGGGAGACGGAGGAGACAAGGCCGAAGGGGAGGAATGGGAAGGCGAGGGAGGCCCGGAGGAGGCAACAGGGGTGGCGATAGGGATAAAAGCGGACTAGGAGGTGGGGCGGAGGCAGCGAAGGCGGGTGAGGGACACGCGGTCAGTACTTTCCCTTTACGTGGGAAGGGAACAGATGCGGCTCCTGGAGTATCCATGGTTGTTATTTCTGAAGCACATATGAAGTTTGTACAACTTTTGAATCAGAGCTTGTCTTATAAATCAAGATGTGAATTTAGTAAAAGTTAGAAAGTCATTAGATAATTAGCAAATTCCCAATACTTTAAGGTTTGCACTACGTTTCTGCTGATCTATTGTAGTAACTTACAACTGGGTAAGGTTATTAATATAATCGCAAGACAAAATTATCAGTTGTAATATATTGGATATTACATAATATTACTAATCTATTAAAATAACAGTTATTACATAATAATACTAATACTTTTATTAATACTGTTGTGAAATGTAAGTAAATAAAGTATATTACTTTGCGTAGAAAATTCAAAAATTCACTTTTGACTTATGACACTAAACTTTTGCCATACTTTAATTGAACCATAACATTCACAATATTTGAATAATATTACGTTGTGTGTAACATGCTCAGTATTCTTTGAAAATAAATGTTTATATCCGATCAGAAATTATTATAGGAATGTAAATATTATTATTCATCTAGTGCAATGTCACTTTACATTAATATTCAGTATTACAGATAAAGTAAGGAAGATGCCCAGTACGTTTTTAGGCTACTATTTATTGTGTTTCATGCAGTATTTTGTTCAAACACTGACGTACAAGAGTAAACATGTAACGACAATTATTTTGGTAGAAATAGTATCTGCAAATGTATGTTAAACATGTTAGTTATTTAAGTTTAATATTAAATTTCAATTTTTACTTTCGCACTGTTCGGTAGTCATAACAGTCAAAGTCTTCGTAAGATTATCTGCTTAAATTGTCGAGATTGTGTATGAAACTTCATATACAAAATGTTATATTACTGATTCCCGTTCGTGCAAGGTTTTCGGCAAGTTCAATTGTGCAATACCAAAGCCACCATGTTTCTACGAATAGAATCCACGTGCTCTGATCAGCTGTGTCTCATGTTTATTCAGCTCAATTTCAGGCAGATGGTGGAGCAGAACTTTAAATAAAGGAACTGTAAAATAGGTATTGCATGAACGCAGTATGAGATATGGGTACTTATTACTCAGATAACACAATTGGAATTTATTTTAAAAAGCCACTATTGGATCTTTCATATTAAAAATATGCACGACTAAACGAAACGTGTCTTTTGTGTGGTAAGCAGATAGAACCTGTTCATAATTCTGACTTTCGTGAAACGTCGAAAACAAACAATAAAATCTTTCTAGCTTCGATAAACCTTTAGAAAAATATTCCGTGACAGTAGCTCTCTGCAAAATGTCTTCGCAAGAGGTCAAACATATATTATGCACGTGACAAAGATGCACCGCCAACAGCTCTTAACTTTCTCTAAGGACTTTATGACTACTGTACCAACTTAACATATAAACATGATCGTTTAACGACTGAGAAGAACCGTGAATGGCGTTCTTCACGGAAGAAAATTTTGACAAACGTTCTGAATGAACCTCCGCAAAATTTTATGCTAATGGACTTTCACGTAGAATGCATACGGCCTACTTTCTTATATCAGCACTTATTGAACTTTGAAAAAATAAAAACATTTTAAAGCAATATATGGTAAGATTTCCTTATTTAGAATGGAATGTAAAGAACTATGAGCAGGGCTCGGATAGTTATGCATTAAAAATGTAAAATAAGTATGTAATTATGAGATTTAAAACAGTTATATGCATTAAGAACGCCGAAAATATGTACTTTACAAAACCTCATAAAAATGATGAAGTTATCATTATTTGTTCCTTTCAACCGTTATATTTATCACTGAAGATTTAACTTACATATAGTCTTCCAAAACAATGCAAATTATGACAAAACTCACCTGAATTATGGACTGGAGCTGTTGCTGGTCACTTAATTTCCATTACAGTGTGTCATCACCGCCACAGATATTTTTGACGAATATTTAAAGTTTATTATTTCTTCCATCGACCATGTTTCTTCAATGGCTGACAATTTGCTCTCCGTTTTACAGGTCATTATTTAGGCAATATGTTGTAATGTACGATAACCGTATTTTTTTCTAGTACGTAGTTAAATTTTTCTACTACCTTTGCAATTTGTCCTGGCGCAAGTTTAAGTTCTAGTAAGAAACTTTTTATTAAATTTATTCTTGTGACAAGTGGCACTTCATTTTGTTGGAGCGCTGTGTAAGATATGGAAATGCAGTTGAAGTGTAAAACATTTTTTACGATTTTTGCCGTTTTCAAATATTGTCACTTGCAAACGAGTATCCGCACTTTTTCACACGCAACACAAAATAATACAATCCCATCAGTAGCACACACTTTTCACCCACGTACAAACTGAGTTGAGTAGATAATATTATTTTCATTGGTGGCATTTTTGCGAGAAAGCGATCTCCTTTGTTTATCGATAGTACTATACACGAATCGTGATACTACGTCGTATACATATCGAGACCAAAAAGTAACACCCGAGCACTCCGCGTCCACACTGAAGACTGAACTGTTAGGCAGCTGCAAGGGTTAGTTTCAATACTATTCTCCTTCCGTCCGCCCCTACTGCTCGTCCACCGTGACGCGCGCGAGGAACTCAGTTTTCCACGCCTTCAAGATCTCGCCGATCAGCCTGTTTGGAGAGCCTTTTCATCCTGCGAAAATTTCAATATCTTACAAAAGTTATTATCAGCTCCTAATGAAAAGTAACTATTGTAATTAACTTTTTCGTCTTCTTCTTCCTCTTATCATTATCATTATCATTATCATTATCATTATTATTATTATTATTATTATTATTATTATTATCATTATTATTATTGGAAGAAGTAGTAGTTGTAGTAGAAGTATTACTATTGTTATTACTAAGAAAAAGGAGTAACTACCACGAAAAGTAATTCATAATTACATTTTTTAGATATTTTCTTGTGAATATAGTAAAACTTTATTTTATTTAAAATATTATGATATTATAAAGACTCTCAAAATATGTAAAAACATGTACTACAAGAATTGCATTTCTCTCCGATGAAAATTGTTCGGTGGACATATTGCAATATGCATACATTTCAATGTAATAGAAAAAAGTTGTTTTTACATAATCATCCTAGCCCTAAAAATGAGAATTCCAATTTACAATTAGATACCTCCTTAGTAGTTTCGAATTAAGTCTTTTTAATAAATGGCATTTCATAGAAATAAATAGGCAACGGTTTCCGGGAGAATTGTCACAAAATTTCCTTTAAAAAGTCTGTATACAAAGAAACAGTACTAAACGTCTCAACCGATTCGTAATGAACTTCTATTCCGATTTTTGCTCGCATTTGAATATTGTTATAATGTTAATAATAAAGCCGTTTAGAAATTTCGTCACGCGTAAATTACCTTCACATTTACGGATAGTAAGCGTTCGCAAATTTACGTTAGTTCATTTCATCGTCATCCTAATAATCATGAAAAGGAAAAATTTCAAAAACATATTTTTTTCTATTTTTTAGTATTTGTATTATTTGTTTCAGACATGTCCATGTTTGTTTGTGAAGCCCCAAGTGCTAATCTCAACCTTATTTTAATCGTGAGAATAGAATGAAAGTGAAATAAATCCTGGGAGACGGAATTAATACCTTTATTTGTTCTACTGTTGCCAAATTAGTTCTCTGAATTCTTAATTCTCCACGACCAGCTCTCTTGGCTGGTTGCTCAGTAAGAGCCCAGAAGGAAAGAGCTAAGATAAAGGAAGTTAAATCTACTTCCAGACATTGGGTTTTCGTTTCTCATCTGCAGAGCGCTTTTGGGGAGACGCATGAAAAACGTACTACAAGACATTTTGTAAATTAAGGATTAATTTTTCATTAATTTGTATACGCGTAGTTATGGAATTTAGTTCTCGGGTTTCAATTACTCGACTTCTTCCAAAGAGGGCCGCCATTATCTAATCAATGTTTCGTAGTACAGAAATAACCACACACATCTCCCCGTTGCCATCTTCTCCCGATACACGCTACGTTTTACCTACTTGTTTAGGTGGCTACCGTTTGTGTGAGATCCAGGTGCATCATTACTTCATGATGCCCCATCGTCCATTTATCTCAAGGTTTGCAATAACTACGTTATTTCGGGAGTACGAGATTGTCGATTCCGGACGAGTCATTTACTAAGATAATTAATTCGGTAAGTACCTTGCACCTTTAACCTTTAACAAATTTGTTGCACCTTTGCAACGCGCCTCTAAGCCCCTTCTAGGGCATTGAGCGCATGGAGTAATGGAGTAATTCTCCCATAATCTGTACTAAGATATAGTCCTTTATTTGAAAAATGGAGAATTCTTGAGAATTTGCAAAATGGAATTAAGAAATACACGAGAGTTAATTTTTGTAATTTCCGATATTTGATATATTATTTTACGCTGAATAAAATATTTGCGTGCGTAAACAGAATAACAATCGTGCCAATAAATACATTCAACAATTTCTTTCAATCAAGGACGTAGTATATTTGTTGCTCTAAAAAAGTTTGATGGGAGCTTGAAGATTTTAGATTCTTTTTAGATACTTTTAGATTCCCAGCCAGAGGGCCATACATTTCTTCCAGTTATGCAATAAATTGGTAATTAAACTCTGTCACCTTTGCCCCAAAAGTCGCAGAGGTGCAGCGTATGTATCCCTCACGAAAATAAACGACGCCCCAAAGGGCTTTCTAGCAAATGTAATTAAAAATTATGTTTAGATTGTCTACATGTTTAAATTTGGTATAAATTAGTCTGCTAAAATTCTTTTTTTCTTTATAGGAAGTAGCCCGACCGATAATTGCAGTGACTGAATTGCAGGAAGAAGCCTACTAATAACTACATGCTTTTACTTGTATTCCACTTTGTGTACCTGGGAAAAGCGAAAATCGTTTATGAAGAACAATGACGACACTTTTCCTGAAATAGCAATCAGAATATTATAACTTCTCTTTACATAGGAAGTAGCCGGCTGATCATAGCAGCGACTGGGTTGCCAGGAGCCCGCTATTAATACTCTGCTTTACTAATACTTTGATTTAAAATTGACATTATAGTTGACGTAGATTTTTAAACAAACAGCACTGGATTGGGTTACCTCAGTCCTATAAACAAGGAATAATTGTCGACCTTGAAAGTTTTTATACATAAAATATTTGAGTCAAAATGTATTGGAAGTGAAGGGAGAATTTTCGTATGATATTAGAGTAATTGCCGAAGAACAAATAAAGTTGCACCCTTAATTTTTGCTAACCAAAACTATATGACATTGCAGATCTTTAGTTAAAATAACAGTGTTCATAGCATATCTATTTGATATTTCACTCATAATAAAATGAAAAATTGCAATTTGTTTACTTATAATAAAAAATATTATTAAAATTATTATACCTAAAACACAACCATAGTCCCAAAGTGCAGTCTAAATTTCAAAAATTAAATTTGGACTGAAAACGAGTTTTAAAAAAATCAGAAATTAACGCTTAAAATGATTCAATTGCCACTATTTTTTTAATTTGTTTAAATTGAGCACGAAATATTTATTTTGTTGCAGTATTATACATATATGTTAGAAGAATATAGACTAGTTAAATTGGAATTTTCCTGCGAAGAGGGGATTCAGTGGCGGGACCACTTTTTTTAGAGCCACTACGCAATTTTTCTGTTTTTTAGTCTGTAATATCCAGTTGCGACTAGATTAAAATGTTTGAAATAATTACATTGTAAAATTCACTATGATGTTAATTCTGCATTATTAATTTCAACTTTAAAACTTTCACTCTAAAATGTTTTTTAAAAAATCAGAAAATGTGTCGTGAAAAGTGCTTTCCATTGGCACCCGGTTTTTAAATTGTTTATAGTTGAGTACAAAATTTTTTAAAATGGATAGAAAATTAGTACCATTAGAGTAGAATAATGTATAGGGGCTAGTGATTTTTGAATTTATGAAGGGGAAGTGGGTTGCTAAACTTAACGTCACTAGCACTCCCACTGTGGATGTGTTTTTTTTATTGTTTATAGTCATACAAAATTTTTAATTTGTGTAGAAAATTAGTACATAATTAGCACAAAATTATAGGCTAGTTAATTTTGAATTTCGAACAAGTGGGGGTTGCAACTTGACGGAGGTGATTTTCCGAGCAGTTCCTTGATTCGCGCGGAGCAGTTCGGAGGCAGCAAACGGACAGAGTAAATTAGATGTGCGCTTTTGTGCAAGACATACACGTTTGGTTGTGAGCGTACAAATACTCAATAGATTTGTTAAGAGTGTTTTAAGTATTAAAATTGTGTTATTATAAAATTGTGTGAATATTAATTATGTGATAGTGTTAAAGTTAAATATTGTCAATTATAACGAGAAATTGTTAGAATGAACGTTTCATATACGAGTATAATGATTATGTGTAATTATACAGTCAAAGATTACACTGTCCGGTGAATTTAAACTTTCTGATCATTGCGTAATGTTTAAATAGTCATCGTTTATATTTGTGACATGCTGATTTCGAATCTGAAGTCAGTTTTCCTCTATCACAATAGGTTGTTTTTGCAAAATCAAAATGAAAATACATAAATATGGTACACGCGCAAGCAGCAAGTTAGGTTTACAATTAATTTATAATTTGTGAGGGATGCGTCTTTCTTATAATTTTTACTCATCCAAACACTACTATATTCCACACGGATGAACATAACATAGAAATATGTAATGTATTGCATATATTAATTAGATCGCTGGTGAAGTAAGTCCCTTCTAATAATTAAATATGGTAAATTAAAGGTGTTGTTTGGTATCAAAAATTTATTTTTCTACCGACCATCCTCAGAGCTTGCAGCTTCCGGATCGAAAACAACTTTGGCCCGGAAGCGGCCAGTTATGAGGATGATCGTTATCGAAGTATATCGAAGTATCTCGGCAGATTTCTTTGTAAGTAAAAGATCTAGAAAAAAATAATTTAATGCACTTTACTTGAAAAGTGTAGGTTCCTTTTCAAAATATTCAATGGAAATATCACAGTCAGAGGTATGATCGGCCATTTCTGCATTACATTTAGATTCAGAGGGACAGTCCTGTAAACGTTCCGAACGTTTTGGGACTGATATATAAAACTACGAGGAAACGGATAAAATTTCTGAGGGAATATTGTTTGGATGCTCAATAAAACTTTTGTTCTTGCTGTTAAATCCCTTCACATTCACAAAACAGAAATACGTAGCAGTGAGTACTGTGTTCTGTAGATTGTCGCCACACCATTGGAATTCCGAATGGCAAGGCTCTCTCACTGTTCATCCATTGTAACTAAACTATCCACATTCTACGCGCCCTATGTGGGGCCCACGGCTTGTCTTGGTCTCCCAGTATCATACCAGTAGGTGTAGTAGGCCTTTCTCATGAACTCTGTTATTTTGCGCTGCTCTCACGTCGGCACGAAACTTCCACATATATAGCAGATGTATCTGGACTGTTCTAGCAGCCACGACGTAACGTGTTGATATAAGTTCATTAAAATATAATATTTTTTATTGGAATTCGTGATAAACACCGTATGTTACTCCCTATAAAACACTTATGAAGACAAACGTCTCTTTTCACCAGCAGGAGAAACAACTCAGACTAGCGCACAAACCACAATAAAATGTCGCTAATATGCGAACCTCGCTGCATTGTCTTGTCGGCTCTGGACTGAATGGATTACGCAGGGTTGCCAGATGACTGCAGATTATCGAATTAATGAACTAATCTGAAAATATTAAAACAACTCCTCCAGTAACAACCTAAGAACTGCATTAGTGTCTAAATGTGATAAAAACGTAATATAAGATTTTTAAAGAAACGTAACGTGGTGTAGGAAAAATAGTGCCGGATCTTGATTCAGGATGCCAAGTAATCCTAAAAAGCAATGTAAGATGGCGGCAATGAACCCATCGCAGGCCAATGATGTTTATAAGGTCACCGGTAGTCCAGCAGTGGGAGATACCTGGTTGTGAGAAAATCCCGCTACCCGACGACGGTAGGTTGGCGCCGGATCTTACCATCGCTTGGGGGTGAAGATCACTGCCGTGGTAAATAAATGCTCTACTCTTACGGGGCTAATGACATTAACAGTTGACGTGCCTGCAATCACCAATCAATCAGTTAATGCAGCACAGAACTAGACCAATGGGAAGGTTAGAAGGTTAGTTTGTCCCGGCAATGTCTGGCGCAGACACTTGGAGACAGATTCCCCGCTAGTAGTCGTGTACATCGGCACCGGGTCTCACGTTCCAGCGAAAAAGGAACTCCGCCAGCTCCTTACGTATAAGATGGTTGACATGAGAGACCTAATGACCATTGCAGTTACCATAGCAGCAGATCATAGCACCTAGAAATACAAAATAATCGATGGATTCCTGGATTAGTGTATTCTACTTCTACAGCCTGTTATGTAAATCTGTTTGCAGATTCATATCGTGAAATCTATGTGCTATGTTAAGAGTCAACACACTTCTAAAATTACGTTCTGATGTAGAATATCTACTTAACATTTAGCATTATTTTTAGGAAATGTCATCTACCGGAAAGTGAAATAGAGAAAATTAAAATTACACTTGCTTTTGAAACACGCCAGTTTTGTGTCAAACGTATTGTGTCAAACCTTTTGAATATTACTTAAGAGCCATGACACTTTGAGAACCTTGAGTAATATTTACTCATATCTTGTTATATCAATATTTTTATATATTGCCAAAATTATAATTCTTAAAAATCAATACTTAATATGGGTTTAATTAAATTAAATATAATACAATTTAATAAAATTAAATATAATAAATTGACATTAGGCCGATCACATGTCCGAGATGCATAAGACAGTAGGGCCATAACGGTCTCGGACCAGAAGCTCGTGAGTGCGAGTCCCGTCTCGGGCATGGATGTATTTGTTTGTATATGTGCGTCATCTCCTCCCTCACTATCTTCATTTTATCTCCAATACCCCAGAGCTAACAACCCAGGAGGATCCTAATCGAGCTAAATGCTGATCCCCTGATAAAAAATTATCTGCCACCGAGATAATGCTTCTGAGCCCCGATAAATGCAGAGTGCATGCACACGTGGTCCAAGTCTTCCAAATCGCGAGAACAAAAAAATGACTTAAGTCAGAATATGAGCCAAATGTAAATATTTAATTCGCAATTCAATTGCATCCGAATTAAAAAACAAAAATATATTAATAATAACGAGTAGCCACAATTAGGAGAAAATGGTATTCCATGAAAGGTATCGTGACTTGACAATGAGAACTTGAGATACGGACAAACAATTTTATTGCGTGTGAAAATATTGATTTATGAAGTCATAGATATGACAGAAAATTACAGGTTTGGATATACCTGTGAAGAAAACTATATCTATAATTGAATAGTGTTATTTTCTGATGTAAGTGTACTCTTTACATTCATTCATTGCAATCACTTGCAATACAAAATAAATTAGTCTAAGCACGTTATTAATAATTAACTAATGGGTGGCCTCTCTAGCGCAAAAGATGTTCGATCATTGAGCGATTTCTAAAAGCATCATGTTCCCGAAACTCTGATAAAAATATTTTAGTTACATTATATAAGTATATTTGACTGCAATTGTGTAAAATTTGTAGACAATACATACATATACATACATATATATAATAAATGATTGCCAATTTTAATATCAATAATAATAACAATTATTATTATTATCATTATACAGATGAACTTAATTTTACATACGACAGCACTACATCACGCGATGATATACAGCACTGAATACCATTGCACTTCACTTAACTGTCCTATGTTTTAACACCCTTCGGCACCATTCACATCACTACACTGAACTGCACGTTTCACATTTTAGGAAATTCTAAAATAGTTATTGCTAAACTAATTCTAACATTTTTCTAAGACTACAACATAGCAAAGAATAGTTTTAAAAATTGTTGTCGGCTGCTGTTCCAATCTCTCATTGTTCCATGGATGAATGAAAATGTCCCCGCATCTGTTCTCTACTTTTTTATCCAAACTTTGTGACTATGACCCTCTACCGAAGTATGTTGGATTCTATAGTATATTCTAAATTGCTTACCAAGCTTATAGGCCTAAGTATGATTTATACAGAGTGTGTTAAAGAAAGTTATTTATTACATATAGGAACAAGAAGTATCCATTTTTTTGTATCATGGACGACACTTCTGTAGAAAAATCATTGTTTTCCGCTTCAGAATTACAATATTTGTTCTATAGAACGTAATTAGTAGGCGAGAAAGTAAAATAGTCAAAGAGAAAGGAAATAATTAACAATTACAATTAAAATACATGTTAATTCTTCTTTTAAAAACTAAGAAAGGAAACCAAGTAGTTCCAACATGAAGATAATAGTGGCTATGCCCCATGATATACTCAGTACAGTGAAAGAACCAATCAGTTGTTCAAGAGAAAGTGGACGAGGTTCGTCAAAGGAGAAATTTTCAGGAACAGTGACACCGTTGGCATCCATGTGGTGGCGTTGCAATCGAGTCCAATGATCGAACAAACCACCTTTCGTAGCCATTAAAACCATCTTATTTAACACATCGTAGAATGTGGAATTTTTACGAATCAATAGACTCAAATGACCAGGTGTTAAGAAGCAATCGGGGACGGTGTGGAGTGTTCGACCACCTTGGTCTGTCAGTTCTTTATAGTGAGCAAACACAACAATGTCTCTCGTACTGTAAAATACACTTTCCTTTCCTTCCTTCGCCATTCTACGAAGTACAACCATTGCGTACAAATCGTTTTGTAATTTAATTTTACTTACCAATTCGTTTAATGACCCGTTTTCATTCGCATTTAAAACAAGGCCTTCTAAACTTTTTGTAAGGTGCACTGTTTCTATGATGCTAGCAGCTTGCTGCAAATTTTCGGGATCCTTGTGTCGCGGTGGGTTTGCGAGCAGTCCCAGAAGCTGTCCAGAGTACCCATTGCTCACAACGAGGACGAACAACAGTAGGGACGTCAACACGACTCGCTGCGCATTAGTTCGCAGAATTCGCGAGCAGGAATTAGTCAGCATTATTTGGACTACATCTAAGAGGGCATGCGACAGAGATGCAGTCTTGATCCAGCTGCCCTGGTGTGGGTGAAAAACCAGCACCACATACCAAATTGCTGCCAAAGCACCCATGGAGAGTGACAAGGCCACCCACGTGGAAGACTGGTAAGGTGAGAGAAGGACCCTTCCAAATGAGAAATATGGAGCTCGTTTCATCAACAAACATAAAGGGCCGGTGGCCACTGGTACTGTGGCATCAAGAACCTTCTGTCGCTCAGCAGTAAAATACGTGGGAGTCACACTGAAATCAGCATCTCCTGACATAAGTATTGTAAACAATTTGGCGTATGAGGCGATGGGCTTCTTTTTAATGATGATCCCTGTTTTGTGCTTCAGGGTGTTCAGAAAGTGATAAACGGGACCGTCTTTCATGATATTTCCTTCTCTGCTTACCCATGAATAGTCCTGTAAATCTTCTACAAACGCCACTGTGAATTGGTGGCCTTTGAAGGAGTTTATCATATAGAGCGGAGCAGGCAAACTAACCACGCTTTTTTCTAATCGTGAGCTTGGAATATGAGGCAGAAGGTCCATGGCGATTGCAACAACCCAACTATTCAAATGACCAGCGAAGATTGATGTAAATAATTCCAGGTGTTTGCATCGTACCATATCCGCTTAGGGTTGAAGGTAACGAATCATGCTCAGAGCTGATCCTACAGTTTCATCCACAATATACAAAAGTTATTTAGACATCCTACAATCATCATGTACATCATTAACGTACTTGAAGCTCCTACATGTGCTGGTTTTCTATGTTTTTTTTCTAAATGATATTACATTGATTTAAAAAATAATTTTAATGACTTTAGATTGTAGCGTAATGATGTTATCGCGTGTGTCTTTCGATATTTAATTACTGTAGAACTCCTATTTTCTGAGCCCCCAACTACCTGTATCGATTTCGGGCACCGGACTGCCCGCCGGTCATGTATTTCTTCAGAAGTACTATTTTTAATAATATTAATATGCTGAATCATATATTAATTTTCAGATTCTCCAAAATGGGTCAATAATTTTGAATCAGGGTTTGAAACACATATATACTCTTTCTGCGTAAACAGTAACTAGGAGGAATGAGAGAGATTACCAAAAGAATTTACTTTGCAATAGTTGTGTCTTACTACTTTACGGGCCAAAACACTCTGATTTAGATAAAAACTTATAATATTTATTTCTTTGCCTTTCTTTAGGCGAAATGGAGATTTTTAAATAATAAAAATATATTTGAAATAACTTTGGGTCTTCATGTTCTCACAACATAACAAATATCTTCTCAGACTCTGTATTGATACCTACCTCTCCTCTCTTTCACTCTCTCCACCATCTCTCTCGCTAGCTCAGGAATGTTATTCTCAATCTCTATTAATAATTAACAAATATACCTAAGATTTACCAGTAATTAAAACATTAAACGAGTGGGCATAAAACACATCGTTCAATACAAGGTACCAGGTGCCACACATTTTTATATTTGTTTTTTTACCTTAATTGAAAACACATTAAAATATTACTAAAATTAAAAAAGAATTCGTAATAAATTTCTGAAGCAAAACGATGTGTTATTCCATTATTTTTTTCTCGGCTTTCTTACATCTTTCTACATCAACATACGATGCAAATACTACACACCGAAATTACCCTTTTAATTACAAAATAATAAGCTAGTGATGCTTCAACAGCACTTACTTTCGTGCAAAATTTCTAAGTGCTCGCATTATTTGCAGCACATTAAGCAGACAAGCAAATATAACTTCACGTCTAAATTCAACATCCAGAACTAAAGGCCATCCAATATATCGCTTTATGAATGTATACCATGTGGGGTACAAAGATAGGATACCTATTGCACATTATATCCGACTTCAGCCAATGAACTTCAGGCAACAGTTTGCGTCACATTATTAGCAGGAAGTTTAAATGCAGTCAGACATTAAAATTACCACCTTCTTAAAATTCATTCAATCAAATATGTGAAGCAATAAAAAATATATTTTATATCAACTAAACCTTCTAGTTATTTTTGATTTGTCACCGTTGAAAATTGTCACTTAATGCTACCTTTAATTTTTCTCAACACTTCTCGCTCTCTATGAAACATGGCGGCCAGTGTTTGGACTAGCTATTTAATAGAAGTACCCGGGTTAATTTCTATTTTTCTCAAAAAATTATACATGACCTTTTCAAAAGCTATGTTTTTAGAACATATTTTGTTATAAGCAAATATCTCTATAGTCAATTTTGAAGTTTTCAAACGTTTCAGCAATTTTCGAAGATAGGGAGAGTTCAACGAAAATGAACCACGTGCCATTCTGTTAAACATTTCTTCATCTCTTCGTGTAAAAAAATTGACGAAAAAGTTTACAGCATTGTTTGATGAAATATATTTTTTTGGACACGGCATAAATTTCAAGCCTAAATTATGCAAGAACTACTTGTTAAGAAAAACAACTCTACTTAACCTTTTAAAAAACAGTTTTTAAGAACATTTTCTTACAAGCAAATATCTCAATCTTTTGGAAAATTTTGAAAGTGTTCCAGGAGATTCACGTAACATCTCCCCTCCAAATTAAAATATCAAATTCAAGGTGCCACGACATCAGCCAAATATATTGGAAAATTTAAAGAAAATCGGACACACAGACACGTTTCCGTGTCAATCGATTTTTCTGTATTCAAATACCTACTAAATATGGATTCTGACTCGCAACGTGTCAGATGAAGTATTGGATACATATGAGGGCATTACATAAGTCATGGCAATTTTTTGTGGGATTACTAACACAGGTAGGTTTTATGAGAAATTCACATAAAAGAGCAAAGTATGAACTAAGTTAATGGGCATTTAATAAATAGTACACAAAATTGTGTTTCTCATAATCATTAAGGTATTTGAAATTACAGTAGTGATTTCAAGTTCAAATGGATATTAGCATACACGACATTTTAAAAGCATTTCATTCCCGTTCTAAACGTCCGATTATTCAGATATTAGCTTACCGCAAGTTCCACTTCAGGCCGCTTACTCACAGGTCGTAACGTGCTTTGCTATGCAGCGATTGCTCACATGAACTTAAGCTTCTGCCGATTCCTTACGATATTCTCGGACATTCGAACGCTGCTCAAACGGCAGCAGTCACACACCTGTTTTCTCATTGCTCTCTGTACTAATAGAGAACTCACTGAGCCAACACACGTTAGTACAGTATTTCTTTAAAGACACAAATAGAAGAGAGTGATCCGATGACATTTTTCTTATAAAACAAGTAGTTGCTACGAGTTCTGCCATAACACACTTAAATGAAAAAGTTGATTCCACATTTTTGAAACCACGGCGCAGCTTAAAAAGTTTGTGTTTTACAACGCACGATTACAATATATATATATATATATATATATATATATATATATATATATATATATATTCTTACGTACGTAAGTAAAATTAAAATGTAATCTCTTCGTACATAATTATTTCGTATCTCAACCTGCAAACTATCATAGCAACACTACATTGTACAATAGGTGCAATGGTTAATGTGGCGATGAGATGAAGTTGCACAGTCTCTGAGTTATTGGCTATATCTGTTACACCACGAAGATTACAGCAGTTCTATTCCATGACGTATTAGTCACTATGAATTACAGACATCGTACCCACAGCAGCCCGCAGGCCAATTTTCGTTGTTTCTTCACGTGTATGCCCTCTTCCACAATTTGCTCTCCCTTAAATGCGATTGGTCAAAGGAAGAAAGAACAAAAATGGTTTTCTTATTAGGAGGTGCTTGGAGTAATGTGATCAAGCTCCAACCTTACGACGATATTTTCTTAAAGTAACACTTATCCACATACTGCTACAACCTCCAGGCTGAGGATTGTACACTCTTGGAAACATAACGTTTCGCGTCGAAAATGCCTCTGCGCGATAGGTTGATGGCTCTGGACATCCCTGCTTGCCGACAGCTCTATCTACCGTTTATTTCCGAATATGATTAATTAGATCGCTGGTGAATAAGTCTCTTCTAATTGGTTAAATGTTAAAGGGTGTATGGTTTTGTTTATTCAAAATCTATATTGTAGCACGAAGAAACGAATCGGTCGAGTTGCAGCTTCCGGATCGACATAGAGCAACTTTGTTGTCGGCGGAGCGGCCAGTG
Organism: Gryllus bimaculatus; assembly: GCA_017312745.1. Classification (NCBI taxonomy): domain Eukaryota; kingdom Metazoa; phylum Arthropoda; class Insecta; order Orthoptera; family Gryllidae; genus Gryllus; species Gryllus bimaculatus. Next base: position 15,825,754 of record BOPP01000011.1, read on the forward strand.
GTAACTGAGGATGATACAGTATCAGGAAGTATAGGTGAAGTATCTCGGGCAGATTTTTTAAAGAGTAAAAAGATTTAAGACAAAAAGTTATTTAATAATTACTTGAAAAGTTGTAGGTCTCTTTTCAAATTTACAATGGAAATTCAGACAGTCAGAGGTATGGAATCGTCCCGTTTCTCGCTATTTACTTTAGATTCAGAGGGACAGTCTAGTAAACTTCGAACGTTTGCTGGGACTGATAAAGAGGTAGTAATAGTGTAAGAGGAAGACGGGATTCAAATATTCGTGACGGAATAGTTGTTGGATGCTCAAAAAATTTGTGTTCTGGTGCTGATCCTGTCATAGCAGTTTCACAAAGAAGTAGGAAATAGATAGCAAGTCATGAGTTTATCGAAGGTCATTGGAATGGCCATGGGCAAGGCTCCTTCGATCACTGCTTCATGTGATTCGGGCGCGGGCAGGGAGTGGGTTGTCTAATGGGCCGGAACTTGTAATAAACGTATCGTCAGGAGATCTCTCGTGGCGCTATGGTGCAGGCTTTGTCTTGGGTAGCTACCAGTATGAGACGTACGAGTGATGGTGTAGTAGGAGTCTTTCTCATTGATAGGTGTTATTTTGCGCTAGAACTACGGTGGCTGGGCGAAAATTCCCATATTAATAAGCAGAATGGTGTTGAGTACTGAGGTTTAAGTGCAGCCCAAGACGTGCGTTTGAATAATGAGTCTTCATTAAGAATAGTAGAGATATTTTTTTCGATTGATATTCGTGATAAATTCGGCAGCGTATTTACTGTCCTCTATGAAAAACACTTGATGAAGACAAATCGTCTCTTTTCACAGCAGGAGAACACTCAGAAAGCGCGAAGAAACCACAAAATGAAAATGGCCTAATGCAATATGTTTGGTGGCTTTGGATGAATGGATTCGCAGGGTTGCAGATGTACTGCAGATTATCGAATTAATGAACTAATTAGCGGTGAACAATTATAAGAACATAATCCTCAGTAACAACTATCAGAACTGCATTCAGGGTAAATCTGGACTACAAATACAGGTGTAAATAGGGGGGAGAGGGATAATGTTAAGGAAGAGGAAGCGTGTGGTGGGATACGGGGAAAAAAATAGTGAGGCTGGGAGAGCAAGCTTGATTAGAGGGAGCAGGGAAGATAGAAGGACTGGAAGGGTAAAAGAAATATACTGGAGAGGGGGCGGGAGAAGATGAGGAATTCGACACAGCAAGTGAAGTATGTGGGTGTATTAAGGTCACCGGTAAGTACTCCAGATGGATAGATACCATTAGTTGTGAAGAAAAATCCCGGCTATAGTCACGACGTGTAGGGTTGGCGCCGGGAGTCAGTGTAGAATTCGTTGGGGGTGAAGATTCACTGCGTGTAATAAATGCTCTAGCATGCTACGGGCTTAAATGAATTAACAGTTGGAAGCGTGCTGGATTTCAGTTAATTGCAGAAGCGAACTCAGACAATGGGAAAGGTTACAGTAGATTGTCCACGGAATTGTTGGCGCAGACACTTTGGAGACAGATTTCCGCTAGATAGTGGCGTGTACAATCGTGCTGGAAATATACTCTGGTCTGGTCACGTAGCTACGAAAGTTGGATATATCTGGCAGCTCCTTACGTATAGGATAATAGGGTGTTGTACGATAGATAGACCTAATGACCAAGAAGTGTGATAGCTCGAGCCATTAAGCACAGATCAAGTAGCCCTTAGAGATAGGCAATAATGACTGCGGTATGGCTTCCTGGCTTAGTTGTATATGCTTACTTCTACATGGCTGTTATTAAAGTCTGTTTGGCAGATTCATACATTGGAAATATAGTGCTATGATAAACTGAGTCTACAATCTCTTCGAAAATTGAGGAATTCTGATGTAGATATATTTTTAAATTTGAGCATTCATTTTTAGGGAAATTGTATCTATCCATGTCGAGAAAGTGAAACTAGAAAAGATTTAGAGAAGTGGTACCCCTGCTTTTGACAGACACGCATAAGTTTTGGTTGTCGAGTAAAACTAGTATGGTGGTGTCACAATTTTGAATAGGTACGTTAAAGCCCATGAACTGATTTAGAGAGATACTTGAGTAAAATTTAATAATGTGTTGTAGGGTAATAATGTTTATGTAGGTTCGGTGGTGCCATAGATTTATGGTATATTTCGTAAAATAAATAGTATGATATGGGGTTTTTAATTAATATATAAATATAATATAATTAATAAAATGTAAAATAGTAGCGAATATAGTTGATCGGGAGGGTGTGGACGGGGTCATGTTTGAGCGATTCAATGTCGAATGCAGTAAGACAGAGGGCATAACGGTCCTCGGAGCCAGAAGCTGTGAGTGCGGCGCTCGGCATGGATGTATTTTGTTTGTATATGTGGTATCTCCTCCCTCAAGTAATCATTCATTTATCTCAATGACTCACAGAGCTCAAAACCTAGGGGAGGATCCTAATGAGCTAAATGTGATCCACTGATAAAAAATTAATTGCACAGAGATAATCGCTTCTGAGCCCCGATAATGCTGAGTGCATCACACGTGTCAAGTCTCAGATCATCGAAAAAAAAAAATGAATTAGTCATAATATGAGCAAATGAAATATTAAATTCGCATTCACTTGCATCCGAATGTAAGAAACAAAAATTATTAATAATACAGAGCCAAATTAGGGAGAAGAATGGTAGTTCCATAAGTATGCGTGACTTGGACATGGAAAAGTTGAGATACGGCAAACAAAATTTTATTGAGTGGCTAGAAATATTGACTTTGGCAGTAATAGATATGACAGAAAATGTACAGGATTGTATATACCTTGAAGAAAGACTATCTGTATATATGGGGAATAATGTTAATTTTCGATGTAAGTGTAACTGTCTTACATTCATTGCATTGCAATCACAGAATTCAATACAAAAGTAAAATTAGTCTAAGCACGTATTAATAATTCTAATGGGTGTCCTCTCTAGGAGCGCAAAAGATGTTTCGATATTGAGCGATTTCTAAAGCATCATTTTCGCTGGAAAACTACTCTGATAAGAAGATAATTTTGTTACATTATATTTCGAGTATATTTGAACTGCAATTGGTGTAAAATTTGTAGAGCAATACAAATATATACATAGTATATAAAAGAGTGGATGCATGTTAATGAATAATAATAAATAAAACAATTGTAATTTTTATTACAAATTATAAACAGATGACATTAATTTTACATACGAAAGCATAACATAGGATGAAATATACAGGACTGAGATCCCATTGCCTTACACTTAATGTCTATGAGTTTAACACCCTTCGGGCCCGATTTCACATCACTACACTGAAGCTGCACGTTTCACATTTGGAAGTTTCTGAAAATACAGTTAATGCTAACTAACTATCTAACATAATTTCTAGACAGAGAGATAGCAAAAGAATTAGGTTTTAAAAATTGTGTGTCGGGCTGCTGTTCCAATCTCTCTTGGTTTATGATGAAGTGAAAGTGTGCTCGGGGCATGCTGGTATCACGTGCTTTTAGTTATCCGCATAATTGTGGACTGATGACACTCTACGGAGGTATGTTGGATTCCATAGTGAACAGCGAAGATTGAATGCTTACCAAAGGATTAGTATGGCTGTAATGTTATGATGTTAAGAATGCGAGTCGTGTGTAAAGAAAAGTTATTATTACATGTCGGAACAAGAAGTATCGCATTGTTTTGTGATAATGAAGAAAACTGTTCTGTAGAAATGTTTCGGCTTCAGAATTAGAATCAGTTGTTCTAGACGTAATTAGTGGGCGAGAAAGTAAAAAATAGTCAAAAGAAAGTAAATATATAACATTACAATGTAAGAAACATGTTACAATTCTTCTTCTTTTAAAAACTAAAGAAAGGAAACACAAGTAGTTCAACATGAAGATAAGGTTGGCTAAATGCCCATGATAAACTCAGTACAGTGAAAGAACCAATAGTTGTTAAGAGAGAAGTGGACGAGGTCGTAAAGGAAGAAATTTTCAGGAACAGTGAAGCACCGGTTGGCATGCATGTGGTTGCGTTTGCAATCGAGATCACATGATCGAACAAAACAGACTTTCGTTAGCCATATAAACATCTTTATTTAACACATCGTAGAAGTGGGAATTTTTACGGAATTAATAGACCTCATGACGTCAGGTGTTGTATAAGAGAGCATGGGGGACTGGTGTCAGAGAGTGTTCGACGCAACCTTGTCTGTCAGTTCTTTATAGTGAGCAACACATACAATGTTGGCTTCGTATGAAAAAACTTTCTTTTCTTCCTTCGCCATTTCTGAGAGTAAACATGATTGGTACAAATGTTTTTGTAATTTTAATTTTACTTACGCAATTCGTTTAATGACGCCGTTTTCATTCGGCATTTAAAACAAGGCTCTATAGAACTTTTTGGTAAGTGTGCACTGTTCTCTATGAATGCTAGCACTTGCTGCAGATTATCGGGATCCTTGTTGTCAGGTGGTGTTGCGGCAGTTTCAGATAGATGTCCAGAGTAGCATTGCTACCACAACGAGGACGAACAAAACCTAGTGGGGGAGTCGAACACGATTTGTTCGCGCAGATTAGTTCGCCGACCAGCAGGATAGTCCAGCATTATTTGGACTACTCTAAGAGGGCATGACGAAGGATGGCAGTCTTGATCAGCTGCCAGCGGTGGGGTGAAAAACCAGACAATACCAATTGCTGCCGAAGCACCCATAGGAGATGAAACAAAGCTCACACGTGAAGACTGGTAAGGCGAGAGAGGAATCGCCTTCGAAATGAGAAATATTGAGCTCGGTATAATCAACAAAGCTAAAGGCGCGGTGGCCACTGGTAAACTTGGTGGCATCAAGAACCTTCTGTGTGCCTCAGCAGTAAAATAATCGTAGTGGAGTCACATCTGAAATCAGCATCTCCTGACAGTAAGTATTCGTAGAAGCAATTTGTGGCGTATGAAGGCGATGGGCCTTCTTTTTAATTGATGATCTGTTTGGGCTTCAGGGTGTGTCAGAAAGTGATAAAGCGGGGCACCGGTCCTGTTCAATGATATGTCCTTCGCTGCTTACACCTAATAGGTATCCTGTAAATGCTCCTACAAACGCCACTGGTGATTGGTGGCGCTTTGAAAGGAGTTTATCATATAGAGCGGAGCAAGGCAAACCTAACGCAAGCTTCTTTATTTCTAATCGTGAGGCTTGGGAATATGGAGGCAGGAAGGTGCCAGTGGCATTGGGCAAAACTCAACCATATCAAATGACACGCAAGAGTTGATGAAAATATCTACAGGTGTTTTGATCGTACCATATCCCGCTTAGGGTTTGAAAGGAACGAAACAGCTGCGATCTGATTCCTAAGTTTCATCCACAGATATAACGCAAAAGTAGTTTAGACATCCTAGAGCAATCATCATGTACATTCATTACGTACTTGAAGGCTCTACACTGTGCTGGTTTTTCTATGTTTCTTTTTCAAATTATATAGCAAGTTGGGATGTGTAATAATGAATTTTAATGACTTTAGATTGGTACGCTAATGAATGTGTATGCAGCTGTGTCTTGGAATATTTAATTACTGATAGAACTCCTATTTTCTGACCCCCCTAACTGGTATCGATTTGGGCACGGACTGCCGCCCGGTCATCGTTTTCTCAGAATGACTCATTTTTAATAAATTATTTAATATGCTGAATCAACTATATTAATTATTGAATTCTCCAAAATGAGGGGTCGATATAATTTTGAATCAGGGATTTGAGAACAGCAATATATGACTCGTTTCTGGCGTAAACTCTAGGAGGAATTAGAAGAGAGATTATGGTTCTCAAAAAGTAAATTTACTGTGAAATAGTTGTGGTCTTACTTACTGTTAACGGGGCAAAACACTCTGATTTAGATAAAAACTTTATAATATATTTTTTGCTTTCTTTAGGCGAAATGGAGATTTTTAAATAATAAAAATATTTGAAATAATTTTGGGTCTTCATGTTCTCACAACAAAACAAATATCTCTCAGATCTGTATTTGATACCTACCTCTCCTCTCTTTCCACTCTCTTCACCGCACATCTCTCTCGCTAGCTCAGGAATGTTATTCTCAATCTCTTTAATAATTAACAATATACTAAGATTTACCAGTAATTAACATTAAACGAGTGGGCATAAAACACATCGTTCAATTACAGGTCACAGGTGCACACATTTTTATATTTGTTTTTTTACCTTAATTGAAAACACTTAAATTATTACTAAAATTAAAAAAGAATTCGTAATAAATTTCTGAAGCAAAACGAGTGTTATTCATTATTTTTTCTCGCTTTCTTACATCTTTCTACATCAACATACGATGCAAATACTAACACCGAAAATTACGCTTTTAATTAACAAATAATAAGCTAGGGATGCTTCAACAGCACTTACTTTCGGTGCAAAATTTTAAGTGCTCCGCATTATTTGCAGCACATTAAGCAGGAAGCAAATATAACTTCACGTCTAAATTCAACATCCAGATATAAAGGCCATCCCAATATATCCGCTTTATAAATGTATACCATGTGGGGTACAAAGATAGGATACCTATTGCACATTATATCCGACTTCGAGCAATGAACTTCAGGCACAGTTTGCGTCACAGTTATTAGCAGGAAGTTTAAATGCAGTCAACATCTAAAATATTACCCTTCTTAAATTCATTCAATCAAATATGTGGCCAATAAAAAATAATTTTATATAAACTAAACTTCTAGTTATTTTGATTTGTCCGTTGAAAATTGTCACTTAATGCTAACTTTAATTTTTCAACACTTCTCGCTCTCTATGAAACATGGCGGCCAGTGTTTGAGACTAGCTATTTAATAGAAGTACCGGGTTAATTTCTATTTTTCTCAAAAAATATATACATGACCTTTTCAAAGAGCTATGTTTTTAGAACATTATTTGTTTAAAGCAAATATCTCTATATGTCAATTTTGAAGTTTTCAAACGTTTCAGCAATTTTCGAAAATAGGGGAGAGTTCAACGAAAATGAACCACGTGCATTCTGTTAAACATTTCTTCATCTCTTCGTGTAAAAAATTGACGAAAAAGTTACGGCATTGTTTGAGTAATATATTTTTTTATTGGACACGGAATAAATTTCACAGCCTAAATTATGCAAGAACTACTTGTTAAGAAAAAACAACTTTACTTAACCTTTTAAAAAACAGTTATAAGAACATTTTCTTACAAGCAAATACTCAATCTTTTGGAAATTTTGAAAGTGTTCCAGGAGATTCACGTAACATTCTCCCTCCAAATTAAAATATCAAATTCAAGGTGCCACGACATCAGCCAAATATATTGGAAAATTTAAAGAAAATCGGACACACCAGACGACGGTTTCGTGTTCAATCGAATTTTTCTGTATTAAAACTACTAAATATGGATTCTGACTCGCAACGTGTGTTCAGATGAAGTATTGGATACATATGAGGGCATTACGATAAGTCATGGCAATTTTTTGTGGGATTACTAACAAGGTAGGTTTTATGGAAGAATTCACATAAAAGAGCAAAGTATGAACTAAGTTAATGGGCATTTAATAAATAGTAACACAAATTGTGTTTCTCATAATCATTAGAGTATTTGAAATTACAGTAGTGATTTCAAGTTCAAATGGATATTAGCATACACGACATTTTAAAGCATTTCATTCCCGTTCTAAACGGTCCGATATTCAGATATTAGCTTACGGCAAGTTCCACTTCAGGCCGCTTACTCACAGTCGTAACGTTGTTTGCTATGCAGGATTGCTCACATAAACTTAAGCTTCTGCGATTCTTTACGAAGATTTCTCGGACATTCGAACAGCTGCTCAAACGGCAGCAGTCACATCGCACCAGATGGATTCTCGGTAATTGCTCACGTCACGCATGAGCTATAAGTAGATGGAAAGATTCACATAGAGTCCAAGACACGGTGAGTCAGCGTTAACGTGGCGACGAGCGTAGTATGTGCGCTTTAAGACAACGTAAAGAGGATGTTATGAATGCGGATGAGGCGAGTGACTGAGGACAAGAATATGAGAGAGTATGTGGTGATCCGATTTTCGACATTTTTCTTAGTAAATAAGCATAGGTGCTTTGTACGTAAGTGTTGCATTAGAACACTCTTATATGAAAGATGTACTTCGCGGACATATTCTAGCATACCCAGACACGGAGCAGCGTGATTCGAAAGGTTTGTGATGTTTTGACCAGACCATGCAACGAATTACTAATATCTGATGTATCTAAGTGGGTATATAGATTAGATGTCTAGACTATACGTGGGTATGGTATCTTATGTATTGATAATGTATATTGACTCCGCTACGATAGAATTACTAAATGTAGAAATGTATGGTATCTTGATAACATCATATTTATCGGTATCTCACCTGGCGAAGGTATATTAGCGGCACGCATCTACGTGTAGGAAGGTTGCGGTTAGGTTGCGGAAAGTGGTTTAAAGTGTCGGCGATGAGTAGAAAGTTGCAGGTCTGGGAGTTTCTTGGCTATCATTGTTAGACCGCGAGATAGACAGCATTGGATAGCTCGGATGATGATTAGTCCTATGATATAGAATATGGTGCAGTAAGAGCTGGGGCCAATTTTCGTTGTATTCTTAAGATAGTACGCCTCTTTCAACATGATTGCCTCTCTCCTTAGATGCGATTGGGTGAATGAAGAAGAAGCAAAAATGGTGTGATTATTGGAGGTGCTTGGAGGCTTCGGCGAAGTTAGCGATATTTTCTTATAGTAACTTTATCCACTATACTGCTAAGACTAGACTGAGGATTGTAATTCTTGGAAACATAACGTCGGGTCGAAATGCGTCTGAGGATGGAGGGTTGATAGAGTTGGAACATCCCTGGTTTGGAAAGCTTATTACCGGATTTATGTTCTCGAACTAGTTCTGTATGGTGCTAAGATTTACATATAGTGTGTGAATATTTCAGTTTCTGATTTAATATGTATATGCATTTTATAAATTGAATATAGCAGTCCCGATAACTGCTGGAGGTTCATAATACAATGCATTTTAGTAATCAGCTTGACTAATTGGCTGTAGGCCAGTGTTGTCTAGCAGGATGATACATGTTTGAATGGAGAGAGTCGTAAGCTGATGCAACGAATGAAGATG
>BOPP01000011.1:15834951-16116386 GCA_017312745.1 Gryllus bimaculatus
ACTACGTTCTGTAGATCGTGCTACAATTACATATAGTGTTAATTATTTCATTTCGATTTCAATATATCATGTGCAATTTTTTATCAAATATGAAGATCAGCAGACGAAACTGCTGACGTTCACAATACTAATCATTTTCAGTATCACTTAATCAATGCTTAGGCCAGTTTGATTTCTACAGAATGATACATGTTCTGAATTGGAAAGATCGTACTGTGCAACGAAATGAAGATTATGGAAAGATCGCGTTCTGATATTAACATATTATTATTCATAACGCGATTTTTCCATGATCTTCAGGAGCCCTCTGGAGTGAACAAAAAACGCCTGTTTTGTTACAAATCATTTTATAAACGAGCGTAATTGCACGGACCCCTATTGAAAGCAGTATCTACTTTTTTAGCGTTGGTGAAAATGTTGCATTTTGAAACTAGGCCTCTCATTCGCCGATTCTCGCATAATTGAAGAAAATTGTGCATTTATTTCAGTAGAATTGACATTTGATGCATTCGGAGATAAGCCTCGGCATATTGCCTGCATCCGTTCGTCATTCCGTATTAGTTTCCGTGAAAGGAAACAATCTAAATGTTTTCGCGCACGCCAATACGGAGGCAGGTATTATAAATAACATCGTCAAGCAGCATGAGATATCTGCAGTATTCTTCTAAATGCTTTGAATCCTGTAATAATGCAAAGCCATATTCTTAGATAAATGAACACATATAATAATATAATAAATATATAATAATATAAATAATAATAATAATAATAATAAAATAATAATATAATAATATATAATATAATAATCAATTCACAACAACATACATTTGAGGAAACAGGATTATGTGTCGAAATATAGAATTGACAAATAGTGATTGTCTAATTACTTTTTTGCGCTGGCCGGTGTTTAGAAAGGCGCGCGACAGAGTGTTAAGACTGTTCCTGCAAGTCGCTCCTGAACTATTGAATGCAATCACACTCTACACAGAAATTTGAAAAAAGGCACTATGTAATAAGTATATATGTCCCTAATAATAACCTGGCACTGTCACTGGCTAAACTCAGTTGACAGATTTTTCAGGCAAAGTGTTCAGAAAGCGATCCAAATACGCCCGCGTGCGCGATGCAGGTAATCAAGAAGAAAATGAACTTTAATGTTTGCTCTATTATTTTTTACTTTTAGAAAAATATAATGATTTTTATCTCGTAGGCACCAAAACTGACCATGAAATGCAGTCGTCAAGTAAAAAAATCACCATCAATAGGAAGACAAGAAAAGATACATTAGAAAGGCAATCATGCATCAAGAAAGAATTCTGGCAACTCGAATTATTTCCAATTTGTTCATTAGGATAAGTTCAATTGTTGAGGGGCAAAAGTATATTCAAAATTTAAACTAAAACAAACCTTATTTTTTTTAGCCGGGGAATGCACAAACTACATTATCTTTTTATTTGTTATCTGTTCAAGAGTTGTGTGTTCAACAGGGAGTCTCACCAACAACGGGCCATCCGCCATAACTTCTAAACGGTTCACGATATCGAAAATGTAGTTTTCGCCCAACATGTGAATCAATGAGGCAAGTAATGTGTCTTAGGGTATTGTTGTTCCCGAAAAATCTTTAATTTTTTAAATACAACCAAGTATTTATCTCACTAGCAATAGATATATCATAAATAGACGAATGCAATGATGTAAACACATCGTTAATGCTTTGATAGTATTTTGAGAAGAAAATTATACTTTCCGCCATGTGATTTTAAATTAATATATAGATTTCAACTGTAAATATACAACCTTACAACTGTCTCCTTTTGGAAGGTTGCCTTCGTGGTGGGCGGGCACTTTTACGGGGAGAGGGGGAGGCCGCGAAGGTCACGTCGCCAAAAGCGACAGTTGCGACGGCATCTACAGAACAAATTGCACGTTTAATTTAAAATCTCAGTCCATAAACTATAAGTTTATGCCCAAACACAATCAGAATATTAGCAATGTTACAGCATTGCATTCCTCTTTTTAAGGTCTATCTACTTGCTAGTGAGAAAAATACGTGGGTCTATTTAAAATGAAAGATGATTAAATTTGTCAAAACTAAAATATTTCAAAACAATGCTTCTACACCATATTACTTGTTGCATGATTCCGCCAAAGTGGGAGTGAAAATGTAAGCCGAATATCGGGAACCATTAGAAGTTATGAGGTTGCCCGTAGTTGGTAGGACTCCCTGTGTGCATGGAATATATGTATATATGTTATATGTATAATATTATATATATATATATATATATAGTATATATATATATATATATAATGTATGTATGTATTTCAAAAAATCGTATTTTATTCGCGTTCGATAGAAGGCATGCATTTTTTAACATTATTTGTAATTATCGAAATATGTTGGAGACATTTCAAACGTTTCGAAATTTGCCAATAAGATTTATGTAACAAAATTAAGTTACAAAAGTGCTTGTTTGCTCTCATTGGCAGAATCGTTTCTTTCTGAACTCTATGCAGCGATCGAATCTGTGCGTGTCCGTTTTCTTTTTTTGTTGTTTTTTTCTTTCTTATCGTAATTTTTTTGTCAAATGAACTGTATTACAGTATCTCTCTATTGTGTCATAAAGTATTATTTTGATTTTAACAAACATAATCTCGAAAGGCGTCTTTATCTTTCTATGAATATTTGTTTTTAATTCTCCAATTACATATTTGTTAAAATTTTATTCTATATTTTTTGCATTAATTTTTTTATTTATAAATATCTTATTCTAGAAAATGTAAGGAATACATTAATAAGGAATCCTAAACTCCCCAGATTCTAGACCATTCTCATCCTACGTGGGAGAGAATCCACAAGTCTCGCCGCATAGTTTTCACTGTGAGCGACCCTCCCCAGGCTTCATGGATTATTTGCCAGAGGCGATCGCATTGTTAGGTTCGCGGATCAGGCCCAGTTTTCGGCCATGGTGCGTCTTGTCTCTGCCGAAAGATTTTCAACAGGGTTCAGATCTGGTGCACATGGTGGCCAGTCAACAACCTGAATATCTTGTTTCTCCGCAAAAACGATTGAACAATGCCGACTATGAATCGGTGATTGGTTCTGTTGGAATTGAATTATCCCACAGGATGCAATTGCCTTACTGATGGAATCATGATATCTCTCAGTATGTGGATGTACTGAGGAGCATTTAAGTGGTCTTGGATTCTATGGATCATTCCAATCCCGCGAAGTGACATCGAGCCCCAAACTGCTACTGAGAAACGACCTGACCTGGGACTTGCTTTTACGTACCGAGAATCATAGCGGCTTCCTTGGGCCTGAAAACGCGAACGGGACCATCATTTGCGGAGGAGAATATCTTTCATAAGAGAAAATTATATCAGCCCAGTCGATGTTTTTTTTTCTTCCGCAAATGCCAGCCGATAGAGCTGGTGTTCTTCTGTCAGCTTCGGTTTTTCGAGCTGCATTTCTGAATTGCACACAAGCCTCCGAAAGTCTGTTGCTTATTGTTCTGGAGCATCCAGGAAATCTCGTGGTTCTTGCAGTTGTGAAGAAGTTTGGAAAGGGTTTTCCACCGCTCCTTGTATCAAAACTTCATCTTGGTCAGCATCTGAAATACGCCAAAGCCCGTACTAGTTTCCTCCGGATTCTCCGTCTTCGATAACGTTTGAGCCAGTATTGCGCTGTTCTTGCCAACGCCATACCGACTCGCCCTCTGACACAGGTGACCTTTCTTTACTAATGCGCATAACTCGCTTTCGTGTGGCTTGGATATGATGAGCAATGTCGAAAAATGAATGCGCAGTAGTTCAATTTGCTTAGCCGCGATTTTCTTTTCTTACCAAGTGGCGATGCTCAGAGCCTTTATCTCTCTGTTGACCTGCTGTCGAAACACGCATGCTGCGAAGGTCAGATTCAAGTCGGTAGTACCGTTGAGGCTTACGAGAGAAAATCGATAATCACTGCTCAACAAAAGAAATGAGTTATTCACTGTCTTATGAACAGAATATGTGTAGCAAGCAAAATGACATCGCTAATATGGCTAATTGGCAGTCTGATGTCAACTAGAAGCAGTCATATTTTGCGTTAAGTTTTGGTGAAATTGTTTTTGAAATGAAAAAAATTGCTATTTTCTGCCATTTTTGTTATTTACAAATCTGTATTATATTTTTTGTGCATAAAAAAACGTTACAATTCAACATAATGGATTTCTACTTAATCTGAAATAGATGTTTGTATGATATTGTAATGAACTTCATAGCATACAAACTCTAGAATATTTTCCTTCATAATTCGTTTCGGCAAATTGTATTTTGAATTTTTTTTACTTCACAGATACGAAATCTCAATACCCACATAACTAAGGCCTTCCACATGAAGGCAAGGGATCTCAGAAATATACATCATCAGTATCAATGAGCCACATTTATCATCAAAACCATTTTATTTACTTCAGTGTAGACATTGCATTTCAAAGCCTTGTCACACTAAGAATTATTGAAATTAACAGAACATTCAACAGTTTCCATCATCTTTATTCACATTACAAATCAATAACATAAGGAGTCTATGCACCATAATTTTTTTAAAAAAATTATTGGTATATAGTAGTATAGTAGAATAAATTTATATCGAAGCAAACAAGAGGTGTTCAAGACGGGCTTTAATGGTTATTTACAGATACAAACACAAGTCACATTTCTTGTCAGTATATCACTGTAATTTTGTGATATTGGTTAAACGAATTGTCTTCCGGCTTTAGGAGTTTCCATTTCATGCGTTTTATTCGAGTAAAAATGAAAATAATACACAATATTTTAATGTTCTTTTTATTCGCAATTTAAGATTATTATCTATAAGATTATAGAAGCTTATTTTTATTTTGGTTCCTACGAGTATTACCGCTTTTGAGAATTGCTTGTTTACATTCCTTATTCGCAATCGAAAATTTGCTTAAATTATGCATAACATTGACGCGACCATATTTAGCATGTTGTAATTTTGTGGATTATATGGCAATGTAGAATGAATAAAATATCTACGTAGACTGGGAACGCGAACCCGCTACTTCACGAGTTCTAGAACACCACTTCGACACTGAGCCATTCTTTCGCCCTTTCTGATACGCCTCTTATAACAAACTATTGTATTATTAACGAAACTTTAAAGCAAACTCCACGTTTACCAATGTTAATGTCAGTTCTGTTTTTACTGGAAGGAATCACGAAAGTATTTTTCCTCTGTATTGTTACTATTTAGCTCTCAAACGGTCATTAAAGTATTTAATACGCTCTCCAAAAAATAAATTTAAATTATAGTTTCGGATCTACAGAACGTAGTTCGAAAATAAACGTTAGATAGCGCTGTCGAAGCAGGATGTTCAGCGCCATCAACCCTCTCGGGCCAAGGCATTTTCGACGGAAATTTTATGTTTCCAGAGTGTACTGTACATCACTTGCCATCACCAGCCGCAACTATCGATCGTGTTTCACAGCATGACGCGCGACGTATCAGAGAAACTGCGCGCTCACAAGCCGTCGCGTGGACTCCAATACAAACATGAGCAACTCCATTCTGCGACGACTGGTCACTTCGGATAGCCGGTATTGCGGCCCACGCCCACATCCCACAAATGATAGAATACTAATAATTACAGGCGCAGCGAGTTTTTATGGTGATGAGATCCAGTTGCACATTCTCTAAGTAATCGGCAGTAGAAGTTCCAAAATAAATGTTACAGTAGTTATGCATTAGATGTAATGTGCATTAGATGTAATCTGTTTGTCAGAACCATGCCATTCGAAAGTTCTGCCATGATGCGGATGTACAATTCCGCTAGTTGTTCCGCACCATGTCTATTTGGAGTAAAAAGTTAAATTTTCCAGTTATACTAGCAGGAAACTAGTTTAGACATTCCAAATTTTCTGTGAAATATTCAATAAACTAACACTAAATTTGAATAAAGTCTTAGTATTTATACATTCTGAACATTCTAATCACCATTGCTCTTCTATGGTACATGTTTTACTCTCAATAACCTATATGATACAATATTTCAATGTGTTGGTTTTTAGAGTTTTACTCCCCATGACAAATTTATTACGCTCAATCCATCCCCTTTTTCGACGGTGTAGAGCATTGTATCTCTGAATTTAAATCGTAAATGATTTTCATTGCGTGTAATATATCTCTCTCTAGATTTAAAGAAAGTTATTGCTGGTAATTCACAATATCAAGGACATACTTATAGTGGATGTCATTGCCAACAAATTATTATATTTCTGCAATGACAACTCCTACAATTATTTTATTTTAAATGCCAACCGACAACTCTCCGCAATAACAAAATCAAGAACAGTTTTTTAAAGTTAGCGTGCCGTTGTCGGTGATCCGCGCACTTTTGATTTTCAGAGATTTTTTAGAAATTACAAACAACGAATCCTTATAATCTTATGGTCTACTCAGAAATATTTAGAAGTATGAAACAGAACGAGCTGCATACCTCCAGTGGCTAGCGACCCTTGTTGGTACTGCGGCAATGCGCGCAGAGTACATACTCATTCTTGTCAAGCGCGTTAGTCACCTGCATTTGCCTTACATAATATATTAAGGCATATAGTTAAATGTCGAAGCACTCAACGCTAATAAAACGAACGAAGATGTAAAAGATTGGTACGTTGAAAAAGGGACCTTCGAATTGTGCTAGTTTCCTCACCAACCAAAATTATTTGGTCTCCGAACGTGCTGTGAAATCCAGCATATTTCTTCTTCCAATATACAAGAGAGCAAGTCACAATTAATGATAATCTCCTGCTTCACGTGCTGTCAACAATATATAGTATGTGAAGGATGACGATGCCCTCGGACTTCTGTGGGGTTTTTTTTCTTTTCTGTAAAAATAAAGCAAGAGGACATTTTGGCTGCATTTTCAAAATACAGTCGATACGGTTATAGGGAACTTGAATATAGTAAATTCTCGTTTATAGTGAACTTAAGTCACTGGGAGTCCCGTTTCCCTTACGATACAAATAGCATAAGAAGTGTTGTGGTAAGATATCTTTGGCATTTAAAAATAAATTAAAGATGTTGTCATTGCCAGCAATGTTGCAGACAACTGACGATGATGGCTAAGCCATCGAAAGCTGCTATTGAATTAAAAAACATTGTTGGCAATGGACAACATCTTTAATTATTTTAAGCATAAGAAGACTCGGTTGTAGTGAATTATGAACTCATGTATAGCGGACGTAGAAAATACAACACCCTGAGAAAAATTCTCTTCTGAAAAAAATATATCGCCTCAGTGTCCCAAAATCCTACAATAGATATCTTAGAAGAAATATAATCGGTCAAGGGTCATTATGTGCAACGAAATGAAGATTATGGAAAGATCGCGTTCTGATATTAACATATTATTATTCATAACGCGATTTTTCCATGATCTTCAGGAGCCCTCTGGAGTGAACAAAAAACGCCTTTTGTTACAAATCATTTTATAAAACGACGCGTAATTGCAACGGACCCCTATTGAAAGCAGTATCTACTTTTTTAGCGTTGGTGAAAATGTTGCATTTTGAAACTAGGCCTCTCAATTCGCCGATTCTCGCAATATTAGAACAATTGTGCAATCTTATGTTCAGTGAATTGCACATTTTGGGATGCATTCGGAGATAACGCTCCGGGCATTGCCTGCATCCGTTCGTCATTCGTATTAGTTCCGGTGAAAGGAAACAATCTAATATGGTTTTCCGCAGCCCAATACGGAGGCAGGTATTATAAATAACATCGTCAAGCAGCATGAATACTGCAGTATTCTTCTAAATGCTTTGAATCCTGTAATAATGCAAGCCATATTCTTAGATAAATGAACACATAATAAATAATAATAATAATATATAATAATAATAAAATAATATAATATAATAATATAATAATAATATAATAATAATATAATAACAACAACAACACCATACATTTGAAGGAAATCAGAGAATAAATATTGGTCGAAATATAGAATTGAACAAAATGTCTAACTTTTTTGCGCTGGCCAGTGTTAAGAAGGCGCGCGACAAGTGTTAAGACTGTTCCTGCAAGTGCTCCTGAACTATTGACTCAATCACACTCTACCACAGATTTGAAAAAAGGCACTATGTAATAAGTATAATATGTCCCTATAATACCTGGGCACTGTCACTGGCTAAACTCAGTTGACAGATTTTTCAGGCAAAAGTTTCAGAAAGCGATCCCAAATACCGCCGCGGTGCGCGATGCAGAGTAAATAGAAGAAAATGAACTTTAATGTTTGCTCTATTATTTTTACTTTTAGAAAAATATAATGATTTTTATCTCGTAGAGCACCAAAACTGACCATGAAAATGCAGTCGTCAAGTAAAAAAATCACCATCAATAGGAAGACAAGAAAAAGATACATTAGAAAGGCAATCATGCTTCAAGAAAGAATTCTGGCAACTCGAATTTATTTCCAATTTGTTCATTAGGATAGTTCAATTGTTGAGGGGCAAAAGTATTCAAAATTTAAACTAAAACAAACCTTATTTTTTTTTAGCCGGGGAATGCAAAAACTACATTATCTTTTTTATTTGTTATCTGTCAAAGATGTTGTGTTCAACAGGGAGTCTCACCAACAACGGGCATCCCCATAACTTCTAAACGGTTCACGATATCGAAATGTAGTTTTTCGCCCAACATGTGAAATCATGAGGCAAGTAATGTGTCTTAGGGATATTGTTGGTTCCCGAAAAATCTTTAATTTTTTAAATACAACCAAGTATTTATCTCACTGCAATAGATATACATAAATAGACGAATGCAATGATGTAAACACATGTTAATGCTTTGATAGTATTTTGAGAAGAAAATTATACTTTCCGCCATGTGATTTTAAATTAAAATATATAAATTTCAACTGTAAAATATACAACCTTAAAACTGTCTCCTTTTGGGAAGGTTGCCTTCGTGGTGCGGGCACTTTTACGGGGAGAGGGGAGAGGCCGCGAAGGTCACGTTCGCCCAAAAGCGACAGTTGCGACGGCATCTACAGAAAAATTGCACGTTTAATTTAAAATCTCAGTCATAAACATAAGTTTATGCCCAAAACACAATCAGAAATTAGCAATGTTACAGGCATTGCATTCCTCTTTTTAAGGTCTATCTATTGCTAGTGAGAAAAATACGTGGGTCTATTTAAAAATGAAAGATGATTAAATTTTGTCAAAAACTAAAATATTTCAAACAATGTCTCTACACCATATTACTTGTTGCATGATCCTCGCAAAGGGAGTGAAAATGTAAGCGCTATCGGGAACCAATTAGAAGTTATGAGGGTGCCCGTAGTGGGTAGGACTCCCTGTGTGCATGGAATATATGTATATATGTATATAGTATATTCATATATATATATATATATATGATATATATAATATATATATAATGTATGTAGTATGTCAAAAAATCGTATTTATCCGTGGATAGAAGGCATGCATTTTTTAACATTATTTGTATTATCGAAATATGTTGGAGACATTTCAAACGTTTCAATTTGCCCAATAAGATTTATGTAAAAAATTAAGTTACAAAAGTGCTTGTTTTGCTCTATTGGCAGAATCGTTTCTTTCTGAACTCTACACCAACGAATCATGTGCGTGTCCGTTTCTTTTTTTTGTTGTTTTTTCTTTCTTATCGCGTAATTTTGTCAAATGAACTGTATTACAGCTACTCTCTATTGTGTATAAAGTATTATTTTGATTTAAAAACAAAATACTCTGAAAGGGCTCTTTATCTTTCTATGAATATGTTTTAATTCTCCAATTACATATTTTGTTAAAATTTTATTCTATTTTTTTTGCATAATTTTTTTATTTATAAATATCTTATTCTAGAAAATGTAGGAATACATTAATAAGGAATCCTAAACTCCCCAGATCTACGACCATTTCATCCTAGTGGGAGAGAATCCACAAGTCTCGCCGCATAGTTTTCACTGTGAGCGACCTCCTCCAGGCTTCATGGATTATTTGCCAGAGCGCATCGCTGTTAGGTGTTCCGGATCAGGCCCAGTTTTCGGCCATGGTGCGTCTTGTCTCTGCCGAAAGATTTTCAACAGGGTTCAGATCTGGTGCACATGGTGGCCAGTCAACAACCTGAATATCTTGTTTCTCCGCAAAAACGATTGAACAATGCCGACTATGAATCGGTGATTGGTTCTGTTGGAATTGAATTACCCCACAGGATGCAATTGCCTTACTGATGGAATCATGATATCTCTCAGTATGTGGATGTACTGAAGCATTTAAGTGGTCTTGGATTCTATGGATCATTCCAATCCCGCCGAAGTGACATCGAGCCCCAAACTGCTACTGAGAAACGACCTGACCTGGGGACTTGCTTTTACGTACCGAGAATCATAGCGGCTTCCTTGGGCCTGAAAACGCGAACGGGACATCATTTGCGGAGGAGAATTACTTTCATAAGAGAAAATTATATCAGCCCAGTCGATGTTTTTTTTCTTCGCAAATGCCAGGCGATAGAGCTGGTGTTCTTCTGTCAGCTTCGGTTTTTCGAGAGCTGCATTTCTGATTGCACACAAGCCTCCGAAAGTCTGTTGCTTATTGTTCTGGAGCATCCAGGAAATCTCGTGGTTCTTGCAGTTGTGAAGAAGTTTGGAAAGGGTTTTCCACCGCTCCTTGTATCAAACTTCATCTTGGTCAGCATCTGAAATACGCCAAAGCCGTACCTAGTTTCCTCCCGGATTCTCCCGTCTTCGATAACGTTTGCAGCCAGTATTGCGCTGTTCTTGCCCAACGCCATACCGACTCGCCGCTCTGACACAGGTGACCTTCTTCTACTAATGCGATAATCGCTTTCGTGTGGCTTGGATATGATGAGCAATGTCGAAAAATGAAATGCGCAGTAGTTCAATTTGCTTAGCCGCGATTTTCTTTTCTTACCAAGTGGCGATGCACAGAGCCTTATTCTCCTGTTGACCTGCTGTCGAAAACACGCATGCTGCGAAGGGTCAGATTCAAGTCGGTAGTACCGGTGAGGGCTTACGAAGAGAAAAATCGATAATCACTCTCAACAAAAGAATGAGTTATTACCACTGTTTTTCTTAACTGAACAGAATATTGTAGCAAGCAAAATGACATCGCTAATATGGCTAATTGGGCGTCTGATGTTCAACTAGAAGCAGTCATATTTTGCGTTAAGTTTTGGTAGAAATTGTTTTGAAATGAAAAAAATTGCTACTTTGCCATTTTTGTATTTACAAATCTGTATTATATTTTTTGTGCATAAAAAAACGTTACAATTCACACATAATGGATTTCTACTTAACATCTGAATAGGATGTTTGTATGATATTGTAATGAACTTCATTAGCATGACAAACTCTAGGAATATTTCCCTTCATAATTCGTTTTCGGCAAATCTGTATTTTGAATTTTTTTTAACTTCACAGATAGCGAAATCTCAATACCCACATAACTAAGGCTTCCACATGAAGGCAAGGATCTCAGAAATATACATCATCAGTATCAATGACGCCACATTTATCATCAAAACATTTTATTTACTTCATGTAGACATTGCATTTCAAAGCCTTGTCACACTAAGAATTATTGAAATTAACAGAACATCAACAGTTCCATCATCTTTATTCACATTACAAATCAATAACATAAGGAGTCTATGCACCATAATTTTTTAAAAAAATTATTTGGTATATAGTATATAGTAGAATATAAATTTATATCGAAGCAAACAAAGAGTGTTCAAGACGGGTTTAATGGATTATTTACAGATACAAACACAAGTCACATTTTCTTGTAAGTATATCACTGTAATTTTGTGATATTGTTAAACGAATTGTCTTTCGAGCTTTAGGAGTTTCCATTTCATGTTTTATTCGAGTAAAAATGAAAATAATACACAATATTTTAATGTTCTTTTTATTCGCAATTTAAGATTATTATCTATAAGATTATAGAAGCTTATTTTATTTTGGGTTCCTACGAGTATTACCGCTTTTGAGAATTGCTTGTTTACATTCCTTATTCGCAATCGAAAAATTTGCTTAAATTATGCATAACATTGACGCGACCATATTTAGCATAGTTGTAATTTTTGTGATTATATGGCAATGTAGAATGAATAAAATATCTACGTAGACTGGAACGAAACCCGCTACTTCACGAGTTCTAGAACACCACTTCGACACTGAGCCATTCTTTCGCCCTTCTGATACGCCTCTTATAACAACATATTGTATATTAACGAAACTTTAAAGCAAACTCACGGTTTACCAATGTTAATGTCAGTTCTGTTTTTACTGGAAGGGAATCACGAAAGTATTTTTCCTCTGTACTGTTACTATTTAAGCTCTCAACGGTCATTAAAGTATTTAATACGCTCTCCAAAAAACATAAATTTAAATTATAGTTCGATCTACAGAACGTAGTTCGAAATAACGTTAGATAGCGCTGTCGCAAGCAGGATGTCAGCGCCATCAACCTCTCGGCCAAGCATTTTCGAGCGAAAATTTTATGTTTCCAAGAGTGTACCTGTACATACTTTGCCATCACCAGCCGCAACTATCGATCGTGTTTCACAGCAATGACGCGCGACGTATCAGAAGAACTGCGCGCTCACAAGCCGTCACGTGGACTCCAATACAAACATGAGCAACTCCATTCTGCGACGACTGGTCACTTGGGATAGCCGGTATGGCGGCCCCACGCCACATCCCACAAATGATAGGAATACTAATAATTACAGGCGCAGCGAGTTTTTATGGTGATGAGATCCAGTTGCACATTCTCTAAGTAATCGGCAGTAGAAGTTCCAAAATAAATGTTACAGTAGTTATGCATTAGATGTAATGTGGCATTAGATGTAATCTGTTTGTCAGAACCATGCCATTCGAAAGTTCTGCCATGATGCGGATGTACAATTCCGCTAGGTTGTTCCGCACCATGTCTATTTGGAGTAAAAAGTTAAATTTTCCCAGTTTATACTAGCAGGAAACTAGTTTAGACATTCCAAATTTTCTGTGAAATATTCAATAAACTAACACTAAATTTGAATAAAGTCTTAGTATTTATACATTCTGAACATTCTAATCACCATTGCTCTTCTATGGTACATGTTTTACTCTCAATAACCTATATGATATTTCCGAATGTGTTGGTTTTTAGGTTTACTCCCCCATGACAAATTTATTACGCTCAATCCATCCCCTTTTTTCGACGGTGGTAGAGCATTGTATCTCTGAATTTAAATGTAAATGATTTCATTGCGTGTAATATATCTCTCTCTAGATTTAAAGAAGTTATTGCTGTAATTCACAATATCAAGGACATACTTATAGTGGATGTCATTGCCAACAACATTATTATATTTCTGGCAATGACAACTCCTACAATTATTTTATTTTAAATGCCAACGACAACTCTCCGCAATAACAAAATCAAGAACAGTTTTTTAAAGTTAGCGTGCCGTTGGTCGGTGATCCGCGCACTTTTGATTTTCAGAGATTTTGTTAGAAATTACCAAACAACGAATCCTTATAATACTTATGGTCTACTCAGAAATATTTTAGAAGTATGAAACAGAACGAGCTTGCATACCTCCAGTTGCTAGCGACCCTTGTTGGTACTGCGCAATGGCGCGAGAGTACCATACTCATTCTTGATCAAGCGCGTTAGTCACCTGCATTTGCCTTAACATAATATATTAAGGCATATAGTAAATGTCGAAGCACTCAACGATAATAAAACGAACGAAGATGTAAAAGATTGGTACGTTGAAAAAAGGGACCTTCGAATTGTGCTAGTTTCCTCACCAACCAAATTAATTTGGTCTCCGAACGTGCTGTGAAATCCAGCATATTTCTTCTTCCAATATACAAGAAGAGCAAGGTCACAATTACATGATAATCTCCTGCTTCACGTGCTGTCAACAATATATAGTATGTGAAGGATGACGATGCCCTCGGACTTCTGTGGGTTTTTTTCTTTTCTGTAAAATAAAGCAAGAGGACATTTTGGCTGCATTTTCAAAATACAGTCGACTACGGTTATAGGGAACTTGAATATAGTAAATTCTCGTTTATAGTGAACTTAAGTCACTGGAGTCCCGTTTCCCTTACGATACAAATAAGCATAAGAAGGTGTTGTGGTAAGATATCTTTGGCATTTTTAAAATAATTAAAGATGTTGTCATTGCCAACAATGTTGCAGACAACTGACGATGATGACTAAGCCATTGAAAGCTGCTATTGAATTAAAAAACATTGTTGGCAATGACAACATCTTTAATTATTTTAAGCATAAGAAGACTCGGTTGTAGTGAATTATGAACCTCATGTATAGCGGACGTAGAAAATACAACACCCTGAGAATAAATTCTCTTCTGAAAAAAAAATATATCGCCTCAGTGTCCCAAAATCCTACAATAGATATCTTAGAAGAAATATAATCGGTCAAAGGTCATTATCGAAGTAGTCTCCCCTAAGGAGGAGCCGGACCCGGAATGGGGACTTGCTGATGACCTTGTGACACTCAGGAAACAAAGGCCGTGTCCTGCGTGGGTTCCAACAGGTGGCAACGCGCGACTGAGTGCTTCAGTTTCAAATGTGACGTTACGAGAGAGTGGGCAAAGGATGTGGTGTTCTACGTAGGTGACAGGAAGCGCGCATCTGGCACAACCCCACAACCGCCGCGCCGAGCGAAAAAGCGATCAGTTAAATTAGCCGTTTGCCCCATTCTGATACGAAAAGGATCTCAGGTGTTGTCAGGCGAGAAAAGGATCGGAGAGTGGTGCGGTGTTCCAACAATGCATGAGGCATCGATGGGAATATTACGATAATTAGACTGCATTACGATAATTAGATACGCAAAATCAAACATGGAAAAACCTTAAGAAGAATTTAGAGAAATTGCTTATGAAAATGTACGAAGCTAATTAGCTTCGTTATAGATATTCTGCTACATTACTAAAGTTAATAAAAATAATCATTAATAAAACATTACTAAAATTGATCATGGTATAAATTCCAATATCATAGGATATAGTGAACCTTTGATATAGTGAAGCAAAATGTCAGTCACCAGAAGTTCACTATAACCGGAGTCGCCTGTACTACTACAAGAATATCGTGAAACGTGATCAATGTAATCAACGCACACATCTGTATATAGCTTTCGAGAGTATTGGCGTGTACCCTGCAAGGTAAATTAATTTCTCGCGTGTTTTGTGACACTGAATTTTATATCCGCAGATGTGACGAAAGATATTACAAACATCTCTATATCCAATTTTGAAATTTTAAATAATATGTTTTCCTACGCTGTTCTCTTAAACGTTCTTTCCACTATTCAACAACAAAATTTAGTCAAGTGGACCTTTTTTTTAATATCCTAAGGGCGTCATGTAAAGTACCCACCAGAATTAAAATTTCGGTTTCAAATTCCAGGGACCGCGACATCTGCTAGAACGATTGCGTAATATTAGTTTTGGAGAAAATCAGCAAAATAGTTTCTGCGCCAGCGTTGTTCGCAGACGGACGGACGAACGGAGGGAGAGGGAGAGTGGGAGGGAGAGAGAGAGAGAGAGAGAGAGAGAGAGAGAGAGAGAGAGAGAGAGAGGGAGAGACGCCAGCTTTTCGTTACCAAGGCTCCTAAAAAGATTTTTTCTGCCGAAGCTTACTTAACTTTCTCTTCTTACGACGTTCATTCTGGAACGCGAGAAAGTAAAAATATAAATTAATTTAAATGAAAAAAAATATGGATGAACCCTTCCCAGTAGTGTTTTGTCATAAAGAACGGAGATATATTATAAACGAAAATAAGTTCAATACTTTAGTGTGTTTGTAGAATGTTTTATTTATACACATTTTTATTTACCTGGAAATACATTTTATTTTACATGGAAATACATTTTCGGTGGATGTAATGTAGGTTCAACATGACATGTTATTCCTAAGCACACAAAGAAAGTACTACGAAAATGACAAAAGTTTCTTCTAATAATCGCACTAACTCTACCTAAGTACTCGTACATTATAATAATAGAATACAGAAAGTAGATCTCTCAAAAAACACCTTATAACAATAGTGTCTAAAAACCAACCGCGTTTCTTTACATTTCATTAATATATTAATAACATCGCTCTTACGTTTACAGAGTTATTTAAAAGGCGATGTAATCGGTTTTAATGAACCGAATAATTCAATACCTATCTTTAATACCTACGTGAGTAACACATGTTGAGATTTAATGGCTTTTCAGTACCCATACTTACAACAATAGTTCAAGACAATATTTTAGCGATGTCCGCTGAACCATATTTAACATACAGAATTTCCAAAACTTGCTTATATTGTTCGTTTAGGATGTCTGACGAGAGTTCAAAATTCCAAATTAGTGCTAAAGAAGTGTTGTGCTAAAGAATTGTGAATCCTCAAATGACGGCCCTGGCTATTACACGATAAAATAATACCACCAATATTGAATAAGATATTGGTTAAATTTGTAATAACGTACTAGTGGATGTCTTGAACTTAGGGATGGACTTGGTTAAACTCGAAATATCTCTTACCCCACCAACACGTTCAGTGGGTTCTGTAATGATTTAATACATTCAGTGTTTTGTCTCAAAATCTGAATAAATTACAGACACATCTGTAACTGGGACTCAAGAATTGGATGATTATAAAAACGTCTATAAGATACATAATTCAACATTCAACAAACAACAGAAGATACCCCAATTCACAACACTTTCCGCTATAACATCAAAGGGTTAGCAAAATAGGTCATGGGTGGCCTCGCCAACAACGCAACTCTCACCTATCTAACGATGGGTATATACGAACATGTGGCGTAGACCTGTAGAAGTGCTTCCTCTATCTCCTCAATGACAGCCATACTCGCCCTCATGACGATATATTTGGGCCGGGGAAGGAAAGAAAAAAACTATTATTTTCATAGGAGATTTACAGTGGTTTAGGAAAACTCCAAACAAGTTACGGAACAAAAAGCTAAGTCTATGTCCATGGCGGCATTCAAAGCAGTGACCGTCATTGAAACCAAACTTCCTGCGTCGAGGGAAAAATATAGAGGTCCAATAATCATACCAAAAAGTTATTCCTCACAATAAATTTAACGATCGAAATGGTTTCCGCATTCTGTAAATCCTTAACAATATTAGTTCCATCACAAATGTCACACTAGCTGTGACCCAGGCAGTACTTATAACTGCGAAAGAACCACTCAGTTGCTCAAGAGTCAACGAATGAGGGTACCTCAATAAAAAATTTTCCGGAACAGTGACACCGTTGACATTCATATGGTGTCGATGCGAGCGAGACCAATGTTCGAACAAACCACCTTGTGTAGCCAACAAAGCCACCTTATTTAACACTCCGTAGAACACTGAATTTTTACGAATCAGGAAGCCTTTGTGACCACGTGTTAGAAAACAGTCCGGAACGATGTGAAGTGTTCGACTACCTTTGCTCATCAATTCTTTAAAATTAGCTACAATATCAAAGTATTTCGCATTGAAAAATACGCTTTCTTTTCCGTCCTTTGCCATTCTTTGAAGTATACTGAGATCGAAACCGAAACGTCGTGGTATGGTTTTACTTAAAAATTCGTTTAATGAACCGTTTTCATTCGCACTCAAAACAAGCTTTTCGAGATTTTTTGAAATGTACACCTTTTCGACGATGCGCGCGGCCTCGTGCAACGTGTGCAACGTGTGCAAGAGCTGGCCGGAGTACGCATTGCTCACCATGACGGCAAAAAACAGAATGGTGGTGAACGCTACTCTCGGCGCATTTGTTTCCGCTACGCGCGTACAGGAACTAGTTAGCACTACTTGAATCACATCTAAGAATGCGAGCGCTAAACTGTCATCCGATGTAGACTTGCTTTCTTTACCCTGAGTCAAACAAAAACGTTTCACTACATACAAAATCACTGCCAAAGCACTCAAGGATAGCAGTAAGGCTGCCCATGTAGCGAACTGGTACGGTGCGAGAAGAACCCGTCCAAATGAAAAGAACGACGCCCGTTTCATCACCAAACAATAAGGACTTGCGGCCACAGTTGCCGTGGTGTCCAACATCTTCAACCTCTCTGCAGTTAAATACAGCCAGCTCACAGTGAATTATGCTTCTCCTGAAATTATTATTGTCAATAGAGTATCGTAACTCGTGGCAGGCTTTTCATGAATAATGATTCGTGTCTTGTGCTTAAGGGTTTGCAGAAACTTAAAAACGGGTCCGTCATAAATTATCTTTCCTTCTCTGCTCTTCCATGAGTACTCTGGCAAACCGTCTATGAGAGCCACAGTGAAATTATGTCCTCTGAATTTATCTATCATTAAAAGTGGGGAAGTGAATATTCTGTTGTTTCTCTCTAGGGATTTATTTGGAAAATGCGGTATCAAGTCTAAATGGTTTGCCAGAACCCATGCATTACAAAGTCCTGCTAGAATCAATAAATACTGTTCCCCGAAGAGATATCGTACCATGACTCTTTGACATTCCTATTGAATACTGTTCAAAAGCACGCATTTACAAAACACAATGTACACTGTAACCTTCTTGAAACTGTTAGTTGCTGCATTTATATAACCTTGAAAGAATTAAACACAAAAAAGTTTGATCTCTTCAATTCCCTGAATTGTAAAGTTAATGAATTTATTGCGTGTAATAAAGGAAAGCTAAAACGATTGCCGTTTTCCTACATTGTATGTAAATGTTTTAGTACATACGTGTTTTCGAACAAAACTCTTTCGACGGTGGCGATCTTCAGTGAAAATCTTGATAAAATAAAAAGTTTTGGTAATTAAAAAATACAATTTTATAATTTAAATTCAATTTATCCAAAAAAACTGATATTAAATTGCTTTCCTCTTAAAGTCAATTACAAATTAAAATAGTAAAAAAAACAGGAAAGAATTGGAAAAGGGTATTACATAAAATTCCAGTAGTACATTAGTAGAACACCGACCGGAGTTGGTGGTAGCGTGCTGCCTTAGCATTCGGGAGGCCTGGGTTCAATCCCCGTGTTCTGAGCAGAGTTTTCGTGGTTTCCCTTAGTCATCCAAGGGAATGCTGAAAGCCCTGGTTCTACTCAAGGCCACAACCTCTATCGCTAGCCGAATTCATTAACTACGTGAACTCAGGAAGGTTAAGCGAATTCGAGTCTGGTTGGGTGACCGACTAGGCGCCCTGGGATCTAATAGCGCCAAAGCTACTTGCCTTTTACGGGACCTATAATGGCTCAATACAAATACAAAAGTGCTCGAAAAGCACAAAGATTCTCTCATTATTTGTAACCTACGGAATTTTGAAAAATTCAATAAAAAAATCAATATAAAGATCTTGATTCCCAACGAAAATGAGAGCTGCGCCATCTTTCCAGCTTTCTCTATTGAAGCTTCATGTGAATTACTCCCCAAAACCAAAATATGTTTCAAATTCGCAGGACTGCAATCGTTCCGGTCTATAGAATATTATAATGTTTGATATTCTTCGATCAGTTGAAAGGATTTCGAATCCCTCTGAATTTGAAACGAATATTTTGAATTTTGGATATACAATTTGTATATCCAAATTGAATTGTACCAGTCAAAAGTATTCCTGTTTGTTTCATCAAAGTAAAAAATGATTGCTGCTCCTAACTATCGAAATGAACGCAGACATGCATCGCAGGCACTTCATTTTTGAATTGGAAGTTTTCACGTATTGGCTGAGGTGTTAGTAACCCATAGAATTTAATACTTCAATATTACGTAGCTGTAGCTGTCCAAGAAAGTATGTGCCGTTGTAACTCTATAAGTTTATATCTTGACTCCAATCAGAACCTATATCACATCCCGAATAATTGAAATGAGTCACTTGCTCTATTGTTTTGTTATTCAAGCATATTTTTGTTCTAATCGAATAAACTCATTTTAAAGCCAAGACCCTCCGTTTTTGTTTTGATATTTTCATATTATAATGTTTGGCTATGATTAGATGACATAATATTTAACTGATGGAGTGCCATTTGGAGATCATCTTCCTTTCCGAATGTAATGACATGATCATCAGCTAATAGCAGAGTACTGATGTAATTATTTCCGTTCAATCTAATCCTTTTTTATTTTTAACGTCCATTCTCTAAGAATTTCCTTTATACAGATATTAAATAATATCGGGAAAAGGCGGCAATCTAGTTTTAATCCTCAGTTAGGATTTCATGGTAGTGATTAATGTGAATTTATTTCTATTCGGATTTTTATATAGAATCTCAGCTACGTTTATTAAATGTTTTGACACCATTATGGTTTATAATTTTGATCTGTGTGCTCATTCGAAGGTTTTTCCAAAATAAAGGAAAGTAATATGAGTGTCTACATTAATCTTTCTTCTTTTCCCTATTATTTGATTCCATACAAAAACATTATCTGTTTAACATCATTACTTTCTAAAGCCTTTTTACTCTAATACTATAACTTCAGATACCGTCTCAATCTTCTTTTGCATTACTTTATTGTAGATTTTGTATGTTGTGTTTAAAAGGCTAATAACTCTATATGTTCAGTTACTTTGATCACCTTTTTAAACATATATTATTAAGGTTATTTGCATTGTTGCGATATAATACATGTGATATGTAATAGTCTTAACCCATTATATTACCAATTGAAAATGTTCTCAACTATAGATCAAATTTCACAGGAGGGTTACCGAAGGGTACTTGATGACATTTTGTACGTTATTTTTTGAATGTGAGTTCAAATTTAATGAAATATTTCACGTATGATACATCATAATACATCATTCAGTGAGAAGTAAGGGGTAGAGTTGTTGAGTTTTAAATGAAAGACATTTCAGACGCTGGGGAGTAAAAAACCAAATTCTTGGCATGTGATTGAAAAAGGAAAGTACAAATTTCTGTTTTATATATTTTTAGGGATTTCCACACAATTATCACGATGTTACAAGTAGTAGAACTAACT
Source organism: Gryllus bimaculatus (assembly GCA_017312745.1). NCBI lineage: Eukaryota > Metazoa > Arthropoda > Insecta > Orthoptera > Gryllidae > Gryllus > Gryllus bimaculatus. The sequence goes on from BOPP01000011.1 coordinate 15,855,990, forward strand.
AAAGGAGAACAACTAACCTAACCTCTGAGTTCTTGCTTTAAATCTTGTTAGGCAGCTTTCTCTAAATGGTCATTTCTCACTGTTACAATACATTTAACTCTACGTAAGGTCAGTGTTTGAAGTAACGGTGAAAAATTATAATAATTATCTATGTAAATAGTTATTTCTTGAGGAATGTATCCAATAAAAATATTTTTCAACTACAGAGTGTCCTTGTGTTTTCTTAGGACTGCTTGCTTGCACCGAGATAATGCTGAAATTTCACAACACAACCATTAAATATCGCTAAAGAGCAAAAGCCATATTGTATTGCATTTCCTCTTATAAATTATTTAATACATAAAGTAGTGCCGTAATATGCTGGTTTGCCTTGATCTGAAGAGAAATGAGATCCAAATGTTACTGCTAAATCTCAAAACTTTTAGTTTAACTTTAAACATCTTTTTCTCTTTAACAACGTTATTATTTTCATTTACATAAAATAAATGGTGAAATTTGTCAAAATCATAGTACCATTGTCCTTTTTGACTGGCATATTTTGCGATTTCTTTCGTAAGCACTTCTACCAAATCAATTTCCATTTCCCGAGAAAGATGCGGAGCTGTTCAATTACATCTGGAATTACTTTACTAGAAGTACCAAATGTATGTAAAGAATTCAATTCTTTCTTTGTCCAGTGTCTGCTTTTCCTAATTCGAGATTGTGCTACTTTAAGAATTGGATTTTGTTCAGAATTGGAACCAGATTCACTGGCATGAGAAGAAATAATGTTTGTAATGAACTCTTTACTGCTGATTGTTTCTACTTTCGCAGCTTCAGCTAGCACAATTTTTGGTGTAACTGGGCGTCCTTCTGAACTACTACTGATGTGATGTTTATTGCTGTCTTTTCCATCGTTGGGAGGAAAAAGAGCAAATTCGTGTTCCTGACATACATCAATAAGTACTCTTAAATTTTCACCATCTTCGATAAAGTTGAGAATGTTAAGAACGTCCTCCACGTCTCTCTCTTCACTCAAATCTAATCTGAAGTGTCCAAAACAAATTGCAAGAAAGTATCCTTCTAATGCCTACCGTACGTTTCAATTTCAATGTGAATAGCGCAAAGATAATCTAATGGATGGTAATAAAACTATGCTAATATTAATATTCCGAGTTTTCATAAACGTACTCCGCAATTATTTTACCAAAATAATGAAGTAATAATAGGAAATGATTTTCGACTTGCAGACTGCACATGGTGTGACGCAGCGACAATGAAGCAACTATTTAAACAGCTTCAAACTACAAGATAAAACACTCCTGCACATTAGTGCCAAAAGTTTGAACTACATTAGGATTCAAACTAAAAGTATATCAACGAAATGTTACTGTTGTTCAAATTAAGCATTATAACACCAAAAACATTCGTCACGCGTTTGCGTATGATAAATCATACGATGGGATATAATGGGTTAAATGGAGAAAGGTGCTTTCATATTTGTGTAATTCTACTTTTATTTGATCTATACCAGTAGCTTTTCTATATTTCATTTCTTTTAATACGTATAATAATTCTTCTATTATTAGTGGGTCACCATTATCTTTATTGTGTTCTTTTTTCTTGTACTTTTTCTTCCAGTCGGTTGTACTGTATATTATAATAGTGTTGTAGTTATTTCTATAATCTTCATTTTCAAGTTATATTTTTCTTTTTGATATAGATTTCTCATTACTTTCTAGACTAGTCGATAATGCTTACTTGCTACTCATGAATATCTTTTTCTATTTAAATTATGAAGCGACTCCTTGCATGCCATATGAGATTTTCTTTTGGGTTAATTTCTACGGCAGTTTTATTCTCTCTTAGTTTCTTCATTACGTGTTTGAAGATATTTCAAGAATACTTTATTTTTCTCTGCCACTACTCTAAGTGGTTCTTTTCACACTCTCAGTCCTTTCCTTGTCCAAAACTTATTTTTCTTTTCTATGCTTTTAAAAACCACTTTTTCTATACAACATACATACTTTTTAATATTTTCGTATTCTTGTTCTACTTGATCACTTGCTGATGTATTTGCTAATCTGTTCTCTGCTGATGTAGATTTTAAATACACTCTTCTTGAGCTAGATATACTTCAAGGTGTCTTCTGCATTGTTTTTTTTGAATGTGTGTTTTTTCCATCTACTTTTTTGAATTGAATTGAATTAATGCTTTATTTTACGTGGCGAGACTCGGGCCATTAGGCCCGCTCTTCCGTCTGACCACGCAAATTTTGCTATGCTCCTTACCAACTAGCAGAGAAAGGAGGTATTTCTTGGGCGAGAAGGACTTAGTAAATTAATAGTCGAGACAAACAAATAGTGTTCTAAATTTGCCTCTGTAGACTCTTGTATCATAAATGTGGGTTAATATTTTCTTGTTAACTACAAAGATATCTATTAGTGATCTCATATAACATTATCAGTATATTTTAGACATACTTTTTTAGGCCTAAAGATTTTCATAAATATTCTTTAAATGAAATCTTATAAATATTAAATTATATACAAAGAATATAGTCCTTAAAAGAAATGTGACAAACAAATTGTTGTTTTCATTCTGGAAATTCTCATAAATACTAGTTCTATCGCGAAGATCACAAGCGCTATGGCCCAGATAGTACTTATAAAAGCGAAAGAACCGCTAAGTTGCTCAAGGGTTAAAGAATGAGGGTGGCTCAGAAAGACGTTTTCAGGAACAGTGACACCGTTGGCATTCATGTGGTGGCGATTCGATCGAGACCAATGATCGAACAAACCACCTTCTTTTGCCAACAACGCTACCTTATTTAACACTCCGTAGAACAATGAATTTTTACGAATCAGGAAGCTTTCATGACCAGGTGTTAACAAACAGTCGGGGACAATGTGTAGCGTTCGATCACCTTTGTTCATTAATTCTTTATAATGACCCACAATGCCAAAGTCTCTCGCACTGTAAAATATACTTTCTTTTCCGTCCTTCACTATTCTACGAAGAATACCAAGAATGAACCCGTAAGTTATTAGTTCGACTTTACTTGTAAATTCGTTTAATGAACCGTTTTCATTTGCACATGCAACAAGAGCCTCGAGGCTTTTTGGAAGGTACACAGTCTCGACGACGCGCGCAGCCCCCTGCAACGTGTCGGGGTCCTTGTGCCGCGGTGGATTTGCCAGCAGCCCCAAGAGCTGGCCGGAGTACGCGTTGCTCACAACGGCGGCAAACAACAGAACGGCAGTGAACGCTATTCTCTGCGCATTTGTTTCAACCGTACGCGTACAGGAACTACACATTAGCACTTGACTCACGTCTAAGAATGCGTGCGCCACGCTGCTACCACACGAATTCTTGATGTGTCTGGCCCGCAGCAGGTAAAAATCTTGCACCACATACCAAGTCCCGGTCAATGCGCTCAAGGACAGAAATAAAGCCGCCCATGTAGAAGGGTGATACGGTGAGAGAAGAACCCTTCCAAATGAGAAATATGGAGCTCTTTTCATCACCAAGCAGAAAGGACTAGCAGACACAGTTGCCGTGTAGTCCAACATCTTCAATCTCTCGGCAGTTAAATATAACGCGGTCACAGAGAATTCAGCCTCGCCTGAAATAAGCATTTCCATCAGTATACCGAAATTCCCTGCATGCTTCTTATGAATAATAATCCCTGTCTTCTGTATCAGGGTTTGCAAAAAGTTAAAAACGGGTCCGTCGTAGATTATCTTTCCCTCTTTGCTCTCCCAAGAATACTCCGGCATTCCGTCTATGAGCGCTACATTGAAATAATGTCCTCTTAATCCATCTATCATTGAAAATGAGAGTATGGATATTTCATTGTTTCTTTCTAGGGATTTATTTGAAAAATGAGGCATCAGGTCTAATCGGTTTGCTAAAACCCAGCCATTCCAAATTACTAATAGAATCGTCATATGCAATTCCACAATGTGATATCGAACCATGGCTATTTGATATTCCTATTGTGTAGAGTTCATGCTGGGGCTTTTGAAAACACAGTCCACTCGCTTACCTCCTTGAAACTGTTAGTTGACTCTTATTTATCCGGGAATACATTTAACACGCTCCTTCTCTGATCACTTCAATTCCCTGAATATTAGAGTTAAAGAGTTTATTGCGTGTAATACTAGAAAGCTTGTCATTTTACTATGGCTTTTTGCATACATGCTTTAGTACGTGCGTGTTTTCGAAAACAAATTTCACGGCGGCGGAAAACGTCGCGTTAACCGACGTTCGCATGAAACGTTAAATGGCGTTTGCACTAGGATATAGCATCCTCAATATTTTGGAAGAGGAAAGCATCCATTCAAAATTAAATACTTCTTCGACGTGTTCTACCCCTTACAGTTACCCGTTTTCAATTTCCATATTTTTCGGTTCTCCCATTGACATACTAATCCTTTCTCCTCCATCACTTCTTGTAAATAGGCCTTTCAGTTAAAAACAGGTCCTTTTACCTATCCAACTTAAAATTTGCTCTGACCATCTCTCACTTTACATCCTCTGGACGTGTACACACCGTTGAAGAGCTTTATTTTCTAGTCTCCTGCTTATGGTTGTTTGAACCCCAGCTCGTTCCCATACCACTTCGTTCCTTGTCTTGTCCAGCCTGTTATCTGCAAATAATTTCTCATGAAGTCGACCTCAACTGCCCGTATTCTGTCTCAATAGTGTTTTGATAAAGGCCAGATTTCTCCTCTAAATAATACAATATTTTCCACGACACTGAAATATTCTTCTCTTTGTATCTGATCTTAATACACAAGTCCATGTAAAGCCATGTAGAACTTTGATTTATTTCTCTGCCCAATGGGAGCCTAGTGGTAATATATATTCATCAATTTACCCATTGTGAGTTATTGTAGTCCGCAGATTTTTAAATTTTGAACAGTTTGCTATTTCGTTATCAGCAACTAATACTACAAGCATCTTCTCCGAACATAAATATTCGATCTATTTAAAGTTGGTTTTAAGTCCCAAATTTTCATATTCTTCTTTTCATTTCCTAATAAGCATAAATTCCACATCTTCCCGATCTGAGGCCACAATGACCTGATCATTCGCAAAGAGAAGATAATGTAGGAATCTATCATATATGAGAATTCCCATTTCACAACATTTCTTCTACCAAGTTTCCAAAACTTGTTTCATGTATATGTTAAACAGAAGTGGCAATAAACTACATCCTTGTTTTAATACTTCGGGTAATTTTCCTCCCCATTTTGACACCCTTCAGTATTCTGGTAGATTTTTTTATCCAAATTAACCCATTTTTTTCTGGAAAACTCTCTTCTCTTTGCTGTGCCAAATTGTGCATCTAGGTACACTGTTATAGGTCTTTTCCAGGTCGTCCAAGAGATGTCATATGTGTGTCATTATTTTGTGAACTATAAGAATTTTTTAAAATATTTTTTTCCTAAATGTCGTTTTATTTTTTTAACTTTCTCCTAGTATATATCAAAAGACGGTAAAAAAGGAATGTTTGTCTCATTTTCAGCAAACTCATTGTAGTTTCGAAAATTGCATAACTTTAATATAGAAAATTGAAATAGAAACTGATAAGTAACAAAACATTTAACAAGAAAATTGAAGATAAAGAGTTTGCCTTATATAATATCTATTCTCAAAGAACCTCTCATTAAAAAAGGTCATGTACAATGTTTTGAAAAAAACAGTAGTTTTCTCCTAATTTATGCTTAAAGTTAATTAAATTTTAAAAAAATAACTTTTCACAAAACCCTCTACAAATGCTTTCAATTTTTTTTCAAGGGAAGAAAAAGGAACATGACCTTGACGCTTGTGGTAGAGCTTGAGTATCCCCGTGACCCTGAGAGCCATGACGGCAGTAGCATAGTGTGACGTAGTGAAATAAGAAATAAATTTCAATAACAAAAGAAAAATAATATATTAAAGATTATGTACAAGTTACAATGAATTGCTAATATTAAAACACTCCGGCAACCTTTTCCTTTCAGAACACTGCTTTACCGCAGAAAATACAAGCCACGCGTGATGCGCGCTGTCGGACCTCCGTCCCGTGACAATTACCGTCACATGGCCTGACGCCAAAAGTTAACCCGGTCGTGGCGACCGTGTGCCTACAGCACGCGAGATCGTCTGGCCCTTACTCTCCGGACATCTCGCCCACACTCCTACACCCCTTGTACACACACGTACAAGCTTCCCGATGCAAACTGAATGAGAACGCGGGCGCAGATGGCGCCGCGTTAAATAGTTGAGGCTGACACCCCCCACCACTGTTCCATAGATAGGCTCGCTGGCCAGCAGCTTGGTTTACGCCCACACACAGGATTATCAGGTTGGCTCGCCTGCTTCCGTAAGCGAGGCTCGCTGGCTAGCATCCTCGGAGTTTACAGCCTACGGTATTTTTGGCTCTGCGGCTCTACCTGAGTCAACCGCCAGAGCGCAAACTCCCGGAAGTTCAGGCTCAACCCCTTCCTCCCCCGCAGCGTACTTTCACCGACCTAACGGTTCTGGCCCTCGTGTTAACGACGCCACAATAGCTACTGGCAGCGCCTCCCTTGCCGGACAGGTCGAAGGTAAGGTGTCAGACGAAGTACTTTAGAAGAGGACCTCAACACCAAGAAGAGAACTCCGGGAAGTAACTCCAGAAGAGGACTATGCATAGAAAACCATCAGCTTAGTGGAGATGAAGAGGCCGTGTAGCTTAGGAGAGGGGGAGAAGGGTAGGCGAGGTTTTTCAGGCAACGGGAAGCCAACTCGCCTAGAGGAGACTATCTCGATGGAAAAACCAAGCCTCTTCTCTGCTTAGAAGTTCTGTGAAGGGCTGGTAACCTTCCCACGTAAAATATTACTCTCAGAAGTTTAAAAAAAAAGACCGGGTTGGACTTATGACGATTTGTTTAAGCAAACGTTTAAGAGATATTGAATAAAGGATATATTAAATATTGCTGTTTGGAATGTCAGGGATCTGTTTACAAAAGAAATGAAATATATCGGTAACTAATAGAGAAAGGGATAAATACAGCCATTATTTCAGAAACAAAGAAGAAACTAGAAGGAACAAAAAACGTGGAAATTTATATAATGTTATATAGTGGGGTAGAACGAAGAAGAAAGAGCAGTTAAGTGGAGTCACAATTCTTGTAGATAAACTAGTGGTACTTACAGGATGTCACTGACTTTCCCGTAATGGTTTTCTATTTCCATTGGTCTCGGCTATCTATTCGAACTTGCCATTTACTTTTGCCGGCTACCATCTATCGTCGCCCAAAGTATTTTTTTATAATTATTTTCTTAATTTTTCTTCTTAATATTTGAATCGCATTATTACTTTAAACATATTAAAAAAAGTAAAGCCTCGTTCTAAATGGCAATTGGCATTGAAAAATTTTAAGCCATTATTAAGAAAATCACGCTTTAGCGCTACTGTAAATTCGAAATTTGAACTTCTTTTCACAGAAAACTATTGGGTTTGCTGATAAACTTCATATGACGTCATTTCAAGCACTGCCAGTAATAAATGCAATAGTGTTTACAAATTGCTGGAAATGTGCATATTCAAGGCATGCGAGATCTTACAAAAAATTATATTTGGGTAATTTTTGAAAAAACAAACAAATGAATTCAGCAAAAGCTCGAGGCAGATGGAAAGGGGATTCTTCAATTTGGAAAAAAATCCCACGCATGTTTTAGGCGCTAGTAGTGTTCACAGACACCAGATTCACAAACGGACGTTTTGAAAAAGAAACAACACTTTTTCGGAATTAGCGTACGGAATTTCATTTAGAGACTTATTAAGCTTTCATCAATTATGGAAAAAGGTTTCGATAAATTGAAATGCTCTACATGGTAAATTATCGAAAGAACAGATCACCCACACTACTTAATTATTTATATTAAATCTCTTTATTAGAATACCTCCAGTATTTTAGCACGAGAAGAAAAATATTCAAAAGAAATAAAAACAAACCAAGGAGTTCGTCAAGATGTACCTTTCGCCAACATTGTTTAACATATACTTGGAGGATATCATTTGAGAATGAAAGAACAAAATTAGTCTAGGAATTAAGCTTAAATAGTGGTGCTACAGAATGGCACTGACTTTCCCTATTCCCTAGAATTTATCTATTTTATTTGGTCTCGTTTAGCTATACGAACGTCCTACGTACTCTTGCCAACTATCATCTATCAAATCCCAAAATATTTTTTTTTAATTTTCTATTTTTTCATTTTCTTAATAGTGAGATTTAAATCTTAATGTTATTCAGTAAATTATTATTACTTCGAGAGGTAAGGAATATTTGTATGTAATTAATATTCTCTAAATACTATTCAGCGCTATAATACCTATCAAACCCAAATTCAAGTTCATTTGTTCAGGAAGATTCAAGTGTTGCGAAAAACTAACTTTAGACAAAGTTTTAAAGAAAAAATTTGAAGCCATTTTTGATAAAATCTTATTTTTGTATTTTTTTAAACATTGATAATAATGCACGCAATATTGCTAGACAGCTACTTCAAGTTTCAAAGAATTTACCTGACTTTAATGAAAGAACTCAGTACGGAGAACTAATTTTATTTGCAGGAAATATCTCTATCTTCAATTTTGTAGTTTTAGAAAGACGTCCGAAAAATTTAGAAATTTTGCAATTTTCAAAAATTGCTTGTTAAACCTGAAAATCGGACCAATTCCACCTTTATAAGTGTGTTTTACTCTATTCTTACATTAAATTTAAAGAAAAAATGGAGCCATTTTTTTGAGAAAATTTTGAAGATAAACTTATGTAAAGTACTCCAAAATTTTAAAAAACGTTTTTCAAAATTTCAAAGATACGACTCAAGCCAGATAGACAGTGGTTTCTTCAATTTGAAAAAAAAATCCTACGTATGATTTAGACGCTAGTACTGTTCATAAATGGACAAACAGATAGACAGACAGACGTTTTAAAAAGAACCACATTTTCGCTATCAGGGACCACAAAACGTGTATTTCCATTGAAATCTAGAAATATATTTTCCGTAGCATTACCTCGCTTATTGTGTATACATACGTGTATTACTCCGTGTATACACTATGTGATCAAATGTATCCGGACACGTTCAAAATGGTGTTATGGTGTGGTCGTGTGTTTCGTGGAAGGGGCTTGCAACCCTTGTTGTTTGGGCCCCCTATCACAGCACAAGCCTATGTTGATGTTTTAAACACCTTTTTGCTTCCCAATGTTTAAGAGCAATTCGGGGATGGCGATTGCATCTTTAAACACGATCGAGCTCCTGTTCATACTGCACGGCCTGTGGCGGAGGCACGACAATAACATCCCTGTAATGCACTTGCCTGCACAGAGTCCTGATTTGAATCATATCGAATACCTTTTGGAGGTTTTGGAACGCCGACTTCGTGCCAGGGCGCACCGACCTACATCGGTGTCTCTCCTCAGTGCAGCGCTCCGAGCAGAATGTGCTGCCATTCCCCAAGAAACCTTTCAGAACTGATTGAAAGTATGCCTGAGAGAGTGGAAGCTGTCATCAATGCTGAGGGTGGGCTAACATCTTTTGAATTTTAGCATTCGTTATGGAGAGTGCCAAGAACTTGTCTTTTTCAGCCACGTGTCCGGCTACTTTTGATCACATAGTGTACGTCCGTATAGGAAAGTAAAAAGTAGCAGAAGAGTGAAAGATAACCAACACTACACAAACTGAAAAATGATCTCCTTTGAAATATTTTACTTTGTTGGTTGACGAGAAAGTATCAGAACTAATGACTTCCCATGATCAGTATAATGCCAAAAAGAATACATTAGGAGCCAAGACTGATGATATTGTGGCGTCATGCAGAGTGCAATAATACACAGACAAGAGTAGGTTGAACTTATTACTAGTTTCTTTATGAATCCACCACCGAAATAAACCTTATTTACAATAGTTACATCTCATCGACATCTAAATCGACCCCACTACTAGAAGTAATTTTCATTCTATGGCTACCACACCCTCTACTTAAATATCGAATAGATCCGATCGTGTGAAACACTGCAGAATTCCTACACGTCTCGTCACTAGAGTCTAACTACTTCACGACAAAGTTCTTTGCCGTCCCTCGCCTACGCGCACGCGGTCCTCACCCCACTGGCGCGCTGCCTCCGATCCGCACAGCTCGGCTCCTCGAAGAGAAAAGGGCTCGTTGAAGCGTCGCCGCAGCCCAGCTCGGCTGGCCGCGTCTTCCACCCCTTTCTCTGGGTTTTAACGCTACGTCACATCCTGACGCCCCCCCCCTTTACCCAAGTGGTCTGCCACGCGGCAAGCACATGGCCACTATGTTTGTGCACGACGCTACAATAGTTTTTATTGACATTCTGCTTTTGTGTCGGTATGTTGTAATTATTCGATAAATATGTACTGACACACAATGATCTAGTATCACAAGCCATGTCAAGAGATATTTTTGAATCCATGTGGAACCTCCTTATTTGATCTAATACGAGTTCATTAGATCTCATCGTTTCGCAAAAATTCACCACTTGCTCTGCACGCTAAACGAGCGATTTAAATATTTCGCACCACAGCAACAATCCCGTCAGTAGACAGTCATTTACTGCTAGAAGACGAATCTACGGTCCACTTCTTTGGAAAGCATGGATTAATGCAATTTTTTGTGGCCCAGACCATTCGTTATGGGGATAACTTTGGGCGCGGCAGTGATGGATACTTTAATAACTCATATTGATCCCTTTTTTAGTTGGCTTATATACAAAACACAATGAATTTTCCTGTTATCGTTTATTACATATTCAAAAAACATTTCGACAACATTCATAAACTGTCATCCTCAGTATATGAAATAAATTAGGTACAATAATTGCTAAAAACAAATACTAATTACATTCCTTAAGTATTAAAACATGAATTCTCTACTGGCCTTTTTGAAATATTATTATATCAAAATTAACACACGAACTGTTTAAATGAGTTTAATTCAACTACCACAACTGTGAACAACATTGATACAAACTTTCTTTTCATCAACGTCAAGTTCAACATCAACTTCAGATTCATTTGTTCAGTATTTCAAAAATAAGAGTAGTTAACCCGTAATATTATTTGGAAAATTTTTAGATTATTAAACAGTTATTTTCTCAAAAGCGGCTTTTAAATTAAATTTAATTTTAACGACTTTAAATTTAATTTTAAATTTACACCTCGCATGTACTAAAGGGCAGCTAAAAAGTGGTGCTACTTTCAGTTTCGGTGAACTATCGATGATATATTCGGTGTATATTGAAAATAAAGATTTTATACATAATTTGTTTTAAGAATGAAGAACTGATTTTTGAAATAGTCTTGTACAATATTTTCAAAAAACGAGAAGTTTTTAAATATCTTCTTTTTGAAGTTAATGCAATTTACTCGTATAAAAACATTTTCTCAAAACCCACTCCAAAATTTTCTTTATATTTTCTCACGTAGGGGATCTTAATGAATGACATAAGTCTCATTTTCATTGAACATTATGAATTTCAAAAATCGTAAAATTGAGAAATAATAAGAAAAATATATGCTAATGTAGCCCAATTAGTCTACAAGTTTATTGTAAAGACTGCATTTATTAATATGGCACAGTTCCAGCACCAGACGTCACAGGTTTCATCATTCAAGGTGCAGACGTCAATAAACACTCAAATGAAAAACCTGATTTAATTTAAATGAAAAAATACAAACAAAACCCCCAAACAATACCCTTTCCACAGAATGTTAATTTTTACCATTTTAACCGAGAGAATTGTGCGTAAAGATTTGTGTTGGAGAATGGAGAGATATTTTAAATAAAAATAAGTTCGGTAATGTAGTGCGTTGCAGAATTTTTATTTAAATAGAAATATAGTAATAATGCAAAAAATAGTTTCACAGGATCAAATGGAGGTTTAACTTTTTTATTGAGATATCCTCATTCGCTGACCCTTGTGAATCATAGCGGCTCTTACGCGTTTATATGTATTACCTGGGGTATAGCTGTTGTGATCTTTGGAATGGAGTTGGTTTTGCTAACGATTTACAAAATGAAAAAAAAAAAGATTTGTATTTTTTATGTTTGTATGTTTATATTCGGCGCATTTAGTTTGGTTTTAATGCGCTCGCGGGTTCAACTATCGCCATGGGCATAGAGGTAGTGTTGTGTTCTGTGGTTTTCATCGGCGTTTTTTCAATCGTTTTTCAATCAATTTTCAATCGTTTTTATGGCGATTCTTAACACCCAAATAAAACACAAATATTTAACTAATAGATGTTTCTTACAAAAAGCACAATAACTTTACATGTGGACGGAGCAGATTCGTCTCTTAAAAGCATCATGTGATTACAGCGTTTTCTCAAATAGTTCTTCAGCTTTATTTAAAATAATTTCAATGAATTTAATTATTCTATGGATGTTGTCACAAGCTAAGTTAGTAATGAAATGTTGAGACAATGCCTTTTCAGTAACAATATTTATTAATCCAATGGCTAATAGTATTAACAATTTCCGATAAATCAACATCATTACATTCAGTAATTGCAAAACTCGTTTACGTATTTCGTTTAGGAACTTTGTTTAGAGTGTAAAATTTACAAATTATTCGAAAAGAGGCAAATTAGGATTCATGAGAGACTTCTTTAAATCAAATCTTTGAACGACATTGCGTTAAAACTACCATTAATATTGGAGGGGATTGTGGTTAAACTCGGAATACGTTTGTAATATGTGACACACTTCGTGATGCTGGTGCAATTTATCCAACTCAGAATATCTTTTCACATACCATCAACACAAACACTTCGTTTTATGGTGATTTAATTAATTCACCTGGGAATTTTCCCTATAATTTACAGATTTATACCTGTAACTGTGATCTTGTATCTCAACGTGATAAGAACCCATATATCTTACATAATTTAACACTAATCAAATAACAGAAAATTCTCCACTACACACCACTTTCTGCGACACCACACAGTAACGTATTCACTGTGCAAAATGTCGCCATGGCTAGCCTCACTGCCAAAGCAACTGGCATACATCTAGGGATGAATATATGCAAATATCATTTGCGTACAACCATTGACGACCATCCTCTACCTGTTTACACGCACTCACACACGCCGTCACGAGGATCCATTTTGGCAAAAGGGAGGAAAGAGAAAGAATAATTATTTTGTTAAGAGAAGCACGGTGATTTTGAAAAATCGCAACCAAACCACTGAACACAACACTGCCTCTATGCCCATGGCGATAGTTGAACCCGCGAGCGCGTTAAAACCAAACAAAATGCGCCGAATAAAAACATATAAACATAAAAAATACAAATCTTTTTTTTTCATTTTGTGAATCGTTAGCAATACCAACTCCATCCCAAAGATCACAAGAGCTATACCCCAGGCAATACTTATAAACGCGTAAGAACCGCTATGATGAACAAGAGTCAGCGAATGAGGGTATCTCAATAAAAGAAATCAGGATCAGTGACACCGTTGGCACTCATGTGATGGTGATGCGATCGAGACCAACGATCGAAGAAAGACTTTCTGTGGCCAACAAAGTCAACTTATTTGACTTTTTACGAACCAGGAAGCCTTAGTAACCCGGTGTTAAAAACCAAACCGAATGAAAATGAACTTTCTTCTTCGCCATTCGCGTCATTCTACAAAGTGTACTGTAACCGAATCCATAATTTCGTTGTATAATTTTACTTATCACTTCGTTTAATGAAGCGTTTTCAGCAAGCGCGTCTACATTTCTTGGAAGCTACACCGTTTTAACAACACGAGCCACCTTCATCAAAGTTTCTGTATCATTGTGTCCCATTGGGCTTATGAGCAGCCCCAGGAGCTGGCCGGAGTACACGTCGCTCACCACAAGGGCAAACAACAGAACAGCTGCAACGTTAGTCTTGGGGGTCATGTTTCAACCACTGTCGTAGAGGAACTACAGAGTACCACTTGAATAACATCATTAATGAACCATCTAAGAATGATAGCAATACAACATAAAATTATAAGTCCAGCGGGTTTTCATGACGATGACATCGAGGTGTACATTCGATGAGAAATAGGCAAAAGAAGTTCCAATATGAAGATTATAGCAGTTATGCTCCAGGAAGTACAAATCACCGTGAATGAACCGCTTAGTTGCTCAAGGGTAAGCGGATGGGGTTCTCGTAGAAGGAAACGTTCAGGGTCGGTGACTTCGTGGACATCCATGTGATGGCGCTGTAATCGCGTCCAATGGAGGAACAGACCACCCTCCGTTGAAAATAATGTCGCCTTATTGAACACATCATAAAATGTAGAATTTTTACGAATCATAAAGCTTTTATGACCAGGCGTGAAGAAGCACTCCGGCACACTGTGCAACTTTCTGTCCCCTTTTTCCATAAATTCTTTGTAGCGGCCAAAAACCTTGAAGTCGGACAAACTGTAAAATACACTTTCTTTTCCGTCATTAGCGATTCTCCGAAGTACACCTAGATCAAATCCATAACTTGCTGGTGTCATTTTATTTATAAATTCGTTTAATGATCCATTTTCATTCGCACTTATTGCCAGCGCCGCTACATCATTTGAAACGTAAACTGTATCCACGACACGAGCAGCCTCCTGCAAGCTTTCGGGGTCCTTGTGCCGAGGAGGGTTCGCGAGCAGCCCGAACAATTGGCCGGAGTACGCGTTGCTCACCACGACGGCAAACAACAGAGCTGTAGTCAACGCTAATCTCTGTGCATTTGTTTGAACCACACGCGTACTGGAACCAGCGAGCATTAGCTGAATCATATCTAAAAATGCGTACACCAAACCGCCTCTGGGCGGATTTTTGATGTGCCTGGCTTGCACCAGGCGAAAGTCTTGCACCACATACCAAGTCACTGCCAAAGCACTTAATGATAATAACAAAGACGCCCATGTAGCAAACTGGTAAGGTGAGAGAAGAATTCTTCCAAACGAGAAATAGGGTGCCCGTTTCATCACCAAGCAAAATGGACCGGTCACCATGGGTGTGGTGGAATCTAGAATCTTCAGCCTCTCGCCAGTAAAGTACGAGGGAGTGACAGTGAAGTGAGCCTCCCCCGACAAAAGTAACTTGAATAAAGAAGGGAAAGATGTAGCAGGCTTTCTACGAATTATGATCCCGGTCTTGTTTACCAAGATTTGCAGAAAGTTGAACACAGGTCCGTCATAGATTATCTCACCTTCTCTGCTTACCCACGAATAGTCCAGCTTTTGTTCTACGAGAGTCACAGAGAAAATCTGTCCTCTGAATTGATCTATCATTGGCAGAGAGGCTGGAGAGCTTTCCTCATGGCCTTCTGTGAGTTTATTTGGAAGATGAGGCATGAGGTCTAATGTCTTTGCCAGAACTATGCCATTCCATAATCCTGCCACAATCCGCATGTACACTTCCACGAAGTGGTATCGTCCCATGGCTTTTGGTGTATTAGATTATAGTACTCGTAGACCGTTTGTGTTGCTTAAATTCAGGTCAAGAATGCTCAATTCTCTTTCCAATATTCAGTTAACAATCTCTAGATTTGAATAAAACCCTACTAAACATGTGTTTTGGACATTTTAATCATAATCGCTCATACATAGTGCACAATGTACTCTCAAAAATAAGTTTTAAATTCCCTAATGTGTTTGTGTTCAGTGTTGGCTCCCGTTCTGTAAATTTATCACTCACAATCTATCAGCTTGTTTCGTGGGAACAATCACAACATGTCCCAGTAAATGATTTCATTGCGTGTACTACTAATCTCTGTTTACAGGCAAAGGAAGATATTGC
The DNA here is from genome assembly GCA_017312745.1 of Gryllus bimaculatus. Lineage (NCBI taxonomy): Eukaryota > Metazoa > Arthropoda > Insecta > Orthoptera > Gryllidae > Gryllus > Gryllus bimaculatus. The sequence continues at coordinate 15,871,795 of BOPP01000011.1, forward strand.
TGTTTTTTTCAATATTCAAGGATAGTGCACTTAATATTTAGCCTCCTATTGCACGGCCCCATTCGTATTTTTAGTCTTTCTATTAAAAAACTGACACCTGGACCTTAAGCCTTCACGCTAGCCTTAAATTGACCTTCCACCGATCAATACCCAAAATTACTGGCAGGCAGTATGAGCAGACGGGCAGTATGAACGACGTGTCTCCCAGAGTAACGGACTACATCGGCATGTATGTCCAAGGAAAAGGCATGGTTCACTGCGCGAGAAGGTATGAGAAGTTGAGGTAGGTGCGAGGTGTGAAAATGGCTGGTTGCGCATACTGAGGACGCGTCTTTCAGTACATGCTGTAAAAAGTAAACCAAATCGAAAAATTTGATCTAATCGATAGAGACAGTGACCTTTGTGAATTTGTTCGCAATGCTTGTGTGGAGAAATTCGTCATGATTACTTGGATCATGTCTCAAGCCCAATTTACCCGGTCTTAATTTGTGTTTAATGGTCGACATATACAAATGGACGTAAGCTGTACTGAAAATTATGTTGAAGTTGTGATGAAGTTGATGATTGTGATGATGAAAACTATTTTTTTCCATTATGTGAGTTGTTGTTTCACTTCATTATGAAGCATTGCAATTAATTCCAGCCAAGTCATTTATAAATGTTGTTAAAGTTAATCACATTATCCATAAAAATCGTATATAAATATCCTAAATTTCTCCTAAAAAAGCTAGCAATAGAAACTTTTTGCTTAATCCTATAAATTCACTGCAAATATTCGAACGTCAATTGCGTAGTACTGACCTGGTTTTTCAAAACACAACAGTACTTTTTATTGATTCGATGTTGAAATCTCAGTTTAAGAGTGAAACGTAGAAAAAATAACGTCGATGAGAAGACTTTTTAATATTGCAAAGCAATTTTTCATTCACTTCAGAATTATTTAAAAGAACGTTTTAGATGATTTTAGAACATTTTTACCTATCTTAGTGATTTATAGAGGTGCTCGGTGATTCCCCTCGTCATTTGCAGTTTAAATTATATTTAGTTTATAATTAATTTGATTTAAGGCAACAACACACACGAAGAGTTTCTTGTAAACTGAAATTTGTAAATTAATCCTATTATAAATAAATTTTATGAAACTCTACTCCTTGCATCAATAGCGAAGTCACGCTGGCAACTCCCTCCCTGTTTTCGCAAACAAAATACGACGATCGATAGGCGTCGAATGTAGTGACAAGTGTTTGATTATTGCACTGTCCCCCTCAAGGCCCAGCACCCTCGAGTGCACCCTTTATTGCTCACCTGCATTTCGCCGAAGGAGGACCACAGCTCCATCACCTGAGGCCATCACTTCCCTCCCTCCCTACCTCCTCCTCTCCCCTCCCCCCGGGGTTGCGAACGTCACGACCTCCACGTGAAGAGACGGCGGGCGTAATGACTTAATAAGGGTGCGCGCTATCAGCCATCTGCTCGAGGTCCCCGGCCCGACCCGCTGCGCCCCACTTGGCTCCGCGACCTTCGCCCTGTCCGCCAGGCCGGGCCGGGCCGCCCCCGCCTGGCGGAGCCGTCGGTCCCGACTCCGACCGTGACAGATTGCGTCCGACCTTCGGGAAGTATCGACATCTCCCCTGCCCCGCTCCCGCCACCCAATCGCGATCTCTCCAATTTCTGCATGCGGTTAATGATGGCGACGATATCCATTATTTCTCTTGTTATTCACAGCATGTGCTAACACAACGGCGTTCTTTCCGACGGCACTTGAACCTTGAAGGCTTCGGCTCTGCGGGTGATGGTATCGAGTAAATCACCCGGAAACCGTTTCTCGAAACTATACTTTCTTACGTATATTTAGCGGGATCGGTGATTAGGCAATTGAGTACAGTAATTTGGGGTGAGTAATGCAAAGCACGGGGTAATTACACTTCCAAAGGTGAAGAGATGAATTCTCTAGAACACTGCAAAGAAGGATACTCATACACTGACAAATACTAAAATGTATCGTACTCTATAACAGTAATACATCACGTTACATGAGCCTCGCGAATGACATTCATTTACATATAACATTTATAACATTTTTTTGTAGAATAGATCCTCGTAACTATTATAACTCATCATAGGGACTATTCCACGAATCACGTTCAATAGAGTTACAAAATGAGGGAAATATTGAAAATATCTGAAATCATGTTAAACTTAAAGAGGTTATCTTTTAGTGTATACGCGGTTTATTGCACGTCACCACACCGAGCGATACATACCGCCTCTTAAGATAGATGAGTCGCAGGTTGGTATTGGCCAGAAGGAGGAGCGGTAAAAACAATCGGATAGAAAAAGAAATATTTTTTTAGATACACATCCTTATTGGGTCATTTTATATGTGCATTTAAACACTATTTGTTTTAATTTCACGAGTGGAATAGTAGCATAAGCGTCATTACGTGAATATTGCCTAATATTTGAAAACGAGTTGAGAAATAAAAGAAAGTTAAAATAAAGAAAACTGAATGTGAGACTGTAGAAAGTAACAATTATTTCCATTTACCGTATTACTTCGTGATAAACGGTTCGTATGAGTTTGTATTTCACCAAGAAAGTAGTATAAATAAATAATAGAAATCTAACTCTCACTTTTTGTGCAACGGTCTTCAATTTGCGCAGAAACAACTCAAAAAGTTAATTAAATGTGCCAATGCAAGTCCATTGTTTATATTTTATATAACGCATTTGCATTTTTTGGGCGATTCAAGTTCTGACTTCTTTTATGAAAAAATCTGTTGTATTTTCATTGTCACTTTGTCACTAACATGAAATATTGGGGCTAGTATAGTGATTAACTATTATATGGACGTACTGGAGAGCTGTATATTACAGAAAATCAAATTAAAATACTTTAGCCTTGGCAATATCATTTTATTCCCGGGAAATCCGAGGTACTAGTGTAACATCAGCAACAGACACTTATGACAAAGAATTTCGGTTTACCATGGGGTACAAAAAAATATTTTTCATACCTCCAGTGTGGAAGTAAGTAATTTTAAAGGAAACAATCTCGCTGATTTTGAAAATATTTATAAAAATTGTCTCTAATGTAAGGTTCAAAAGATACAAGCATATTTAGTATTTCAAATAAACAAAATTCTACATTAATTTCTACATTGTAACGCCGGTTATAATACTCGAAACTTTTATCAGCATGCTTAAATGAGGGAATAACAAGTTAAGAATGGAATTCGCATATTCCTGAATTCATATGAAGGTATTAAAATATCTTGTTAGTATTCTCCACAACATTGGTAGAGACAATGACAATAATTTGAGTTTTCCCTACAATCACAACCCAAGTTCGTTGTACAGGTAATACACAAGACTGGTGAGCAGCCCACGGTTTGTCCTGATCACAAACACGACAGCGAATGTATAAAGAATACGCAAGATTTGTAATTTCATACACTTTGTTTCCTTCGAAATTTGGGTGTAAATCCTCCACAAACGTTACAGAAATTATAGGAATGATTGGCACACTTTCGATGAGAAAAGACGATTTGGCACACTTTCGATATGAAATGACGATTTGCATTTTATCAAACCAATTCAATTGTACAGATCATGAGGATAATTTCACTTTATAAAAACTACAGAACTACAATGTGCTTGAGACACTCGCAAACCAGACACGAACTTCAGGCGCACTGAATGTACAGTTCCTTATGACACTGACTCAGAATCTGACACGCCAACAGTTGGATACTTGTTTACTTGCGATAAGGTAAGGGGCTAAAATAATTTCTTTCGATGAAATCATCGCAGTGTTAAATATGAGGAGGCATATGACTTTTTTTAAAACATCTACTAGGACCTACTAAGACCACTAAGATCTATTCGTAATTGTGCGCGACTACTAAACGAGAATAAAGACGGCAATCTTGGACTACAGAAGGTAAAAAAAACACGAAAGCCTAATTTTGTTGATAATCTCATGAAAGTAATATACATGAACTGAAAAAAAAATTATGCGGATTTTTTATACATATCTTTCAGGGGCAATTTAAATGTATTTGCAATAGAGCAAATTACGATATGGTATACGGTATAAAGATACTTTAAAAACTGCGACGTGATATAAGGTTTTTATTGTGATATTCATTTCACATATTCATATTCAAATTTGAGTATGTTACACACTCTACTTTCCTGGAGGTAAAAATCTTGTTCCCTAGTGCTATTGTTACTACTATTATAACAATCCAGGAAAAATGACGGAGCAAAATTTAATTCTTGTATTAATAAAATAATAAAAACAGAATATTTATATTTCTTAAAAACAAAATAGAATGTCAGTTTTTCTTTAATTTTAAGATTTCATTTAGTTTGCTACATCGAATTGCTTTGTGAAACACTCTCTTAACAAGATTGATTGTTAGTGATTCTGGGCGTGTTCAGTAGTTGACACGCCAACTACTAAGGTCATTATTCCCATAAGTGTAGTGTATATTTTTCCTGGGGAGATTTTCGATAAGTGAGACCTGCTTCTCTGAAATGTTCTTCACACTATTCAACAACAAACTTCGCGGTTCGTCGGGTGTTTGGTAGGGTACTGCTCCGGCATTCATCTAGTGTTGACTGGAGAAAACCCGGAAAACAAGCCATCAAAGTAACCTGACGCTTGCATGATCTTCGAAATAGCAGCGTCATTCGACCTAGCTATGTAAGTAGACAACCCTAAATCCTGTCGAAAATCCTGCCACTGTTGGGACTCGAGCCCCAGGCCAAACCGAGCACAGGCACTGCAGGCCTCTTTAATTTTGTATTCTTATTTCATTGATCGTTTCTCAGGATTTTAATTTGCAACATGACTGTCAAAAACATTCTTAGCAATTCAGATAACTCCTTTTTAAAATGTTTTACTCAAATAGAGCTATGCTCTTATAAACAGCGCAATACATTATTTATTTTTTATTGATAAATTATTGTTTTTTCTTGCCTTCGACGTGGAGCTTGATATACACTGCAAAACGTACCTACAGTTAGTGATCGTGGTTACGAGTGAAATAAGACGGTTGATTGATGCTATATGTTTTGAAATGGAAGGTATTGTGAATGATAACGATGGGAAGGAAATGTAAAAAGACGAACGAGTGTAGTTAACATTATTGTTAATTAGTTAATAAGTAAATCTAAATAATTAAAAATAGGTAAAAATAAAATTTTGAATGTAGCACGGGCGTTAACTGATGCTAATGATGGAGGGGTGACAAAAAGCCCGAGGGGCTTTGTCTCGATGGCTTTTTGTCGTCGCTCAATCATTATAATCCGTGTAAGGCCCTTGATGCATAAATAACTATTATACGTATATTGACGTGAAATAAGTAGCAATACTTACACAAAATATATAGGTTTCTAACAAAAACGAAAGCAGTTTTTAATTATTTAATTAGTTATTAACTAAATTCATACTAAGTCAAAGTAACGGTTGATTCGTTTACTTTCTTGAACGTACACTAAAGATAAGATTTTTGCCAAAATCTGATATTCGCAACATCCCAATTTTACGCCAACGAAATACGTTCGGGAAATGAGAATACCGGGAAGCAAAACAGGTCAAATAACCATGGAAATCAAATGCGCAGAGTAACGGAGCGTCCAAACCAAATAAAACGACAGCGCCATTCCTGACGAGGAGAAAATAATCGGACGCATCCTAACGCTGATGACTCCTAATTGACACCTGCGACAGGGTCGTTAAGGAGCGAAAAAGTGGATTGCGGCTCACGCACGACGACTAACACGAGCCGGCGGGGGCATCTTCACCGCGATCCCGCTCACGACTCCGAGGACGATGCCGCGAAACACAGGGGCAACTGGGAAACGTACGTCGCAACGAGGACGGCGCGACAGATTGCACCTCTGCGATGTGACTTGTCAAGTTTTGTGATGTGTCTCGACGTGATTTAATAATGCAAATGGCAAAACAAATTTGACAATATAAATTTGACGTTTTTGTACGAAATGCAAAAATTGAGGGAATCAAGTATCGATAAAGATGATGTATTTGAAAGAACCGTGTCTGCATAAAGCGCGAAGACAGCGCGACTTGCTCTAACTTGGCTTCAGACTAACCGCAGTTCAACCCTAGTTTAGTCCCCGCCTGGCCCCTGACTGGGCCCTGTCTGGCACTTGTAATGTAATGGGTGAATATCAACTTTAAATCTATTTTAAAATATCTGTACCTCCTTTCAAGTGGACATTTCTTACAAACTTTAGCTAGCCTCCCTTAAAACAAACTTGCCTCCATAGCAACCCATTACATTACTCACGTAGCCCACACGCCTTTTCAAAGACGTTGGCAGCACTCTGCATTTCTAGTTCCTGCCAGAAAGTAGAACGTTACCGTGGGCGTCGCGACGCTTTCGTACGGGAGCTGGAAGGCCCTGTGTTGGGAACCACTGTGCGACTCGGTCCGACCCGTTCCCCCTCACGACCTGCGAGCGCGGTCGAAAATTGCGACGCGGCGGCGTGCAGAGCGCGAGTGCCCCGGCCGTGGACGACGGGCGCGGCGGCGGCGTGAGGTCTCTATCGCCGGCAGGGGGAGGGGGCGGCGGGCGGCGGGCGGCGGGGCGGGCGGCGCGGTGGAATTGCGGGTAATCCGCGGTGCGCGCGACGCCCCGGGCGCCACGCCCACACTCGCCCTCCCCCCCACCCCGCCCCACCCGGCCCACCATGCCGCTGCCAGGGGAGGCATCCGTGAGCGGTCCACGTTCGTGTGGCTCTGCTGCCACACACACCACACGCAGTGTGGGTACCTGCACATAGGGGCTTTTGGCAAACGCCGTTTTTTAGTGTTTTGTTGGGGCGCACTTGGATTTCACTTGGGTTATTTTCGTCAAAAACAATGAATGCTATGCATGACGTGCGGGGGAGAAGTATAATCTGCGAATGTTTTACAATAACTTTCCGTCACTTTCCGATATTCAAGGAACCACACGTAAAGGACCTATTTCAGATTATATCCTAAAAGTGACTATTTGTTTCTATAATGATATTAGTTTTAGATTTCTTGCTGTCATGTGTATTTACAGGCTTGCTTCCTGGTCGAACTATCCCAAGGAGACATGCGATTTAAAATTAACCCATTAATGAATGAACGAGTTGGTGAGCGCTTGCAACAGTGTGTGTGTTGGTACTCAATGGCCAACGGATGCGGCATATTTGAGGCTTATATATATATATATATATATATATATATATATATATATATATATATATATATATAATAATATATAAAACAGTACTATATCCAGCACCACAACTATTACCTCTTAAAACATCACCATTCCTTCTCTGTTTGGTAAGCTATAGAGAATTACCACGGGCGGATTTTTATGACCTAAACATGCCCTAAATCAAAGAAAAATGTCTTAAAAATGCCCTAAAAACAAATAAAAATGATGTAAAAAATTTATCAAATCACTTTAGATATGCTCCTACCAGTGCGGTACGCCCCAGCCGCGACCAGCTCTAAGCTCTCGACCGGTCTCCCGGAGTGAGTTAGTGTAAAGCATGTAAGTGTTTGTGTGTGTGTGTGTGTTTGTAAGTAACGGGTAAGGATAGGAGAAGGAAGAACAAATTGCGCGCGGTCCTTGGCCCATTTTTTACGGTACTTCTCCGTCATTCGCCTGGTATTGACAGGAAAAAACACGAAAAAGTACCGATCAAAGCAGCTGGCCTCTAGAATTCTCCTCCAGACAGCGGCTGATTCGACCTAGCTACGTAGTTAGAGTCATGTCACCGTCGGGAAAAGAATCCAGGACCTCCTGATCAGAGGCACTGCAGTGACATCAGTTGATGATGAGCAGTCCTGAGCCACCTCTCCCGATCTTCACCTTCCCCCTCTATCCCCTTCACCATCTCCACCTTTTCCATCTCCATCCCCCCACGACTCTTCCACCTCCTGTTTCCTGCTCCGCTGTCGCCCCGCTGCGCGCTGCCCGCGCCCCGCGGTCGCCGACGCCGACTCTAGCGGCAAAGATTTACGAGCTCAGATGCGCGGGCGAGATAGCCGGACGGCGGCGGCGGCGCGGGCGTGGGCGGGGCGGGGCGGGGGCGGGGGGGCGTGAGGTGCGGCCGACGCGCAAATGAGACAGGCCGCCCGAGAATCAATAACGCCCCTCCAGAGCCTGGGGGACCGTGAGGTGCGAGCCGGACGGCCCAAGGCCGGGAACGGTAGCCGCCGCCTTCCCCTCCTCGCCTCGCCGCTCGCCATTATCCAAATTTCGAGCCCGGCAGCACCGCCACAGAAATCGTGGAGGGCAATTTTGAGCGAATAAGCTGTATTTGCTCTCCGAGGCCCTCGTTATTGATTTCTGACGGTGATAAGTTACGCGTAATTTGTGAAGAAAATTGAAATATTTATTTCCGCTTGTTTCCTTGTTTCAATATCATTTTAATATACTACATTAAAAAATTTGCATGTGAGTAGATATTTGTTAATTATACTTTTTCAAATTAATATGTCACCAAGTATTCAATTTCCACCGTGTATGAATATTCCTTTATGATGGCTAACCTCCTTTACAAATCATTCGGTTTACTTTACAAACATTGTGATTTTGAAGTGATCAAAGTAAAGACATATTGTATCTTATCAAAGATTGAATATCGCTATTCAGGTATTTCCAAATGATTGTCAACTAGTGAAATAATTTTAAAATAAAAGTACTTACGTTAACGTTAACTATTTCGGAAAGCTATTTTCTTGGTTTAACTTCAATTACACGGGCAATATGTTATGTAGACTTATCGTAATTTGAGAAACTCTGGTTCAATTGGTTTCTGAGCGATAATTGTACGTTACGAGAAAACTGGACTGCATTGCTGCATGCGGGCGACCAATTGAAATATTCTTCGATCCTACTTTTGCTCGGAGACACGCGCTGCAGTTGCGCCGCAAATAAGAAATTGAAGAACGATGTGAGTTGGGCACAGCCCATTACGGCAAGATTTTTCTGCTCCATGTCATGTTGGTTCGCACTGTCCGCTAGGTGGTAGGGCCGCCGCACCGAGACACGCTAGCTGCCAACCTCACTCCTCCCTTCTACCTCGGAACCCAATGCAACTGCAGCGCGGGTTCTGGTACAGGGCAAAATAATTGAAGTGGGCGTCTGAGAACTATGAAGTCGAGTTTTCTTAATAACGAAAATTTTCTACACGAACGAGATAGGACCAAAATTCCTCAGATAAGAACCTACATGATTTGTTCTCCTCATAATTAAGAGCCACTTAGGATTGTCCACCATCTTGTGGTTTTGCATTATTCATTGATATTGTGGCGTCGTTAACACGAGGGCCAGAACCGTTAGGTTGGTGAAAGTACGCTGCGGGGGAGGAAGCGGTTAAGCCTGAACATCCGGAGTTTGCGCTCTGGCGGTTGACTCATGTAGAGCCGCAGAGCCACAAAAATACCGTTGGCTGTAAACTCCGAGGAGGCTAGCTAGCGTGCCTCAACCGGAAGCAGGCAGCCAACCTGAGTGTGGGCATAACCAACCTGTGTGTGGGCGTAAACCAAAGGCTGGCCTGCGAGCCTCGCGCCAGTGCGAGTCTATCTATGGAACAGTGGTGGGGGTGTCAGCCTCAACTATTTAACGCGGCGCCATCTGCGCCCGCGTTCTCATTCAGTTTGCATCGGGTAGCTTGTACGTGTATGTACAAGGAGGGTGTAGGAGTGAGGGCGAGATGTCCGGAGAGTAAGGGCCAGACAATCTCACGTGCTGTAGGCACACGGTCGCCACGACCGGGTTAACTTTTGGCGTCAGGCCATGTGACGGTAATTGTCACGGGACAGAGGTCCGACGGCGCGCATCACGCGTGGCTTGTATTTTCTGCGGTAAAGCAGGGTTCCGAAAGGAAAAGGTTGCCGGAGTGTTTTAATATTAGCAATTCATTGTAACTTGTACATAATCTTTGAATATATTATTTTTATTTTGTTATTGAAATTTATTTCTTATTTCACTACGTCACAATATGCAAGAAGAATGTACAGAATTACATTCAATATTATTATGATAACACTATTCAATGTTTGACTTTTGTATACTTGATTGAGAATTGTTCAACTTTATGATCCTCAATAATGAATTCTGTTCAGAAATGTCATTAAAATACATTTTGATATTTGGTTTATAGCCAGAAAAATATGTAATAATGCTTTGAAATAATATTCGATTGCTAAATTTCCCTGTTACTTTTTATTCTTATATACGAGTAGTGCAATTGTTTTCTAGAGTTATATATTCTAAAATGCACAACGTAGTTTTAACAAAAGGCTAATTACTCTACAACATTTTAATTTGAACTTTAGACTCTAGTACTGTGATTGCACATAATGCGAGTTAACTGGAATGTTTCCTTACTCATTCGAGCTATTCAACATTCCTTACCCGAATCATTTCCTTTCTGATTTGAACTTTTCTCCAACTTGATTAAAGAACCACACTTAAAGCAAGTTAGCAGTCCCGGAGAAGATACTTTCTTACAACTTCTGGCCTGTCTCCGTCTTCTGTAAGACCATATCGAGCCGTCACGTTCTCAGGCTAAACCAGCCCACGGCGAGCCGAGAAGTGTACTGGACCCACCTTGCCTCGGTACTTTCTACTTCAGGATGCCGCATCCTGCTTTCCTCATTACCCGCTGAATCGCATGTGCCTGGGAAGATGCGCTTGTCGGACAAGACCATAACCTCCGCGAACGGCCGAGCGCCATTCACAAATTCTCCGGCGGAACCCGCCCTGCGCTGTGGCGTTCCGGAGGGGAAGAAGACGGAAATAACAGGTTGAAGAGCGCGCGAGGGCCGGGGAGGGGGGGGGCAGGACTTTCATCAAGACATAATCCGCCCCGCGACGCCATACTTGTTAAAATAAATTCGCCGAGGAAAATTTCGAACGAGCGTTGCCCAAGGTCAGATTCTCGGTCCGGGGTCATCTAGGACGCGCCCACCTTCCAGCCTCCGCGCCACGTGCACGAGGGCTATGAGAATAGGCCAAATGTATATATTTATATACCGGAGCGGATTCCTCTACAGCTGCATTTGCCTCTCGAATGACGTTAGAGTAATGGAAGAATTTTTAGCTCAAATGTAAGGCGAGGCTATCAAGAGGTTCAATGTGGAAAGACAAGCGTGTATTCTCATGCGATGATTCGGTAATTTAGAAACCTAAAGATAATGTGCGTGGTTGAAAAGGTTATTCTTATGAAACTTCCAAAATGCTGTACTTTATTACAATGAAGTGAAATCCATTTTTTACTCTTTCATGGAAAACATGCGATGGAAAGTCGTTCAGTTGAATAAATAAAATATGCAACGAAATAAGGAAACGATTTATTAACATAAGAAAGTATCTAAAATTCTTTGTAACGTGAAGGAGCGAGAGTGAAAATTATGAAAGTAAGGTAATTGGCAAAACCGACTTTCATACACAATAAGGTTAATCTTTAGAAACAATAACTCAAATGTAAATGTATACGAAATTTTTCGTTCGAATGAACATATTTTTGATTTTATTTGTAATATAGGCATATGTGTGATCAGAAGAAAAACTAGCGGTGCTAACAGTACATCTTTCTCGCTCTATTGAAGACAGAGACGTAATATTGAAATATTGCAATTTCTGCCTTCTTACCACCTCAGGTATAATTTGAAAAGGTCCAATTCAGAAAATTCAGACGAAGCGCTCTGGTGCATATCTGTATTTATTTCGATTGTCAATAACAGTAGTTATTTCTTGCTTTTACAAATGAAATAAAATAAATAAATTTAACTGATACAGTATTTGCAAAACATAATACGGAAAAGCAAGAATAATTTCACACAAACTTGAACACATTGATTTCATTGAAGTGTTTTAATTTTTTAATATCATAAGCGATCGAAACTTTTTAAATAAAAGAAGTGTGTTACTTCTAAGTTAAATTCCCATTTTACACCGCATTTCGCTTAACACTAAGCTTCTTTTTAGCACAAAATGAAAATGTTCACATTTTGCCACTTAGCCCGGGTTTTATTTCTGCTCTACAATTTTGAAATGTCTGTTGCCTTATTGCGAACTGACAGCACATCAAACGAAGCGAGCAAAATTTTTAATGTGAGTTTTTTGCGATTTTAAAAAATGTAGAAAGTTTGCCGAAAGGGGACCCTCGCCGCTATTTTTACTGTTTTTTTGGTTTATACGAGGGGAAAATGTAAAGAAACAAGTTGGAGTCGTTTTTTAGAAAATAATTGTTTAAATTGTTTCAAAACTGCGGACCATCAGACTTAGACGAGATACAACTAGGAGACCTAGATGCGTCCAATGATACCCCGTTTGTCTCAATTGGTCTGAAAGAGGTCTAACGGTGAGTGACGGACGGACGCACGGATGGGCTCAGTTTAGTCGATTCAGGATGAGCCATACTCCAGAGCTTAAAGCGCCACATATCTTTCTGAACTCCCGTTTGCATAGGTGTTAGTTCACCATTCTTCTTACTGCATGAAAAGAGTTGAAAAATATTATAAAGGATGAATATTAATGAGGGATATATTATAACGAACGGGTTATATTTCATCTGAATCCCTTCTTGATTTGCGAAGTAAATCATACCACAACTACATGGTGAAACCACCCAACAAGTCTCTCTAAAAGGGACTCAAACCACACAGCCTGCGGCTCATAGTACTTGGCTCCAGCAACGTTCTGAAAACGCACGACCCGTCACTGACGCTGGCCGAATCTGTAGTACCGGAACCCAATACGACGGGCACACTCCATCCTCCTCGCCCGCAACATAGACACCCCCTGATGCCGCAAGTGGGGCGAACGGGTGGCTCCCGTCCCATCCCCCTCTCAACCCTCAACGCCCCGAACCACATAGCCCACATTATAATCTTCCCTTATCGTTTCCCCGGCCCCATCTCGCCCCATGGGTGCCGCGCCATCCCATCTAGTTTCATCGCACCGCACCCGCCACTCCATACGCCTCTCCTCCCTCCCGGCCCCGCCCCGCCCCGCCCCGCGAGCAGCGTGCTCCACGTCCGCGGGCGTCGTTATTTACGAGGGCGTGAAACCCGGGCGCGCGTGATCGCGGGCGATCATCGTGCGCAGCGCGTGCGCGCGTGACGCCCCGGCCGCCTGCCCCGCTCGCCCCCATTTTCATCCTTTCGCCCACCTCGCCCTTCCCTCCACTTCCGCCAGCTGTCTCAGATATGTGCGTTTCGTCAGTTAGGTCCGTTCCTCTATTTCATTGGTTGAGAGTAAAAATTGTATTCTTGATGTGTCTACCAGCATATGAGTATCCTTAGATACCTCTCCTCTATAACAGTTTCCTGTATTCCCGCGATTTCCCCAAGTTTGATCAACTGAAGCAAGATGGAAATCTGCTTTCGTGAGTAGCATTACTTATGGTTCAAGTGCATGATGCCGTTTTTTTGGAATGACCCCCTATTAGCAAAAAAAAAATCACAAATTTTTCTGATCCCTATAAAAGCATAGCACAATGGGAGGTTAATGGAACTATATTGGTGGTAGAATTCGGTAGGATTCGCGGCGCGCCGTTCCATAGTTGGAGCTGATTTAAGATTGGGGTCTTCTTACATGGTTCAGCTGTGCAAACCTTCCTACTTCTCATCAGGTCTGCGAAAGGTCTCTAACCAGAGTTTGATGAATGTGGCGTGTCCGGGAATAGATAATTTCTCCCTCGCGAGCAATCCCATTCCGACACTGTTATCGTAACGTCTTTTAGAATTCTCTCCTGGGTGTTCAATTTTGCTCCTTTTTTAAATTATATTTTTAACTATAATTATTTTTAAAATTTGACTTACCGACCAATTTCCCTTTAGAGGTTCTTGGTACACTATTGAACCACTATTTATTAGCCTTCGCGATTGTGTTTCTTGGCGCAAAAGAGTACCACGTCGCGGTATCGTTCATTTTTGAAGATATTATGTGCTGCTATCTTGTGACAGTCAATAGGAACTAAAAGAATCGTTGCAAGCGGTTATTTCAATCCATGTGGTTCGTTATTGTACCATGTGGGTTTGAGACGGGTTTGACAACGGCTCATAAGAAGTGTTTTGCATTTCATGAAGATTTTAATGATCGATGAAAAAGTTTATTTTGCAACCACTTTCAGGAAAGTACTTGTTTTACAGAATTATAAGTACTTGTTTCAGAAATTATGTGATTGATACTATACATTTTTAAGTACTTTTGTAACATATTGGTACGCAAGGACAATTAGATTACAAATTCTTAAAATATTATGTATAGTTATAATTACAAAGTTTCTTATAAATACAATTGTTTTCATTAGAAATATCAATTACACATTTTACACATACGTGTACCGTAAAAATATGAATATTCGTTTTTGCCATTAGAAATTATCAAGAAAATAAAGCTGTATGGTGTCGTTCTTAGATGTGTCATCTCTATCAACCAAAGAAATGTAATAAAAAATAAATATCCTTTAGTAATAAAAAACAGTCATAAGGTTTCTTCCGTTTAGTTAGTATTCCAGAATAGGAAGATATCTCCACTGCAGTACATAAACAATGCAAGTGGACGAAATCGGGAAATTGCCAGATGATTTTATAGGTCAATGGTACAAATATGCACCACCCCATTTCAACAGTCTAAAGAACAAAATCCGCCGAGGCTGCTAAGAGCGTGTACTGACTCAGTGCTTGGGTCCGAAGGGTCGCAGGTTCCAGTCCCACACCGTGTAGGGTTGTTTGTCCCTTGTCTCTCATGTACGTTGTCTGCTGGCCCTAGATCAACGGAGCTCGCAGGTGTGTCTGTGTGTAGTGTATTCCATTGTGCAGTATGATCCCGCCCACCGCCCGCACGCGTGGTGCGGCGCGCGAAGCGCAGCTATTTCAGAGATTCTGAACCGGGCACCAAGCGTGGTGGCGCGTGCATTCTTGACCCCCGCCGTTCTGCCTGCACTCTAAGCCAGTTGCTCCCTCTTACGGCGCGACCCTTGCACGGCCCGTCCCACTCCGCGTCGACGTAACGTCCAACGTGCTCCGCGACGCCCCCTAGCGCCGAGGCCAGCGTTTCACGGCAACCTGCCATTCGCGCCGCATCTCTGAGTGGGGGATTATTAAAAATCAAAATGAAATGTGCAGTTAGAAACACTCGAAAAAGAAAATCCAGAACTTCCAGAAACTGTTATTTCATTTGAAGTGTGATATTTTGAAGGTTCGCCTCTCGAGGTTTGTGTTTGGCTCTCCTCCAGACACAATTGTCCTGGCGATTCTAACCTTATTTGTGACTGACTCCTCAATTTTGAACAAGTTACACTAGTTAAAGGCCATTCGTATTTTTCTCTTCCATCCAAGTTACAAATTCATCATATTCTTTTTCATAATTTTCAGTTCATTTTCAAGGTATTAGTGACAATTCTGCTTTAGCAACCTCATTAATTATTGCCTGTACTAAATCTATTTCACAACGAACAATAAACACCCCTGCCAACAACGGCCGCCCCTTTGACAGTCAGCCTTGGCCTCTATTATGTACGTAACACACTTTTAAGTTTCAGTAATCAGTTTATCCTTCATCAGTTTCAGTAATCAGTTTATCCCCAATAATTTTACAACGATGTTATACAAAAAAATTGCGATGCAATTTCTTTATAATGTTACTATTTTTTACTCATAAGAATAGCCGTAATTATTCGTAAAAAAAGAACATAATTATAAACTAATAGCATAGTATACTATTTTTAAGGCTGTGGTTTTGTTCACATTTGGCAATAAATGTCATTTTAAACGTTGTATGCACTGTCAATGCTGTGTTTTGATGTTTATAGTAATTTCCTCGGATTTGGGCGGGTAGTTAATTTTGTAGCTTGGCCGTTCTTGTACATGTAAGGCTTTAAAGCTTGCTCAGGGAAAACTTCATTTGTTTGGGTAAATATTCCTCTTTCTCAGAACCTGTTTAAATAATTATAAAATTAATTCAGTTCGTTGCAATATAAACAGTAAAGGTGCTGCAGTATTTCTATTAATGTAAGTGCACAAATAACAAACGTATTCACGTTTAAGACAAACTTTTCAATTACATTATTGACATAAACAATATTTATTATAAAATAATTGTATGCATGTAAATGCAAGTATTATCAATTCGCTACAGTTAATGTTAAAAATCTTTTTTACGGTATAAATATTAAGAAAATACATAGGTTAGAATTTGAGAAAAAGAAACATCAAAATAGTCAATTAAACTTGAGAAGACAAAGACTCGTTGACTGTCCTTAAAGATCATAATTCATTACATTAGAGTTAGAAAATTAAATACATTGTTTCGCAATTCAATTAGGATTGACGAACGAATGCTATTATCATTATGATTCATTGCATTGTTTGATATTAACGCAAAAGAAAACGGAAATTCAGAGCTAAGGGAAACTTCACGTACGAAGGGAATAGTATGCCTTCTCAATCAACTCCTCTAAAATTTTCGTATTCGTTTTGAATATTAATTATTTAGACTAAATACCACTTCGTGTTTGCTTGTCTAATATTCAAGATTATATTAATAAGTAGACTACACTAAATCAACTTATACACTAAATCAAAATAGTAACATTTACATTCTTCCGTTTCTCCCCTTTTGATTTACGAAATGCATTGTTTTTTAAAACGATCGAGGAGGTAAAATTACCATCTACAAAATTAATGTTTAGAAATCGAAGATCAAAATGAATCTTACATATCAACTTTGTGGCTGGTAACATTAGTTACCTGACTGGTTGGAGGAGGAGAAATTAGAGTTCTTCAAGTCCTTCGATATACATACTCTTTTATCTAGAAGCACATGTTGGGCGTCAAAAGAAACGCACTGTTCAAGAGGATGTGGATTAATGTCATCGCAGGCAGTTCTCAAATGTTTAGGTCAGTACACATCACCCGCTTTACGTATCTTACGACACGAAATGCTTTCTTTCCAATTCGGGGTGTCAAACACATTACATTTCATTCCACCTTACTGAAGAGTGTTTCACAAGCACTATCTCTTCAAACATTAGTGACATATACGGTATACTCCCTAATTTCCAATATTTTAAAAATAGAAATTTCTCTTAAGTACGTTGACATTTCATTCAGAACTTTGAGGGAAGCATATTCGTTTTCTTTCAGATGATTCCAATGAACATCCATATGCTCGCAAGAAACTAAATTCGCTAGCTCCCTAGAAACAACTATCCAGATCTGATTCTAGAAAGAATGTATTGGATTAATTATTCGTTCACAATGAGGTGCTAGAATGTACGTGCAAAAACAAAAAGTACAATATAAACCAAACAATTTTTTCAAGTGCCAATGAAAGAGTATTCTTTAATAATAAAACCTCCTTAGGTATTTTCCCTTAAAGTACGGGATCAGATCAGAGAACAAAAGTGATGATCGGGTATCATGAGCGAGGGTTTTTTGTTTACACAGTTCAAATCAAATGGCAACCTAAGGATGGGCCCCTGCACACGGGCGTTGCGTTGACGCACGTCGTAGAATAACGCTATCTTATGCGAAAAGGCACGTTATAGCTTTGGCCGTCGTTTGACATTAGATCCAGTGTTAGTCTATGAAACGATTTACGTATCGCGTACTTTCCAAACGGACGTTGTCGCTCATGTGGCACAGACCAAAACTGGGCGTAAAGGCATGTCACGATGTATATATTATACTCAGGCCTGCCTATATATGTATGTATGTATATATGCTAGAGTTGAGTTACAAAGACGAAATGTTGAAAAAGCTTCATCTTATATCCACCAGGAAGTGAAAGAGAGGTTGTAAGAGGTTATAAGAACTCTTGTAGATAGCATCATGAGTAAGGAATAGATATCTGAAAGCATTCACTTAAGAAAAAGAATAATGATCAATCAATATTAGCATGAAAGTTGTGTGTTGTGAGTTACGGAAACCTCGTCATTTTTGCTAAAGCGTTTGGAAGGAGGACATCGCTTACCACGCGGATCTGCAGAGAGAGAAGATTGGTCGAGAAACGAAAACTGAAGAAAATTACTAAAGATAATGCTTTTACAATCACTATGGAATCAATTATGAGTGGAATATCCATAAATATGAAAACTATGTGATATTTTATTAAACGGCACAACTAATAACAGCCAGAATCTATATGATTTTTGCTACAGAAGTCTAATATATTTCTGCGAGCATTTGGGTCATGAAATCGAATTTTAAAATGTTTCTTTATATTTCAGCTATTTTTTTTCACTCTCTATTTTATTTCATTGTTTTACTTTATTATTGGATTTGAACCTTATTCGTTCGTCATTTGTTAATTTTATACTTTGGACGAATTAAGAAGTAGAATCTTATTTCTTGGCAATTAAACCCAAATAGTAAGGAACTCTAATCAAGAACAAGAAGACTGCAAATCTTTTCGACGTATCAGTACGAAGGCGATTGGCGCTAGGGGAGAGTGCCTGCCATTTACGATCGACGTTCAAATCGTTCTGCTCTTGCTGCGCGACACCGAGCCGCGACTGTCGGCGTCTGCAGCGTGCAACGGCACCTGCGAGGGACGAGCGTCGTGAGTCGTTCCAATTTTCATTCGCACTTGATTGTCGCTTACCAACGAAACTTGCGTAGAAAACAGTTATCATTTGAAAACAATAGATTTCTTCGAGGTACACTCAAACTATGTAGGTCGAATATATTAAATTTCGAAAGTAAATTTCGGAACTTTGTAAAACGAATACAAATATTTGTACAAGATCAATAGCTGTAAATTTTTTTTTTTTTTGTAATTATATGTGGATTGAAGTTAATTTTTGGGACCACATCGTATTTAAATTGTTTTAATGTGTTACCACAATGTTCAAACGGCAAGATAAGGGTGAATCATTTTATTTGATTTTTGTTTTATCGGAAAATTGTTGGAATTTGAAACCAAGCTATGATGATATAGTAAATCATTAACCAACTAGAAGTTTATTTGAATCTATTTTAAATTATTATTATCGTAAATTCACGTCAAGGTAACTTCTATTGAGCCAATAGTTGAGTGGACATTCTCTTCATTCCCAACAGTTCATTTTATTAGTATATATTTGTTTAAATCTTTCCTTTTTTGTATGAAGTGTTTCTATATGCATATCATGTATATGTAGGTTAATGTAATGTATATGTAGGCTATGTAATGTAGGTTAGGGAGAGTCTCGAGAAAAGTTTAAAGCAAAAGTCAAACCAATGCTGACCTGATATTTAATATAACTATCTAAAAGAATACATCAAAATCTATTTTTTACAGAAATAATTCGACTTTTTCTCTTATTAGTATGCATTAAAAGACGGACCCACTTGTGGTTAGGATAGTAAACATTCTTTCAACTATTCCTTATTTTTACGAGGCGTTTGTCTTACCTGTCACGAATTCGAGTAACGTTGAGGGATTACTCGAGTCATTCGACCTACCCTCTTATATATTGCACGTGTTCGTGGTGACTTGAAGTGTAATTGGCCGTTTGATGTATTGGTGTATATGTGCTAATAGAAATGCAGGTAGTATAATACTATCCCATTTAAACAAAATGAACTGAAAAGTGAGGAAGGATTATTAAACATTATGATAGCTGGAAAAAGACCGAAGGGATGAACCAGGTGGCGAGAGCCAAGCGCCGAACGCAGGAACTTGGATCCCAGTAGCAGACCACGTGTCAAAATGAGTTGGTTTAAAACAACGTAGTCTTAAAAAAATGTTTTTTTTTACAATTGTCTCCAGTCTATCACCTCTTTTTGGATTGAATTACGCTGGAAAATGTACTCCAAAACAGTTACGAAATATAAGTTGCAAACATGTTACTGAGAATACATATGTATTTTAATAATTTTTTTTTCAAAGAACAATTCTCTTGCTGGTCTAAAAAGTAGTGTGCGAGTGTAGAACAATTCTTAGAACAAATTGAATTACTCGAGGTATTGTCATCATATGACGCCATTTCTCGCACATGGAAATGAGCCGATTCCTTCCCATTGTCGCAAAAAGTACACATCCCATGTCTAAGATCCATGGCCAAACTCTCGTCTCATCCCATCTCACGCCCAGCTCCACGATCCACATCTCCCGGCCTTGTAGCAGGGCGCCCTCGCGAACAGGGCGGACGGGCATCGCCCACACGCGTGGGCCCATTTGAGGGCGCCCGCCCGCCCACCACGTCCCGCCCTCCCCCGCCCGCCGCGCCCGCCCCGCCCCCCGCCCGCTCCACCCCCGCCCGCCCGCCGCGCGCGTAGGGCAGGCCGGGGTCGAAGCGCGGCGCCGCCCGCTCGCCCGCCGTTTGACTTACGAGCACGCGAGCGCTCCGGGCCCAGCACAGTGGGCGGCGGCAACGAATCATCAGCGAATAATGCAAGGAGTCAACGGATACGAGGACTGAAACTTGATTTCAGGGGACTCAGTAAGTATTTCAAACTAAATTGAATTTGGTTTCCTGGGTTGAATAACATTTTTTTAAATTAAAAATTTCGTAGGTTTGGGGTTCGTACGATTGGAGTCTGTTGTTAAAACACTAAAGTTCAGAATGCTAGATTTGATATTTTTATGGTATATTAAAAATTAATTAAACATTGCATTAGATAAAAACTTTTACACAATATGGTCGCATCATCAAGTAGTCTGGGTGGTATTGTATCGTGAAACGTTGAGGTTCGCATTTAATTGTAATACAATATTTCTGACTTAAAATATTTTGACTAAATTTAAATATTCTGAAAATACTACTGTTCTTGAACACATCATGAAGGCAATCATTGCCTGGTTTCAATAGCTAAATAAAATGATTGTGGCCGCCTTTCGAGCCACTGCACGCAGCCGGCCGCGCGCGTGGGCGCCGAGGCCGTAAGGGGGGCGGAGGAGCACTTGGGGCGGCGACGGTGCGGCGACCCACAACCGACGCTCGCCAGCGTTCCACCGGCTTATTACTACTCGGAGTATGTTTTTGGCCTGAATAAGAAAAGCATGTCTACTGTCAATTGAAGGAATGTGAGATGTAGGGCACGGATTCATTGGTTTTAACCTCTTTTATTCCTCACTTCTCACTACCCCATATCTGTTACAATCACTTCTGTGCAAAATATACCAATGATATATAATAAAAAAGAGATTAAAGACAGGAAAATCGGATTTTCTAAAAAACTAGCCAAAAAAGCTCGTTGATTTCTTCATTACGGTTGAACGGAATTTTGAAGGTAGCCTAGACTCAGTATCTAACGTGAATTACTTTATTTTTACTAATTAGATTACTAATTTCCTTCCGAAAAGAGAAGGTGCATATCTTCTACTACATTATGCGATAAATATCATTTACAATGTTTCGAAGAAGGAAGTACTAAGGTCTGTAGATGAAGGAGGACTAGGAGAAAAAATAACTTGAGAATAACTTTGATAGATAGCAATGAAATCTATGAAATAAACACCATTGACTTTATGTTGCAAAGAGCGACCATTTTGACGTTTCAAAATTTCTGCGAGAAACAACACAAAATTCTTCACATACTATAATTTGGAATTTACACAGTTGTTCCTAGTAACAGTTTATGAGAACTTTAAGGAAGTTGAAAAACTGTTCTTGAATTTTGTGTTTTTAAGATATTTGCTCCAGTTTAGAAGTAGAAACAATGAATTAAGTGAGTTGTAATTTCAATTTTTTTTTATTTACTGCAATAATTGTTCAGTCTGATAGTAATATTATTAGAAAACATTTTAAAAACTTTAAACCACATTGCACAAGCCTAAAATCTTTTACAAAATTCTAAAAATGAAGGCAATAATGACAGGTCCATAAATTAATTATTATATGCTTCAAAATGCTAAGAAAATTCACTGATGTATTCAGTAATTTTCTTGAATTAAAACACTTCACAAAATAACTAATAAACTCTTTCAAACATTCTAATTCACACTTCCTATTAAATTTTCTTTAATTTCAACGAATATTCAAGCACAAAATCTCCAGTAGTTCCACTGGTCCGGTCACCTGCTTGTATATAATAAGGTTTCTCGCAGTAGTTCAGCGAGTCTACTCAACAAATTCGAGACAAGAGCCTTAATTAATAACTCAGACATCCAAAAAAACGCAAAGTTCACCAAGACACGACCTCCTTGTGACCTGATACTTCGTATTCTCTCGAAAGCCTCGCTTAGAATTCAAACTACGCGTTCGGAGATAGAAAAAAATCACCGCAACGTAGACGACTCAATTATGTGGACGCACCACGACTCCCTGGGAACTTCTATTCCCAAAGTGACGTAGCATGAAACAAATATATTTCAAGCGATAAATCGTATTATTTTCAACGCACCGCTGCGAAGATATATCGAGCCTCATCTAGCCCGAACACCGCCCATTCGTCATTCAGCCCAACACCTGTCGGGAATAATTATTCCATTATAATCGCAGAGATGGGTAGATTTATTTCGAAGAGGTCTCATATTCCCTTAAATGGCCGTCCATTGAGAGGATCCCCGCAGTCGTCCGCGCCGAGGAAGGCGCAAGGACCGTGGTGAGGACGGTAAGCATGTGAAATTGCGATTCCGCTCGCCTGCATTGAGCAGCTTTCTGATCGGCTGACCACCGACCCGGCGACTGCGTGGTCATACTACATGGTACTGTCCCAAACAGTAGACGAATACAAAAAGATGGAATTTTAAGATACTTGACAAGGTTAGTAAATTAATTATTCATGAACGTTTACGTTGTCGGTTGTTCAGAGAGAGAGAGAGAACCGAGCAGAGTTGCCGACTGTGCAGATAGAAAAAGTATCAAAAGTTGATCATGCTATTAAATAGCTTTATTTCTATGTGTAACTGTTCTCCCGTCATAAAAAGCTATGATTTTTGCTTTACTCAGGTTAACTTTATTAAAATGTTAAAATTAGGACAGTTATTAAACGATAATTGATTATTTGTATCCCGAGATTCAGAATTGAAATTGTATTATAAAAGTTATTTCAAAAAAGAATGAATACAGTAGCAATTTACAAGGACCAGTGACATCTAATTAATGCAATACATAGGATAGGAAAAAGTTGTTACGAAAGGAAGCAGAAATAGATACTTCAAGATCAGATGCCATAAACCTATTTTCCCACCCCAAATTGTACATGAACTGACCTGGATTTGAAACCAGGTACCTAGGAGCCTAAGACTATCTTTTTGCTCAGGAAACCACAGGCCACTGCATTGGATTGCGTCTCTCCCACGGCGAGCTCTCTTCCCTTTGCACGCCCTCCGCCGTCACCACCGCCACCCCCACTGCCTCCTATTCCTTCCACTGTCTCCATACCCTTCCTATGCCTCCAACGCCCCCTCCCCTCCTTTTGCCTCCCCTACCTCCTCCGCCATCACCTTCAACTCCGTCGCTTCCATCGCCTGCTTCGCCTTCAGCGCCTCGCCCACCGCCGCCGTCTCCGTCTCTTCCCCGCCTCCGCGTCGGCCGGGTCGGCGCCGCGCCGACCTCCGCATCAGAGCGCAGTTAATTAGTCTCCGGATGAGAAGTTGGGGGATCGCGTGCGAGGCTCGGCACCACCCACTACTGCAACATTCAATACCGGCGCTCGCTCCCCGCACACACACGTTCACTCACACATGCACATACGTGCAGGCACACGTGGCCCCGGCTTAACTTATGGCCGTGCCCCGGGCGGCGCGGGAACGCGGACTGGCCCTCCAGCTGCAAGTGTAGGAGGAGCGTGGGTGCGGGCGCGGGTGGGAGAGAGAGGCGGGAGCGAGGGCAGGAAGAAGAGGGCGTTGGCCCACACACTTCGATCCTGACACACAATTATGCCGTTTCTTTCAATCATACAGCAAAATAACCAATATGCGGCATTTTCAAGCCCTTCCGCAAATGGAGAGTAGCGTGTAACAAGAAAACTGAGCCCGAACGGTGAAAACTGATTTCATATTCGAATTCGGAGGCCAAGTCTTTGCTAAGTCCATTCACATTCTTTGTTATGAAAATGCTGTTTACCAGTGTAATCTGTTTACTCATATACACATTCTTGAGCACGCATTGTCATTAGTATAAACTGAAACTTGTCGACACAAATAATATATCCTAACATTCACGAGACTAATTAAAAGTAACGATTCTGTGAGTAGTTTATTAGAGTGTTTCTGTCAACTTTTGACTGGTAGAATCAGTTGATATGAGAGCAGAGAAAGTAATGAAGTATACAGACGAGGGTCACTACGCTGCAGTGATAAGGTTTTCAAAATTATTTTTGAATTCCGTTTAGACCCAGCATGTTTCTTTCGCCATGAAAGAAGGATTAACTACATATGCTAAAAAAAACAACTAAAAATAAAACTTTAGAGTGACCCGATATATAGTATTATTTTAAAAGACAGCACACAAGAATATTTTGTGTTAATCTTCAACGTTAGATCATTATACATTTTTAAATATAAAGTAGTACAGCGCTAATTATATTATTTTTCATTTTATGGGAGAATTATAATTTAAATGTAGTACAAAGTAGCATAGTTCCAGGCTGTCGATGCAGCTGTTCTTTTAAAATATACCTTCAATATATATTAGAGAATACCTCATCCTACCGTTGAACGATTTCAGTATGAGTGTGCTACGTCCTGAAAGAACATATGTGACGGCGCACTCCATTGTAGAGGGGAAAATGCAATAGAAACCGTGAGCTGCACTCCATTCCGTTAAGGTGATCAACGAGATATAAGCGCTTGGACCATGAAGTACAACCACACATTAATGCAGATGGTATCTTCCTATTCTCTCTATACTTGCTGTAATTCGTGAAGTACACATTTAACTTTCACAAAGAGTGTGCATTAATATGTTGAAAACCGTGATGAAATCTATGTTGTACCGGTACTGTAAAGGCTAAAATAAATATTATGGAACACTGTTTCACAACTCAGCAAGAAGAATATGAAGACGATTCTGATGTGCGTGTTGATTGTGAAGGAGAAATGTCAAAGTGTAATTCTCATGGACTAGCTCTTCCTGGAATACTCTTCTTGGAACATCCATCCAACAGCAAAAGGTGATGATCTGTCAAATTGAAGTAGCACCTGACCATTTAAACCTCAACTCGTTTCCACATTTTTAGATAAAGGAGAATTTCATAGAATTATATTGATACCGATAAGGACTACCACGTAAATATAAGGTTCTCAATAACCTAATGATTAAATCAGAAAATGTCAAACTTAGTATTTAACATCCAAGACTCTATAAACGTCATGTGAGATTCCAAACAATTTATATATATATACGTATATATATATATATTGTGACGTACCTGGGAAACGGTACTCTCACGACAAATAGAATTATATAAAGGACGGGTACATTCTCGTGAATGGCTTCCAGGGGTTTGACGCTGCATTGGAAGAATGATCGAAGAAACTTTTTTGTGCAATTAAAAGTTTAATGATGAAACACTCTGTACAAAAATTCTTTACAATACGCAGTGCGGCAAGGCCTTTAGTGATTCGTGCACAGGTAACGCTAACCTTGAGGCTTTCGATACCACTGGCTGGCTGGAGGCGA
The DNA here is from genome assembly GCA_017312745.1 of Gryllus bimaculatus. Taxonomy (NCBI): domain Eukaryota; kingdom Metazoa; phylum Arthropoda; class Insecta; order Orthoptera; family Gryllidae; genus Gryllus; species Gryllus bimaculatus. Next base: position 15,897,382 of record BOPP01000011.1, read on the forward strand.
GCGGGGCCGCCGTGGCAACGGCGGCGGCGTGTTCGGCAAACTTCGGTCCGCCCGCGAAGTTTGTCGGGAAATCGCTCTCCCTCGGCGGTCGGCTCCCGCTAGCCCCCCCCCCCGATGCAATGGCCAACGAGCTCGGCGTGGTCCACCGACCCCAGCCAGTACAACGCAAAGTCACATATACTAACTTGCACAACGCGCAATGCGTCCAGTCGGCAGTTCCGATCTCAGCAGTTCTTCTCAATCCCACTCGAATGTTTGCAGTGCGGCCGCTGCTGCATCACACCGGGCGGAAATGGAACGCGTGTCTGTCGGCCACTCACACTCACAGTATTAATGTTTTCACTGATCCCGGTCCTGGTGCGCACTTCCATTCTTTCCTAATCATCTGATTATCAATATTTATCACTCCAATCTCCCACTTAATGGCTACAAGCAATTCCAAACTGTTGGTATAATCACTTAAACTTGCTTGAGGCAGCACAGCCCGTCCGTGTTGCGCTCGCGGCCTCTCTGCCGATACTGCCCAACCGTCACTCGCCTCTGCCCGTCTACCCCCGATTTGACCGTTGTGGCAGCGGCGGCGGCGGCGACGTTACAACGCTGATGATTTAGTGCTTCTTTTAATTAGATTTAGTAATCAATTTGATTGTTACTATGCAGAAACGTTCTTCGTTTCAATATATATATATATATATATTATAATAATATATATATATATATATATAATTATATATATATTAATCAACATATATTATTTATTCTTCCTACAATTTAAGTAACACTTCGAGGAATGCGAACGCAAAAAAATATAGTTTTTTTTCAATAAATGATGATGTGATGATAAATGAGTGATGAAGAATTATTAATTTTAACGCTCGCAAAATAACTATTCAGTGTTTGTTACGCACAAGCAATAAATTGGATTAAAATGCTCTTGTCGTTGAGCATTATCTATTCCAACGTTTAGTAGAGCTTCAGTTCAAATTTAATATTTCTTCATAAAATAAGTTAAAAAAATAAAACATTCATCTACATTTAGACCACATTTTTGGAAATAGAACAGAATTAAGAAAACAAAATAAGAATGGCAAGAATAATTGATAATTTTTCTGTATTATAAATGAAAAGGTATCTAATATGTAATATAATAAATTGTTAACAGATTATTTCGTATATGTTATCCAAGTAAAATTTAATTAATAAAAAAATAAGTAATCTGGCATATACAACCCCTAGAGATACGACAACGTGTTACTGATCAAAAGAATCTTCAAAGGTATCTTCAGGATAAAGGGAATCTTCAAAAATATAAATAACCTTTAAATGAGTCTCGAGTGTCACAAATGAAAACTTATGGCTTAACCACACATTCCCATTTATCACAGAAAATTGCCCTGTGCGGAATCTCAAGAATGTCTCAGTCTGGGAAACACGTAGCCAGGAATCAACGGTTCATAGCACGTACAGGCAGCGACGTAAAATCGACACGTGTGATTTAAAGACGCGGCGCGACACGCTTGCGGTGAGCCACAGGCAGCCCAGCACTGCCAGATCATGCGTCAACAGGGAAGGTCACGTGTGTGATGTACGAGGAGAAGACGACACGAGACAACTATGATAGGAATTGCTTACACAACTGATTTCGTGCTTGATTATTTTATTTACGAGAAAGTGGATGCGATTTGTAGGACCAAGTGGAATTCACGAGGAAAATAGAGCTTCGGTGTCAGAAGTTCTCGAAGTTTTCTCTTCTGACTACACTCCATCATTAGTGTAACATTTTTCTCAACGATAACTCAATTTGTTCAAGCATTCACTCTTACCGCCATCGTTCAATTTAGCGATATGAAATAGGCTTCATTACCCTGGAAATGTTTAATCATTTCTGAAGATGTATGAAATAAACGAGAATACTAATGCATTGCATGATTTTTTTGTTTATAAGGTGTAAACTTAAATTATCTGTGTTTTTGGTAAAGAAGATAATTGTACTTTCTGCTGGTTTGCGAGATGATTATAAGCTTCGTAACATATTTTCCAATTCATAGCTGAAATATTGACATCATTCCCTTATGTATGAAATACATACCGTACGTAAACAATATATGGTAATAGTGAAGATATTTCTGTTGGTTATATAATATCAAAAGCGATAATTTAATTTGCAACATTCAGTTATATGTTGCTATCCTGAACAATTGTAGAAAACAAAATATGAAACGTTAGATTTTAAATACATAACGTGATCAAATTTTATAATATTTAATGATTAATATAACTATATTATCTTCAAGAAAAATATAAATCTTTAAAAAGAAATCGTTATAATAATCGAAAACAGCCTAAAAGAAAAATATTAGAACTAACTTTTTCGAGAATGGTGTCATGGATTGTCGTCAAAGATGCACCGATACTAACAATTATAGCTACAAGCATAAAAACAGAATATTTTGTGACATCTTACTAGAAGCTAGAAAGCTCTCTCTTGTCGTAAAATTAGTTGACTTGGGTAGCTGATTTGGGATCCGTCGGCACGCCCTCGATTCGAAGGATTCTAATCCCGCCTCAGGTTTACTTCTAGGTGTTTCCCAGAGTGTTATAGCATGAAACTTCTTTCACCTTATCCTCATTCTTCCTAATCTTCCCTTCCTCACACTCGTCTTCATAGTAATCACTGTCCTCGATCTGCTATCTCACCCTTCGCTACTCATATTCTTCTTGCTCCACTTGATTTTTTGGTAGCTTCCCTTAGCAGATGAAAAAACCTCTCGCAAATCAGGCGAGAGATTAGTTTCCCACACTTATACTTGCATGCACCACATGCACACTACCATACATGTGGGTAACTTTGCGCTTGTCCGGCTCTGGACTAGGGGGACTAGCTTACGAATTACGCTTGTTCAAATGTACATCCATTTGAGGTAAAATAGCACGCGGCGCAGACGATAGGAGGAATAGGCGTGTGCGTGTGTAAAAGGCGTTAAGTGCAGTTTTTGTCCAAAATGATTATGCGAAGATACTGATTTACTACAATATTATCACTGTGTTTAGGGGGATAAGTGACATTTAAAATTCATCGTTAAATTTTAGTCGTAAAATTGAAATGGCACTTCTCTCCCTACACACAATGATAGTATCGTAGTACAGCAATGTCCTGCCATACTCATTTTGGAGAAAAAACTTGACTTATCCCCCTTTACAGGCGCACCTGGTCCCCAGTAATTGCACTTGAAAAAACACGACTCAGTAGGGGGCGAGGGCATCTACACTAAATGTGCGAAAAAACGTAAAAGAGGAGAACGCACCGAAGGATGCCGTTGCATAGCAGCCCGCGTCGCCAGTGGCCAACGCGAGGACGGCCGCGTGATGGAGGCGGTGCTGGGCGCGGCCGTCGGCGCGCGCGTGTGTTCGGGAGCGGGCGTGGGCGTGGGCGCGGGCGTGGGTGCGCGCATAGCGTCACGCGCGTGATATCGCCGGCGCGCGCGCGTGCGCCGCGGAATCGCAAGCTCCCGCCCTCGGCAGGGATTGGCCGGGCGCCGCCAACATGCAGCGTACACCGCCGCCCCGTGAAGCATCCGTTGACCCGGGCAAGGCTCTGCCCCCGCCACGGCCACCCCATCGCATGCCACGTCACCGATCGCCTTTTCGCGATTGCTCATTATCATCAACATCCTGTTTACTCACCTGAATCACGTCCTCACCCCACTTATCTCCGTTCTCACCGTCCTCATGCTCCTCAGTGCAATCTTCATCGCTGTTGACACATTGCCGGCCAAATTACTTCGAATTTGGCGCCTTGTCTTCTTTAACAGGGCGTTTGATGATCTTTGAAGGCGTTTCAAAGGAAAAGATTGTACTTATTAAACCTTGCGCCTCCGAGATAGTCTTAATTTTCTCCAAAAAGCCGCGCGAATTTCTTCTCTGCCGACCAAACATTCATTTCTTCATGCAAAGTCCTTGGAGTCGATGATCAACTTCTTTCTATTAGTTCGGAGCGTAACCGAAAGATCGCACCAGCTCCTGGATGGGTAAAAATTCCCGCTAAAAATTGGGATTGTCGAAATGAGTTTTCTATCGCAGACGCCGGCTCGTCTTGTTACGACAAGCTAATGCGGAAAGCTGAGTAAAAGCGTTTTGAACGTCTTCAAAGTTCGACCCAGAGTGCGCCAGGCACTGGATGTAGTAGAAACACGTAGCAAAAGGCCACGGAATTCGTAAAGAAAGGGTCAGTTTTCGTTTGGACAGAGGTAACTGCGACAACTTCTTCAATACTCGTTAATTCTTTCTCCAAGTAACAATTATTGTCAATTGTGTGTCATCTCTTTTCCAGAACACTCTTGTCCGACAAAAACTACTGAGATAGAAGAGGCGATATATCGTTGCCATTTCCATCAAAATGCTCTTCCAACTTTTCTTCGACTATTTCTCCCCCTGAACAATCGCGATCACCGCTATCTAATTCTTCTCCCCGCGGGGAGATAAAGCTGATTCGCGGATGTCTCGTCTGAAGCCCGCGCCTCTGGAAAAGATGAAGCGCGGCGCCGCGGCAGCGGATGGGAGGCTGATGCCTGCGTTGACCCAGGTAAGTCTTTACCGGGCCGCCACCACCGCCAGCTTTACAGCACTGTCGTTTTATCTTGGGCGTACTTTGGTTCTTCTCACCTCTTCGTTGATGCTTCAGGGACACCTTTAACAACCCCACTAGCCACGATATCACAGTCATCATTACCTTCAATAATCACACCATCCTCGTTGTGCACACCATTCTCACTGTTCTTTTCATTTTACCCGTCCTTCCGTCATTTTCAAACCATTCTCACCGTACTCACATCTTCACGGTACTCACTCTATTCTCCCAACCATAACACAATCATCACCGCCCCCACATCGTAACCATCCTCATACCATTGACACCGTCTTCACAACACCCTCATGATATTTTCACTTGTCTCATAATATCATCACCGACCTCATACCATCTTTACCGTCTTCACATTTATCAATGTCACTAGAGCCGAGCAAAACGCATTCTAGTATCGATCGGTCTCGCCGGCATTGCTTTCGTAGTATCGGACCCCTAAGGCGCGCGCGCTATCTGCCGTTGAAATCGATGCGCTGCCCCTCGAGGATAGCAGCTGCCGGAACCGCCCTACTCTCGCCTGTTCTTGCCAGCGTCGGCAGTCTCGGCGCGTCGACTCTGCGCTGCTTGCTGGTAGTTTCGGTGTTTATTTGCGAGAAGCGACATGAGCTCGGTAACCAAAGAGGCTGTAAGAAGTCATTTAACTAATGGAAGCTACATATTAATGATCAAGAGTGTAAATGATAAAACAAGTGCAAGCTGTATGCATTTTCAGGTGCTAAAATTATATATTTTTAAGTAAGCCAATAACATTTATTTATTAATTTCAGGGTTGGGCAAAATACTTAAATTTAGAATTTAAATGCTTTGCCAAAATACTTTTTATACAAGTGGAGGTTTGAGGTATCTAGATGCTAATTATGGTACGTTGTTTGCAGATGATGGGGAAAATAACATATATCGTTTTCTTGTTAGTACTGTATGTAATTTTAGAGATAGTGACACAACTTTAAATAGAAATATATATTTTTTCTCGAGCATTCTAAAGCTATTTAAAAATGAATTGCTATGATATAAATTTCGTTAATATTCAAAAGTATTTTTGCAAGAACAGTACAATTAGAACTTGGTAAACGCAATGCTTCAGCGGGCAAGGACAGCTGACCTTGCTGACATCGTATACGTGAGTCGACGCACCTTGTCGGGAAACGAGAAATGTTCCCGATTACAGGACTTCCTATACTCTTATTGATAATGCTAATGATCTCGGTTAAAATGAAGACAATAAATGAAATTAAATATAGCAAAGCAATAATGTGCAAATATATAAGTTATCGAAACGTTTTATTATTAACGTCTTGCCAGTTTACCGAAATATATAGAGGCTATATACAAAAATTACAAGTTCCGCTAGATTGCTTATGTATTGGTCCACGTACAAATGCCGCCTGACCTCCTGGGGTTTGAGCGATGGCCGGTGGCGTCTCCAGCATTCATTTGACGCGGTCGGTGTCGTTCGTTCTCGACCATGGCAGTGTCGGGCCAGGCATTATCGGAACCAGCAGTTCCAGCGCGCTGGCCTTGCCGCCGGGGGAGAACCAAACTGACGTCGTTTTGTCCGGCCCTAATCGTCACTGTCTACATTTCCATGGGTTTATCGACTGCGTTCTTACCCGCCTTTTCCATATCAGTGTTCTTGTCCTCGCTTTTATCCTCTTCATTATGATCACTATCCTCGACGGTCTCTCTGCTATTATAATCTTCGTACATTTCGCTCCCCACTCTTCTCTCCCTCCTTGATTCCCTTGCCATCCTCACAAACACAACCCATAGTTTTCACCTTCATAGAGAGTTCGTAAGCCTCCTTACTGTTGTTAATTCGTAGCTGTTGGTATAGACGCGTTCTGTGAAGTCTCTTGTCTTTCTCCACTCTCATACTGCCGGCGCCACTGACGTGTGAATGATCGACGGAAACAAATCATTTCTGTCCATCTGATTTTCTAAGCCTTCTTGACGGTTATTTTCATTATTCTTTCGCTAACTGTTGGTCCTTGTTTGTCTCGCAATGATCATATACAAGATTGCGGGAAAGAAATTAAAAAGTTATTTTCTGGTGTAGCAAATGAGAGGATCACTCTCTTACACGCAAAATAAAATATATTTCTAAGCTTAAAAAGTATTTTGCTACAATGACAGTTAGAAGTTCAACAATTTCCGTTATAAAAATAGAAATATGGTACACTGAAACTAATTACTTGTTTAAAGCACTTTTTTAAAATTACAGTAGAATATAATACATTTTACAAAATTAAAAATATTTATAAATATTTACAATGTCTATAATTAATAATAGAGTGAGAGACGCCCGTGTTTCCTAAATAGATCTCTAAATAGAGGGAAGAATTTCTGGTTTGCTTATTTCGAAAGAGTTAAAATTATTGCAATTAATCGATGTCTAGTTGTTATTCCTTGGCTACATTTGCCACCCATCTCCATCGTAATACCAGTCGAATGACGACAAAACAAATATTTATTACCCTCTCTATTCATTCTTCACACTCTCCGCATCTAAAAGTAGCACTTCTTCGCCTCCCCGCCCACGCAGTCACTCTCACAAACTCCTCGCCCACTCGCGCCTCCTAGGAACTTCTAGGTGTGAAAGGCAGGCAGATTTATCTGTCTCGGCTCCGAGAAAGCCGCAGTCGCTGCGCATGAGAAATGGTTGGCACTGCTGCGCGTAGAAGTGCCCAGTGCCGTATGGGAAGGCTGGGCACGGGAGGTTGTTGGAAGGGAGGAGAAGAGCTGAGAAGTACGGTGGTTAGAATAGGTGATGACCACTGTAATTATTCATGTTATCTATTCTATCTCGCACTTGAGGCTAATACCAAGTTGTACTTAAATAAAAGAAATTGTGTTGTGATGTTTTGCAAACGCAAATTGTTGTTATAATGTATTACTAGATATAATGAGAAAAATAACATATTTTCTTTAATTTGTTCTACTTGTAAGTTCAATTGAGAGCAATAAAATGTTTCATGTTCTTCACTTTGTCTATCCCTTCAGTTTCTAAGAGGCGATGATAATCAATCAAAATAATTTTAAAAACAATATTTCGTATGACGTACTGCCATTTACATTTACTGTAAATAAAACTCACTATTCAGTGCATTTTCTTTCTTCAATCGAATAACTAATAAAGAAGTGGAATCGTTTTTTATCTCAATCTCGGTTTTTTATACTTGTTTTCCTAATTTGTACTTTGAAACAATAAAAATAGTCAAAATCAACCTTAAGTGATCATTTAAGATTGTTTGCTCTGTTGCACTAGAAATTTTAATTAATAGCATTTACAATCACATGTGGGGCTAAGGCCTCCTTATTTCTCAGTGAAGATTTGTGCCGTGTGGCCGTGTCACGTAGCTAGTTTTCTGTCTGATAGTACACTTGTGGTTATGTTCCCTAGTTCGCTGAGTTAGTTCACTATTCTGACTACGCTTGTTATTGATAATTTCATTGGTATAAGCTTCTTTAACTGATCGTACAATGTTACCCATAGTTATTCTTTTTGTTTGATATTAACTTTATTAACTTTTATTAATCACTTATTGCTTTTCATAGTTATTCGTTTTGTTTGATATTCAAACTTTTATTAATCACTTATTGCTTTTCACTGTTTCTGAAAAATATTTCACGTGTTTAGTTATACTAGTTCCACTTTACACTTAGTTGTTATTCTTTGTCCATTTTCTGTTTTGCAGGAACAGGAAAATGTTCATGTTAGGTATGACCTCCACGTTCTGGCCCAGTCGCCAGTCCTGGCCCAGGCTCGTCCACTTGCCGACTGCTTCCCTGAAGCTGCCCGACCATCGTTTGTGTTGCCTTCTGGGGTTCGCCAGCCAATTCTTGGTTCCCATATTGTTGTTGTGTGTTGCCATCTTTGGTCGTGGTGTCTTACAATGTGTCCACCCCATTTCCACTTATGGTTTGGATTTTCATCTGGTGCATCTTTATTTTGGATTTGCCTCTTATTTCTGCGCAAGTTATGTGGTCATTGAGGGAGATATTAAGAATTTATATTTCTTTCTTACTTTGTCATCTTGATATTTTTATTTTCCCGTATACATACGTATTCAGAGTAATATACCTAGTTTCGGAAAAGTTATGTAATGCTGCCCAAAGAAACGGCGGATTTTTGGCACACAAATTCATTGTCGAGGGTTCTGATAGCAAAACAAAAGATAAATCCAGTTCCTAAATTAAGAAAAAATCCTCCAACACGTGGTGTAGCCACAATCCATGTTTTGTGAGTTCTTGACACCACTGAAAAACAAGTTGACGGCAAAACGTCCGATCGTCTGACTGCCCGTCTGCCCGTCCGTCAGTCTCTAAACACCGCTAGCGCCTAAACCATACATACTATTTTTTCCAAAATGAGTATTTATAGATCGATCAAGACGCAGCGAATTTTAAAAAACTTTCTTCAAAATTTGAGGGTGATTAACATGAAGCCCCCAGGAAGTTTTCCAAAATTATCAAAAAGGCTCTATTTTTTCTTCTAAATGTTTAATTCTTGTAAAGATAGAGAAAAATACACCTATAAAAAGGCGTCTTCCTACAACTACAAAATGAAGATAGATATTTTTCCTTCAAATAAAATTTGTTCTCCATAGTGAGTTCATTAATGTCATGTATTTTTTTTAAAATACTAGTTTTCGAGCAATATTGCCTGTAATAGTTGGATTTAAAAAAAATACAAAAACACGGTTTTCTCAAAAGCGGGTCCACTTTTTAAACTGTTGGTTGAGATAGTACTAAATTTACTCTAAAAATGACATAAATGCTATATTGCTCTATTATTTTTTTTTTCGAAAATTACAGAAACGTAATTTTGTTGACGTGTGTCTCATATCGTGAATTTGTACATTAGCGGCAATTTATTGACATTATTTTATTTATGAGTACGTGTACTTGACATAATTTTAGATAAAGTTCCCCGAAAACTCAACAGTTTTCCGTGAAAATGAGCTCAAAATTCAGTATTTTTAGAATCGCTCAAAAGCTAATTCTAATTGAACTGTTTTAGATGACAGAATTAATTTTGCTTAATTCACTTATTTTTTCCAAAATTACACAAATGGAATTTTTTGAAATATCTCTCATGCCTTTGACATGCACATTTACAGCGATTTGTAAACACTACTACATTTGTAATTGGAAGTGCTTGAAATGACGTAGTATGAAGGTTTTCGAAAACTCAATGGTTTTCTTTGAAAAGAGGTTAAAATTTCAAATTTACAGTAGCGCTGAAATGCGAAAATGTTTTTAAAATGAACTTTGGGCGGCGATAGATGGCAGCTGGCAAGAGTATGTGACAAGCCCGAATAGCTAGCCGAGACCACTGGAAATAGAAAACTAATACGGGAAAGTCTGTGCCATTGTGTAGCACCACTAGTTCGTTTTCGAGGTGAGGTTAAGTACCAATCCGTAAGGTAGTCAAGGTAGCAGGTTGCTAAGAAAGAAGCGTATTTTATTTGCCTCTTTATTTTCAAGCCTATGTGTTTGTCTAGTAGGATCAAGAACAGATTCCAGAATGTTTGTCAGGTGAAGGAAATTCGTTTGTGAATTTTCTTGGTTTAAGTCTTTTGTTGAACGATATCAGTTGCCCCAGGAAAATATATACTTGAACGTATTCTAGCTGTCATCAATTTTTATAGGGATTTCCTTGTGGCTTATTACTAATTTTGTTTTACTTATGTCTAGATAAAGTCATACTTTTCGATTTTCTTTCTTTAGTTCATCTAGCTATATTTTCTATATTCTTTCTAATTTTGTTGAGATGTCCCTAGTATAATGATGTCGTCGGCAAATCTGAAGTTGCTTAGTCCCTCGTTCTCCTATTTCAGCTTCCTAAAATCATCTTCGAGTAAACTGATGAAAAGTTTGGGTAATAGAGGTTCACCTTGTTTTACTCCTTTTTTAATTTTATCCTTCAATATCAGTCTTAATCTTAGGTGTGCTGGTTTTGTATAGTGTCTTCAAAATGCTTATGTATTTGGATGGAACACCCTCAGTTTGCAATGTCTTAAATGTTGGTGCGTATGCTTTGTCAAATGCTTTTGAAAAATCTATTAGAGCTATGTATAGGTTCAGGTTGTATTTTTGGAGTTTTTCGAGTATCTGAATTGTGGTTTGTAAGTGACCCATTGTACTGTATCCTTTCCTGAATTCAGTTTGCTCGGGTGATTGTTCGTTTAGTAAATTTGTAATTCTTCTGTTTATTATTTTTAAAAAGACTTTGTACAGATTTAACAACAAGCTCATTGGTCTATAATTTATTCATATGCGTGTATCTGATTGAAAACATCAGTCATTATCTCGTGGATTTCCGGTGAGCCGAGGTTCAGGAGATAATTTGTGAAACATTCGTCGCCGGGGGTTTTGCCCAAACTTGTAACTTCTGTTCCCACTTCACTTATAATGATTTCCGGTACATCATTTTCTGTGGTGTTGTTTTCTTCTATTTCAATTTTTTTCTATTTTAAAGTTCTCATTAGTATTGGGTGACAGTTTCGTTTATTGTTAGTCTCCATGTACGTTTTTTGCCCTACTTGTAATGGACTCCTAGAATTAGGTGTTTGGTTGTAACTATTTCTTTCTTTGCTCTCTTTACTAACTTAGATTCTTTTATTTTTTATAGATTTGATCAGAGTGTTGTGTTGTCCTATGTCTCTTCGAATCTTCCTCTTTACTTTTTTTTGTTATTTAAGCTCGTATTAACATCTATGTTAATTGCCGCCCCTATTGCATTTAACGGTATGGCAACTGTGAAGATGACATGATATTGTAGCGTCGTGCCACACTCAAACCGCTGGATGTTAAACAAAGAGCGGAGTGATGACGCACTGGGACTTTCCGTGGACGTAGCGGGCCCAGAGCGGCTTTGGGGAGGAGGCAATGGGGTTGGCGGGTAGAGCCAAAGGGCCTAGATAAGGCCAGGAGAACAATGCCCCAGTCTTCTTGTGCTAGCGGCGACGGCGACAGGTGAAGCGCGTTTCTGTGCGTGTAGGTGCACTAGGGCGAGAGGCCGGCAATTTATTGTCGTGACTTGCGAGACGCGTAGATGATCTCTAAGTAGAGCGGCTTCATACAGGGAATATCGGTGGTATGTTGCGGTGTGGTAGCCGTTCTTAAATTATCTCTCCTTGTAGTGGGTCTATTTATTTAGTTTATTGTGAACAGGGTAGTTGTTAAATTGAGTCTGCGGTCTAGATTGTTAATAAATCTACTTTTTTTAAACCACTCTCATCTGTGTTCGATTACACCCGTATGACGCCACAAAATGGTGAAGATAAGGGGTGAAAGGGCGAACACAAATTCAACCATGGCCGAGGCGGGACTCGTTTCGCGGGCTAATCCTTCAGTCTGACACTTCTGCCTTAGCGATTTCGGCCATCCGGACCGGGTTTTCACTTCTTTGTTTATGATTTTTTGTCAGGACTGGTCCTGGGTAGCAGTAGTTTCTTTCTTGTAGAAGCATTTGTATTTCAACTCAGCTTGTTGTTATTCTTTCTGTTTAATGATGTATTTTTGCATGCCTCTCTTAACACTGTCAACACACAGTCCTGCAGTAAATCTTAAAATCTCTTGAATGTTTTTAAATGTGTTTATATCGATGTTGCTGAGTTGTAGGTCTTTGTTATGTGAGTTGTGGAATCTTCTTAGTTTTTATGTTTATTTCTGCAGTTCAAATCCTAAGATCAGAGTCGAAGTTAAGGGTTTCATTTACTTCTGTTTTTTTAATACATTTCACTTTATTGATGAGGATGTGGTCAATTTCGTTCATGTTTCCCTAGAGAGATCTCCTTGAGTGATCCAAGTCCATATACCATACTGATTTCCTTAAAAGAACGTATGCGCAATTTTCATGTTATTGCTATCAGCGAAGTTAACTAATTTTTCGCCTCTCTCGTTGCGTTCCCCTAGTTCGAATTTACTGATTTCTTCTTCTTCTGGAAATTTCTTTTTACTCACTTTGGTATTGAAGTCTCCTATTATGAACTTTAGTTTTGATGCGTTTGTGTTCATAATATTATCAAGAGTGCAATAAAATTCTTCAATTTCTTCCTCTGAGTATTGTGCTGTCAGACGTGAACTTGAGTAATTTGGATTGTTAGTTTTCCAAATTTAATGTAAGGGCTGCAATTCTTTCGTTTAGTTCCATAATTTCTTTTATGTATCCCTTCAATTTTTATTGATAAGGAACCTTGTTCCTATTTGTCCATTGGTTGTGCCTATATATGATAAGATATCTCCATTTTGTTTTTTAGTTATGTGTTTTCCTAATCTTCTTATTTAACCCAAATTACGATATTTTTTATGTTACATAAAGCTTCTTCCAGTTCGTAGTCTCTGTCTGTAGTTTGTAGAGATCTGAAGTTCAGAGTTACTATCAATACTGTGTTTTGCTGTTGGTCTGGAGTGTGATTGTTGTTTTGTTGTCTTTTTTCTTGGTCTTCAGTTAGGTTTTTTTTTGCGCTTCTTTACTATCTGTTTCTTGGTTTCTAAACCATTGTTTCTTATTATTTTTTTCTTGTTTTTCAGAAAAATTCCCCAGTTTTTCCATTTTCCATCGATCTGAAGTTGTTGAAAACCTATTTTTACTACTTTTCCTTAATTGTATTTCCTAAACTTAATTGCTTTGTGTGTTTGACGGATTGCATTTTGTATCTGTCTTTCTTGTATCGTAAGCTCACTTTCAATATACGTATTTTGTCCTTTAAGCTTGCACTAGTAGTAGTTGTTGTAATTGCCCTAGTAGCTTACTCCAATTCCTTTTCAAATGATTGCCTCACCAATATATTATTATCCACAACGTAACGCGCGCCATCATGCTGTTCATAAGAAGAGGACTATAATAAACTTCTCTTTCTCTTGGATTGTAATTGTTTCATTAGTTTCATTTATGTATATAGTTAATACTTGAATTTTTTTATAAAGTAAAACAGTGGAAGAGTTTCCTCGTCGTACCATTCATGCCGTTTTTACTTTCTCTTCATACTACAACATTAAGCAATAAAGAGAAAGCATTGTAACGCTGCAGCGGTTTATGGCAATTTTTCGTCGAAAAAAACAACAACGTATTGTTAGACCTGATATGGAAAAAGTAGAAAAATCTCGTTTCCATACGTAATAACGTGTACGTTTCGTGTGTACGTGATACAGAAGCACTGGTTTACAGCAAAGCGACTGCCTTTCTTTCTCTCGTCGTCTATGATCAACACTAAGGTCTAAACTCTCAAATGTTCAGAGATTTTCTCCAAAATTGTTATTCTGCGATCGATATGGTGTAACTCGAGACACTAAAAATTTAAAACGAATATTAATTGTTGTTGGTATTTTATTTGAAGTCTTAAATCTTCTTCGAATTTTCTCAAAACTGGCTCTGAATTATTGTATTAATTTAATTTTTCTCGGATAGAAGAAATGGCGCTTATAAAAATCTCGTTGCCTAGGTCTGATTTATGTTGACTTTCAGAATTTTCTAAAATTGCCAAATGCTTTGTATTTCTTTATGTAACTACAATATTACACATAATCTGGGCTGTCCGGGCGGCGCCACGTTAAAGGCTGAGGTGCCGACGTTTCAACCGAGAGGTCGCGATCCTCTTCAGGGCTGCACTGCCTTACTGCCGGGGTCGTAATGACTGTACTGAAGAGGATCGCGATATGTCGGTCGAAACGTCGGCATCTCTGACGTGACGTCACCCGAGCAGCCCAGATCAGGACTCTGGCAGCGGAAGCTTACGATATCAATATTAAACATATTTTTTATATACATTTTATATATACATTATATGTATATATACATATTTATATATACATTTTTTTCTTCATTATATATAAGGGCGAATTTTAATGAAATGTCATTATTTTTCTGTTCACGCTAGAACAATGCCTTTTATAATAGACATTAATTTTGTTGTGACGGAAAGGAAATAACGCATTTTTATGACTTTTTTGCATTTTTCTTCAATTGCGACTAATAAGTTATTTTTTAACTTTGATATCACTTTTAAAGCATGTTTTCACTGATATAATCGTTTTTAATATAATTGTAATAGTAATTACTTCAAACAATATTTACAACATGCAACAAATATTCTCCTCGTAATTAGTGAGTAAGCTATTGACTTCTTCGTTCAGAAATTGTAATGTCAGCCGTTGGGGGTATGTAATCTAAGGTTACTGTGATGCCGATTACCACGTCAGAGTCGTCCATCCACTGGTTGTGATTAAACTTTTTATGTCTTTTTGCTTTGCACTTAGGACATTTTAAAAACATTTTAAGAGTAATAATTGGGCATTGTTTTATTTAGATTCTCAAAATCTGCCCTTAATTATATCTCTCTTGAAAATTAGCCATGTATAATTTTAAAAAAATGAGTAAATAGCTGTAGTTTGCGGGAAATAAAGTCAATTTAAAAACAAAATTTTCTCAAAACCTGCTGGAAATGATTTCTTCATTTTCCTCTACAGAGCAAAGTATCAAAGAATGTAAATATGGAGCAGATCCAGTGGGTCATGGGCAGCGAGCTAGCTCACCGGAGTGCGATCCCAAGTTCAATTGAAGGTAAAAAAAAAGGCAAAAATAGAGCTGCAGCTTTCCATCTTAAAAGTCTTAGTTTCTATAGCTGTGTGACGAAACAAAAATAGAGGCCAAGTATGCTAGATCCAGTGAATGCTCGCCACATGTCTGCCTTCATCCCATGCGCGAATAATACATTACCCTCGCATTAGAACATTGCTTGTTGCCAAAAGTCGGATTAATCCTATAACAAAATGCCAAATGCCTACATAAATATACTCACCGATAGGTATAATGCGAGAAAGAACGTGCTGCTGTAGTCGTTGGCCCATCGCTCGTCGGAGGCGTCTGGAGAAGTGGAGCGCGCGCCGTCTGGGGACAGCGGCGCGAGGCGTCATTTGAATAAGGCAACGAACGCTCTTCCCGAGGAGCGCTGCGGCGGCGCGGCGATACACATCTCCCCGGCGCGGGCGCGCCGACAACCCTCAACACGGCGACAGCCTCCGCAAAAGGGCGGCACACAACCGGGCGGAGCGCCGTCCGATGCACTGGGACGTCCGGGAGAAAGTGGCAAAGGGATGCCTGCGACCGCTGGCTTTCTGTCGTGCATAATGTCTACAACCAAAACTGGATTTGGAAAGGCTACATTTCGCGCATTGTAAATGTACTTGTTTGTCCGCTGTAGTTTACATTAGTTGATAACGAAGATTTTCTAAATATTAAACGACAAAAACCAAAAGCAATAATAATATTTTTTCCTCATAGATCACGTTCATAACCAGTTGTTAGTTACATGATTTTGGCAACAGAAATCTAGTATATTTCTGCGAGCATTTGGGACATGAAATCTAATTTTAAAATGTTTCTTTCTATTTCAGCTATTTTATGTTCTCTCTCTATTTTATTTCATTGTTTTACTTGATTACTATTGGGTTTGAATCTTATTCGTTCGTCACTTGGTAATGTTATACTTTGGACGAAATAATGAGGGAAATCGTATTCTTGGCAATTCAACCCCAAATAGTAAGGAACTCTGGTCGAGAATCTTAAGACTGGAAATCTTTTGGAACCATCAGTACGTCAGCGGAGAGACCCTGCCAGTTACGATCGACGCTCACATCGAGCAGCAAGAGCGCGACCCTGAGCCGCGAAACCGTCAGTGTCTGCAGCGGCCAACGGTTTCTTCGAGGGACAAGCGTCGTGAGTCGTTCCAATTTTCATTTGCACTTGATTCTCGTTTGCCAATGAAACTTGCGTAGAAAAAAAAAGATTTGTAAACTAATAAATGTCTTGTGGGTACATTCAAATTATGTAATTCATTCTATTAAATTTGGGAGGTAAATTGTGAAACTTTGACTTCGGTCATAAAACGAATACAGATATCAGTTCAAGATTAATGATTTTAAAAACCTTTTACATGTTATTGTACGTGCAATGAAGTTCCATTTTGAGACTATATCTTCTTTAAATTATTTCAATGTGTTATCAGAAGGTTCAACCGCAAAGATAAGGAAAAACAATCTTATTTGATCTTTGTTTAATAGGAAAGTTCTTGGAATTTGTAACCAAGTTATGATGATAAAGTGAATGCCAGGTAGAGATTTATTTGAAACTGCCCATTTTAAACATTAGTATGTTAAATTAACATCTAGCTAACTTCCATTGAACCAATAGTAGTGTGAATATTCTCTTCATTTCGAAGAATTAATTTTTTGAGCGTATATTTGTTTGAATTCTTTCCTTTTTTGCATAAAGTGTTGTAACTTCCATGTCATTTTTTAGCAATGTACCCAAAGGGTATATTCATGCAGAGTGAAATGTATTTGTGTGAGTAGGGAGAGCATCAATAGCATTTACGGGAAAGGTTTAAAGCAAAACTCAAACCAATTCAGAAGTTGACTTGATATTTAAAGAAACTTGCTAAAAGAATATATCAAGAGTATTTATTACAGAAATAACTCGACTTTTACTTTTATTAGTATACATTAAAAATGTACCCACTTCTGAAACCTTCAAGTATGTTAATAGCCAGTTACATGAACCTTAATGAAACAGATTTAAGATTAAAAGACACATTTTGGGTAAATGATACAAGAATAACAACATGCCACATGCACCCCACAACACACGTTACCATCATCCATAACTCAGAAACGATTAACGCACTTGAACCACTTTGCTGTCGTACCGTGTGTCGAGGACGAATTATGCTATTTATGTCGTAATCTACTAAATGAAATCTTTTTGAAGAGTTCTTAAACTATGAAAATATGACCATATCCGTTCCAAATTTCGCTGTTTAAAGCTACTTTCACCTTTAAAACTTCAAGTAGAAAGGACGGAAATTCTTACACGTCCAACAAGTTCAGGACATGAATCAAAAATATAATCAATTCCCATATTTTCTTATTTATTTTTTAGAGAATGTGCCATTTTAAATAAAAATGTTTCACGTGAATGAAGACCCCGATAGTAGTTGCCCCCTCTTTTTTGTGGTGCACATGCCTGTGCGTGAGGAAGTGAAAGAGAAAGAAAGAAAGAAAGAAAGTGAGCGCGCGCGAGAGAGAGAGAGGGAGAGAGAGAAGAGAGAGAGAGAAGAGAGAGAGAGAGAAGAGAGAGAGAAAGGAGGGGGAGACTCAAGTTCATAAATATCGTGTGCGACTAATAAGACTGACGAAATCATAATATTCGAAATTCATCTATCAAATTATCATTTTATTTATATTCAACTTCTTAAGAAAATATACGTAATTCAACAGGTACTACGAGGCTTAACAGTCGTAATCATTATCAAATTTGTAGGTACAAATTTGGTAATGATTACGACTTTGTAAGTCTAAGCACACAAACCAATCCAATGGACTGGATTTCCAAACTAAACCCATAGAAAACGTCTTGCAGGGAGCGGCGTTTTGTCAATGTGCTTTATAATAACGTATAGAAATACTAAAGTAAATAAATGCATTTACGTTTAGTGTTTGTCAATGGACTCTTACGTCCTTGCGCGTAAATCTCTTAGAAATGTTTTAGTAATAGTGAATAATGTACTCTTTTCATTCACATATTTCCCACTCTCGGCGAGGTGATCTAAACGGACGCGTACACTGTTAACTTCATTTCATATTACTCTAGTGAAAATGTTTGTCTCGTGAACCGTCACATATTTACAAAAATGTGTGTGTTCAAAGCAGTTGCCAACATTCCTTTGCTATTCCGAAGAAGATCATCATTGAATATTCTCGGTAAAGAGCAGTTACTTGCTTGAATCCCATTTGTTACTTATGCTAACGACTATTTGCGGGAATTCCACGACGATTCCACTACTAGTGTGTCACTGTCAGAACCGAAAGAAGTGCTAAGAGAAGGCAACTAGAAGTGAGATCACTGTACACATGATATTCCGTAGATGATGATGTAGGATTGTTATGGAGTCACAAGTCACAGATAAAAATACTATACAAATTCTTAAGTGCCTTCTTACAAATTAGAAACCAACTTCTAACCACCTTCGTACTATTTCATAACCATCTTCACACCAATTCATAAAAGTACTTGAGAAATTATTAATTCGTGAATGTATACCACATTTGAAATGCACTGGCGTGATAATACTCTCTCTTTAATCCCTCCTTACGTAGTGTCAAACTGCCTTCAACGCACAGCAAATAGAGTGGAAGAGTGCCATTGCAAACCACACACTGAACGAAAACCAAAAGGCGTTGGGGTTCAACATTCAATGTAAAGCAAGATATTTTAAAAATATTTGATAACTTGTATCAAGTTACTTCTTTTGTCTTCAGAGTGCAATTTTGAGAGCTCAACAATACACGACTAAAGCAGAACAAGTTAAAATTGAGCTGTTTTCAGTGCAGTACTTACGCACGCATACAATACCTACATGCATTATCGAATCACGATATTTAAAGTTTTTGTTCTAATTACACTTTTTTCTCACCGCTCAGTGCAATGACGAATTCGATAATATATTTATCTAGTCCAAACATAGGGCCGCATGAGGGAAAGTCAACTATATTAATATAAATCACACAGTTGTTGACAATGTGTAAAATTATATCCGCAGCAGATTGCAAAGGCTTCCTAGGTCGCCCATACAATAGCAAACGTGATTTCTCAAAGGCGAGCATCGGTGTGGGCAGCGTCAAGTCCGCGCTCGCGCCCGCCCACACCGGTCGGCGGCTCGCTCTCGCATGTGGATCTGCGTCACCGCCTCAGCCAGCATGGAGCCTGCCTCGCCCGCCCGCGCCGGATCGCTCACTGGCAGGCGTTAGAGCCTCACCCGATCCCCTGGTCCCCCGCTCCACGCCCGGCCCACCGTCCCATCCCACCTCCCTCCACGTCCCGCCCGCGCCCGCGCCCGCGCTCCCCCAACCGCGTCCCCATTGTCCCCGCCTGGGTCTCCGCCCCTCCCACGCCCCCGCCCCGTCCCCGCCCGCGTCCCCGGCGCCGCTACTACTCTGCGTGCTTCCCCACCAGCACTTCCGCCCACGCCGCTCCCGCCCGGAAGCCCGCTCCAGTTTGCGTGCTACATGTC
Organism: Gryllus bimaculatus; assembly: GCA_017312745.1. Lineage (NCBI taxonomy): Eukaryota > Metazoa > Arthropoda > Insecta > Orthoptera > Gryllidae > Gryllus > Gryllus bimaculatus. Next base: position 15,917,098 of record BOPP01000011.1, read on the forward strand.
GCGCCTTGGCAGCCACCTGATCGCCCTTGATTTGTGGTGGTCTCGTTGCTGCAACCTGCGATAACTCAGTAGGCGAGCTGTTGCTCTTAGTATGTTTCTACCTTACCTTACCTTGCTGTCTGGAGGGATGAATACATGCTCGTACTAGACATTTTTCCAATTTCCATTGTATTTTATAAATAGGGGTGTTACAACTCCACAGAAATTTGAATTGAATTTCACATAGTTTGAATTTCAATTGTTTCATTGTTTTTGTTTCTTTAATTTATTGCGTCTTTGCGTAATCCTCCTTTCTGACTAGAGTCAGGCATAGTCAGTCGCAATCGCTCATTGCCTTTTTCCCTTCGGCCAGGACCTCGGTCTCGCTGTTAGAACCAGCACAAACTTGCCTTAATTACATCGAAGGATGCTTCAAGGGTGTCTAATTATAATTAAATACCATAATTAGCGATAAAACGTTTTGAAGTAAAATAAAAGTTTTCCTTGTTCTAATTAAATCTATTACCTTCTTTAAATATATTTCCTTTCATAACAATACATGAACACCACGCATACTAAAAAATCGCATTACCCGAAAATGGGACTACCATCATATTTCTTACCCTTCCTTATTACCTATATGGAGAAATTTTAAAGAATAAATTTGGAGCGGTTTTTGAGATTTTTATAAAATTTCTAGCCCACATTACACACAAAATTACTAGTTTCTTCAAAAATTGTACATTGTACCTTTTTTGAAGAGGTAATTTTGTACTACATTCTTTTCTGAAACAAAAGACTTTATCTTTAATTTTGTAGTTTTAAAATTATTTTTGAAATGTTTGAAGAAAACGAGCAATACCCGAAAATGAAACTAGCACAATTCACGAAAATGTTCGAGGTACTTCATGCAAAGTACCACCCAAAATTAAAATATCGGTTTCAAATTCCAGGGGCCATGACATCAGCCAGATCGATTAGAGTATATCAAGTTTGTAGAGAAACAGCTGAACGGTTTAGTCGCTTGCGTCGGACGTTTTGCCTTCAATCGATTTTTCGGAATCAAGAACCAAGAAAATATGGATTCAGGCTATACCCCATGTTAGAGGATTTTTTTCTAAATTTAGCAACAGGATTTATCCACTTTTTTGTTATCAGAACCCAGCAATACGTTTTTACAGGTGAAATTTCGGCGTTCTCTGGCGCATAACGTTCTCTTCTTACAAAAAATTCGTAAGGCGAGAAAGTAGAAATATACAATATTGAAAAATATCATTGCAGTGTACTTATGTCACCTCAAAAATCTTAGGTGGAGAAAAGAAGAGGAGAAGCAAGCTACACAAAAGTTCAGATGTCAGTGACCCCATAAGATGTCATTTATTCGAAACCAAACAGGCGTTCCGTCCATCTGCACAGTCTCCCTCAAACCTGAAACCTCACAGCTGTCAGCAGCCGTTTATCCGCTCGGAATTGAAATATTAGCTCCCGCACTTCGCGTCAGCGCCCGCCGCAACACCGGCTGAGCGCGGACTCAACACCTGCGCTGCGCAGATCGCCCGCTTCACGCGCAGCTACCGCCCCCGCCTCCGCCCGGTTGAGAAATGACTTTCTCAGGCTGCGTAAGCCCGCTAGGAACCGCAACGGCAAAAAACCGCAACCGAAGACCGGGCTAATATTGCGGTCGTTGGCACGTTGAACGCTTGGGGCGGCGCTGAAAGAGGTTTGAGAGGTGTGGGAGGATTTCCGCGTGGGCACAACACGCAGCCCAAGACTGCGGGTCCAAATCCTTCAACAGGCATGGGTGTTTTCATCCTTGTAGTTTTGGCATTCGCTTTGTACTATATCACCATCTAACTCGTATCAACCATCATATTCATCAATTGATTATTTCGTGCTTCCGGGAGCGTCAACTGCCATGGTCATTACGCCTATAAGTGTAGTGAAAGTTTTTCTACAGCGCGATGGCAATGCACTTTCCCCACTGGTTGTTGATATCCCGCGCCGATCTACACGACGCCTTGCGGGACTTTCCCCATTCAAACAGCGGCTGAATTAGACTTCCTAGGTATCTAGCCGACTGGACTAAATCCTGCCACCGTCGGGATTCTATCCCTAGAACCTCCCGGCCAGAGGTACTGCAGTGATGCCTTCAGCCACCTGAGCTGCTTATAATCATTTATATCTTCTCATCACTCAGCTGCCACCCCTATCAACACACGTACAATCAAATGCAAAAGGAAGTACGCACAGTGACAGTGTTCAACAGGAAAGCAAACATATGCTGCGTAAAAGGGAAGACACAAGGAAGGAGGCTGCTCCCAGACCTTCGCGCGGCAACAAACATTACCCTCATTATCACGACCATGCCTTCTCAGGCTGCAAACTAATACTTAGGCGTGTCTCAGGGCTATTCTATACACATAGTGCTGTCCTCCAACGAGCGATTAACTAAGAAAAATGAGTAATCGCTCAACCGAAACCACGAAAATCTTGATCACGCAACACTATTGCTCCGAACGGTCCTGTATGTGAACCACTGTCCGCCGGATAGTAAACGGCTGTTCGAATGGCTAGACGAGCGAACGACTGAACGAGCGGCCGGGCGCCGAACGAACAGGCATTTGCATGAAACAAATGGGCGACGCGCTGACCCCGGGTGACAAGCGAGGTCCGCGATGCGGTGCTCTGGCCGGCCCGGCGCGGCCCGCCAGGCCAGGCCGCCGGCAATTAATACATCGCCGCTAATGTCTTGCTCCGCAGCCCTCAGCCCCTCCGGGAGATTTGTCTCGGTCGCTGGGGCGGCCGGGTCTCGGGTCGCGGTTGCGCACGTGGGATTCTCTCGCCCCCACAAGAGAGCAACAAATTGGCAATAAACTAGGTGAAGTAAAAGAAGACCAAATAACATGAATAAAGAGAAGAAAATAGGGAAAGAATAATATAATAATTACTAAAATAATTTTATCAATAATAATAATAATAAATAGTAATGATTAATGATTAGTAGAAATTAATAATAATAGTTCACATTTATTTATCCCCTAGTTTATTTTGTGGGCACACGAGCGTTGGTCCTTGTTCCTCACCGGTGTATTCAGCCCACGATTCTTTGACACTTTCCTCCGGCGTGGGTCTAGGGGACCTTCTTTGAACAGGCGCGCCCCGTGGGCGTCCCCTTAGACGCCTCGGTGTGATTCTCACTTTCTCCGCCAGATGTTCGTCTCAGTTCACTATATCTTAACTATGTTGGGGGGAACGTGAGATCCCTTTACGACGGAGAATCTTTTACATGCGACAAATAATACATGGCCATGGCTACCTCAGCCGGGATCTAACCCGCACCCTTGGAGTTCAGAGAAGAGTAAACTAACCACTCACTCGTCGAGGCGCTATAATTGATATATCGTCTTTGTTCTTACCAACCAATATAATTCGATTACATATTAAAAGCACATAGCAAGGATGATCGAAGAAAAAATTAAAAGAGCAAATAATAAATGTTCCTGTATCTCTCAAATGCTCAATCGGTGTCCCTGGCTGTCTCAAATGTCGAAGTTTAGATTATATCAATCAATAATTAGACAAATATTAACATATGCAGGAGAAACATGAAGCGAAACAAAACATACCCAACAAGAACTTGAGGTCACCGAAATGAGAGTTCTGAGAAATATTACAAATCATACTCTATAGAATAAGGACAGAAACAGAAAGGGAAGAGTACAGGGAAGAGTACAAAGTTAAGCTTATTCCGGAATGGGTAGCAGAACGAAGAAAGGAATGGAACGATCATATTGAGAGAATGGAGGAGAAAAGAATAGTGAGGATTACTGGGGACGTAAGGCCGAGGGGAAGAAGAGAAGTTGGAAAACCAAGGGGACGATGGAAAGGCTCGTTATAATTCTTAGAAAGGAACAAGTCTTAGACTCATTAAGAAGATGAAAAAGAAGTAAAAGCATCGAGATGGGTCTAAGAGCTACCTCGGCGTGGCATTCGAGGAGGACGAGGGGGCTTCACAGTGGACGATGTTTTCAGGGTGATGGCAGTGAACGTGGGGGATTCTTATAAGCCCCTCAGGGGCCGATAGATGGGAGCTGGAAATCGCGTCTGGCAAACACGGAGTTAGCCCCTTCCGAAAATAAAAGTGAAATATATAGTAGTATCTATGTGTTCTTATTAGATATCCAAAACTATTCGGGAATAATTGTTTTAGAAAGCGTAATAACAACTGAAAAAGAGCGATGTTAAACGTTGGAATTGGAAACAAAGCCAAAAAATACGAAACACATTCCTAGAGCAAGTTTCCCTAGATCACCAACAAATGTAAAACACAGTTTCATAGAAAAACTTAAAACACTGTATGAGACACAACACGCTATTTTTTTCACATAACCAGAACTGAAACATTAGTCATTTTGTCAGTGTTAATATTCATGTGACATAGAAGTCTACCGCATGGGATAAGTTCTCGTATTTCACAGCAACCTGCAACGCCCCTTCACTGGGATACGCGCAATGTTGACCTGACAGGAATTGCTTGAGGTGTAAGCAAAGTGAAAATCGCTGAGCACAAGATCCGAATTGCAGGGTAGATGGTCAAATTCATCCCACAGGAATTGCTCCAGAAGATCTGTTTTGAACCATGCCTTTTGTAGCTGTCAAACATTGATACTTATCCCAGACGGCAAACTTGTACATCACAGGGATACAAAAGTTGATCTCACGGTAAGATGTTGTAAAATAATGTTGTTGACAATGTTGTAAAATAATGAAACAACATATTCTGTAATTGTTACATTCAAATTTTCAATGAAATTATTTATTTTTGTTGACGACCTAGGAAAACTGACTTTCTGGATGCAACAGCAATATCAAGAGAAGATGAAAATTATTTAGTTAAGAAAATAAAAAGATGGGAAAGGATCTGGTAAATATAACAGATATAGATTGCTTAGTATAAGGAAACGAGGTAATAACAGATTGAGAAAACAATTAGAACAGTAAGTTCCAAATGAAAGGTTCGAGAAACAGACTACGAATAAGATAAATTAAAAGTAAATTGTGATGAGTATACGAAATTACCTGAGTTTACAATAACCACATATTCATCAAAGTATTGGAATAGCACCTTTTTGTGTGGAGATGCCGAATTCAATTTTGCATAATAACTTATTATAATAAAAACTAAAGTAAACTAAACTAACTAAACTCTGTTTTAAGTAAATCATTATTATTAATTTTGATAATACGCAATGATTTAGAGCAAATAATAAAGGGAAGAATTTCTAAGCGAGACCAGTGTTTGCATTGACATGGTAAGAAACTGAATACTTTGGGTTAAGGAGATAATAATGAAAAGACATGCAAATGCGGATGTTGCGTGTATCTTAGTTCCAGCGCAAAAAATATGTCTTGGGATTTTCTTTGCTCTTTGTATCAGTAGAAGCTATTAGCACTCCCCATTTCCTCAATTAGTCATAAAAATGGCAGCCTCTGTCATCCAATTTCATGCCACTGATATTACAGCGCATCAAAGGTCAGTTAAAAATACGTTAAGAATATTTTCTCTCCTTGATGGTAAAGGTAAGTTCTTCTTTAAGATAATACCCTAAACCATTTTTATTTGAGTCAACATCGTGTATATAAACAAATAAATATGTTACCAACAAAGAATAAACAATGAGATAAGGCCATCAAAATAACCTTGCAAAAATTACGAAGTGATAATCACGGGTTTACCCATTTTCCTTAAACTCCGAAGTCTCTTACGTTTTATTCGATCGAATAGACTTCTGAACCCGCACATCAAGAATACAACTATATCGTGTTTCCGGGCGGATCAACTGATATATTCATTGATTCCGTATGTGTAGTGCATGTTTTATCACACTCGGTGACGGTGTCTTCTCCCGCTAGATGGTGACGTCAGGCGCTGACCTTCATGTCTGCTTGTGGGGTTTCCCCCATCCACATATCTCCCAGCTGGCCTCCCGACATGTGTTGTAGTGTAGTGCATGCACGTGTAAGCATGTGTAAGCGGTGAGGACAGGATATGAAAGAGAAAGGAAAAATCGCGTGCTGTCCGTGGCCTGTTTGTTATGGTACTGCTCTGACATTGACCTAGCTTTGATGGAAAAAGAACAGAACGACCAATCACAGGTGCTGAACTTGGCAGAATTCGGCCTAGCCATATAGCTAGTGTTGAAAATCCTGCGATATCCTGCGAATCCTGCGTTATACGATCGTAAATGGCAGAATTTTCCAGAAGATGAATACTGAAGAACTCACCCACCAAGAATTTCCCCGAAGACTCTCTTTACAACGAAGGAATCTCGTCTAGGAGTGCGTGCGACACCGAATCCTGAACAGGACTGTACAGACGTGCGCACAACTTGTAATTAAGTCGTGAAATTCGGGTCAGCGGCTCAGGCAGAGCGCCTGTCGTTCTTGGAAGAATCGACAGGCTACCGCACCGCCCGCGCCGCCGCCGCCTTCCACGTAGGTACACTTGCGGCTAAGAACACAGACTATACTCATGGGGAAACAGTGAAATCAAGAAAAATATCTGTTGCATGGGGCCTTCAATGCGTCATTGGTCCATTCGCGACAAGTGCTGTGTTTTTGGGAATGCTGCTACTGGCATTGCATATATTTTGTATTTTCTCCAAACTCAGATGTTTTCTCATGATTGTGTTGTTTCATAGTAGTAAATGAAAGAGCAGTTAAATTATAAATAATATAAACATTGGGAAAATTGCATAGGACGTGGATTCGTTGACATACATTTCTGATCTTTGATGATCTGATTTTTGTTTTATTCCCTTTCATTCAATTAATAAATGCTGAGATGATAACTTGCGTTCCTTCTGAACGATATATGAAGATATGATGGTAAAAACGAGAAGTGGTAAAAAAGAAGATGTAAATTTTAGCACAGCTTGCAATTTACGGAAATGCAAATAATGAAAACGATATATCGATATTCTCTTATGTCCTTCATCGATTACAAGTACCTTCTTGAAACAAGTTGGGCTTCACCTACGACTGAAGAAAAGTTTATAGAAACGTCAACTCCTTAAGGCGAAATGAGCTGCTTTGCCTCATCTGGGCTTGCCAGCAACGCCCCACCACACCTCCATCGGCCCACCACGACCCACGTCCGCATCTCCGCCCTCCGCCTCGCTTGTCTGTGCCCCTCCAGCGCTACCTCCCCTCGCTCCGACCCACTTCATCTCCCCGCCTCGCTTCACCCCCATCCGGCCCGCTCAGCCACGCTTCTCTCTGCCTCCACAGCCTTACCCCCCACCCCCGCCCGCACCACACCTCATCCTCTGCACATCAAGCCACGCGTTTGATCGACATTCTGAGCAGAATCGAGATTTCTTCCGAGCCACGCTTTGGCTGCGCCTTGTGGCCACCCCACCCCCGCCTCCTCCCACGCCGCGGCGGCGTCGTGCGGCGGGTGTGTTCCAAACGCGCCGACTGCCAAAGTTGTAAAACAGGCGGCGGGCGGCGCGCGTGGGAAAATGGCGGGCCGGCGCGGGGATCGCCCTGTGATCGCACCGCGCCAGTCATATGTTTCCCTGAATTGTCCGTGATGGATTTTTGGAAGGCGGACGTTCGTCGCGTAAGAATGAGTCCGGGCAGCGTTGTGTTCTCGCGTCGTGTAACAGCCATGCGGACACCTTTGTGTAACACTGCCGTTGCGGAAACATCAAAGAAATGTCGCGGAGATTCTACCTACTAACAAAGAAAGAAAAAAAGAATTCGTTGAAAAGACACAACATTTTATGAACTGAATACTAGTAAGACCCTATAACATTAATAGAAATTGCTCGATATACAATCACAGAGAAAATATTTAGATAACATAAATTTATCGTAATTGACATCCGATTAATTATTACAAGAATAAATTGACTAAATCAGAAAACGAAAACACTTGAAAGTCAGTTTATTACATCGAGGCCTGCAAGGTCTTGCATCCACTTTTGGTGGCATCTTGACAGTTTTAATTTTATAACTAAGAATGAATAACTATTTAAAAAGTTTATTTAGGGTCAACTAATTTGAAGTAATAAAATAAAAGATACGTACAATAATATTAGACGATGTAACTTATTTTATGTTAATCCGGAGGACATTGCTTTTTTAATGCACTAAAAATTTAAAATATAAGTATTAGTCGTTGAATTATCTTTTTTATGTACTAGTAAAATGATCATAAAACATTTTTTTGAATGCTTTAATCTTAATCTGAACGATTAATAACAATAACAACTTATTTCCAAATGAATGAGAAATTAATTTTTTAAAACTTCAAATACTAACGATTAAAAAATAAGAATCATAGTACTGTCCCTAACATAACTAAATAATGTTCTGACATATCATTGAAATAACAAGCGGTTTTCTACGAACTGTTAGTAGGAGGTAACAAAAATACAACTGGTAATAGAATTACAATTAATAAGTGAAACATATTTTGTTTGAAAGCGTGACAATTACGGAAGTCATGTAGCTTGGCATTTTCGGCAAGATCAAAGATGTCGCTAGCTCATAAACAACGTGAAAAAAAGTATAACAGCATTCTCGCCTAATGGGTGGAATTTATGAACAGATTACATATTATCTAGAGCATTGGCACAAAATTATGCAAATTTTGGGCTCTAATTTCGCTGCATTCATTATAGTAACAGGTTTTTAACCTGTTTTCACATCAGTCTAATTCAAAAGTCTCGCAACACTTTTTCATTTTGCCACCCTATATTTAAAACTCTGTTTGCTTGATCTTCTTTCACATAAATTCACACGTTCCTGACACTTCCATGCACTGTTTGAGGCCAAATATTTTAATGAGCCACATATTGCGTTTAAGTTCCTCTGATCGGTGATTTTCTTGAATAATAACATTCACGAACATAATTTGCAATAACTGAACCACCACATTACGTACCCACACAGCATTTATTACCTACAAAAAATTAATTTTAGATTTGAATCTAATATTCTAGGAAGTTTAATCGGGCAATATTTTTTTTTAATTCTAGCGACCACATATTATATAAGCCACAAATAGTATAAAAGAAGAAACATCTATGGAAAACAATTTGTGGAAAGTGAGTGTAACAGGTGGAAGTGTTCCAAAGCAGAAGAGAATATAAAACTGGAAAATCCGTTTGAAATAATCCAAAGCGAAGGAGGAGAAACAGTGAAATGACATTGGAAAGAATTAATGAAACACAGAAAGAAAAAAATATGAATAACTAAAATTGAACTTCTAGGTGGAAATAATCTTAACGGACCTACTAAGAGAAGAATATAAAAAAGAAGAAATAAAATAAAATAAAAAAATCAGGTAATTCTTAGAACGTTGCTGTGTGATCGCCAATGATGTAAACAAAGTACCACACAGGAATAAAAGAATACGTAAACCAAACCTCATATACGTCTTGCTTTCTTCGCCGATCGCACTCCATAAATTACAAAATCGCTCATTTCTCCCGGGGCAGCTCTTTATTACCTCGTCCGGTTTTTGTCGACGGCGGTGGTGACTGCAGACAGCGCTCGACGCGAAGCGGAGCGGCGGGACGTGGAAACTCGAGAAGCCCCGTCGATCTACATGTCGAGGGCGACGGACGGGTTCACGAAGGCGTTTGCCGCTCACGTGATGGACTTTAAGAAAGCTGGGAGTTGTGAGTTTTTGTGCAAGCCTGCACTGACTAATGGGTAATTTGAACGATGGGTGCGACGCGATAGTCTGGGCAATTTGAAAACGTCTTCATTCAACCCTTTTCTTGAGAGGTTCGTAAAGATTCAAAGGTTATTCCACAACTCATAGCAACTATATTAGTCATTTAAGCGGCAGAAATAAAAAAAATACAATAGCAGTGATTGAATGCCACTGACTTTTCGTTGGAAAGGCCAATTTTACTGGTTCAAGAGCCAAAAAGTAGAAAAAATTTAAGATGCAAAAATAGAAATCACTCTGTTTAATTAGGTGCGAAAGGAAAGAGCTCACATTACACACGGTTTATATTCGTCAAAATATTTTATTGTTTCCGCGCGGGAGGAAGTGTTTTACGTGATGTAGGGAAGTGAAGTGATGTGCAGTGCAGTAAGCTGAAGGACTGTGCAGTGCGGTCATAATTGTACAAACATTCAGTACGGGCATGGAATAACGAACTTTTTCTTCACGTTTATAGAGTTTTATGAATCGTCAGTTTTTATATTATTATTATTATTATTATTATTATTATTATTATTATTAATTTCCTTGCATGTTATTATAATTGACTATTTTATTTATGTAATACGATGCCACCAAGTTATACTCAAATTAATTTATCTTTATCTGAGGGTGGTTCAATGTTATTTCACTTGACCCATTTGTGTGTGCAATTCTGGCGCGAATGTTCCTCCCAGCACACCACTCTACGTTTGGACAATGCATTACTACCCAAAGGTTTTTTAAGCTCCGTATGTCACTGATGATCGTATGTGCCTCGCAGAAATAGAATTTTCACATTTCACCACAATTCCACTTTCTTGAAATCAGTCTTGAATCACAAACTCTAGCGTACTAACTGGAGCGTACTGTCAACCAATACACATAGACGCAATGATGCAATTTGGGGATGTAATTTTTTTCAATGGGAAACAGAGTTATAAATAAATTTACAGAACTAACTGTTAACTAATTTGAGAAAGTTTATTATAGTTGTCATGTGCTATGTAATCATCCACTAATTATCTGCAGCATGGTTTTGTACTTTATCAAGGTTCAAAGACTTGCACAAATACCAGCAGTAATATTTAGCGGTTAGAATGTTATTCATTTGAATGTTTGAATTGCTTTACAATTGCCCCAGATTCTGAGTATTTTCGTGAGGATGCATTTGTACCTCCTGTCTTTGGGTAAATTCGGTCCGCTTTAAGTTGATCAAATATTTCAGTCAAGGGTCTTGCAAGTGATGGTGTACGTTCGATACAACACCTTTTAGTACCCTAACTCTAACTCTAACTTCTTAGTTGGAAGTGTCGTAATAAAATTAATCGTTTCAAAAACAAGATAATTTGTTGAACATACTATTATTGAAATTTATGAAACATTCCAAATAGCATACTTTATAAAGTTTACTCAAATGACTTTTTAAATGATGATTTTCTATTAATAACTGCAGAGTAAGTCATACAGGAAGAGTAAAAATTAATATAAAAGGATTAGACAGAGATCTGCGTACTCTTTCTACCCTAAGAGGAACTAAATGTGGCAGATTCTCCTACAAAGTACTCTCAAATTGATGTCTGTATATGATAAATGTTTCCCATACACAAAGTAAATTGATTTACAAAGTACAGTCAAAAGCAAATGCCTAAATTTACTTTCTCTTCTACAATCGTTGGCAGTATTGACGGTACCGTAACATGATATTCTCAGTTGTTTGTGAGTGAAGTATATTGTTTCAGTGCTCAGTTACTTTTGTAATACTTTCCGGACTCCGGAAGATGTTCAGGGACACCAAGGAGATAGTGGCAGACTAAGCCTTGAAATTGTTTGCTGAATGCAGTCACAAAATGGTGAAGAACATCTTAGTGGAACCAAAAATGCATGAAACGATAATTCACTTGAAATATAGTGTGTGTGTATGTGGGTGGGTGTGATGAAGATCGTCCTGATACACCATTCATTTCGAACACAGACAGGGAGATCGAGACCGCTGAGCGAATGATTAATGCCGAATGTACCAGCATTGATGAAATTGCTCATTATTCATGGTTCAGCTTTTGCAACAATCCACAAAACGCTAAATTATCGCATTAAGTGCTCATCCAGTACCACGTCATTTGACATGTAAACAGTAAGAGCCAATTGCAAATTGATACAGTTCATTAAATATAATTTTGAGCAGGTGACGCATCACCAGTATATTCTTTTTCTTATTTTCCCTTTTATGACTATGATGGGCCGATGCGAATCTAACTTTTCGATGGATAACTAGAATGTGGAAGTGGTGCGTGAGTGGCTGCACATGATGCCACAAAACGTCCGGAAGCTTGACAAGAGACGGACCAAAGGTAGAGAAGATGCAGGGAGGTTATTTACTTGTATTCTAATTTTAACTATAAATATTCCATTTTTAAAAATTTACTGTAATTTTTATTTTCTGACTTACCTTTGTTCAGGTGATAAACTGATCTTTAAGTTGCAAAAATGCAAAATTCCAAAATGACCATGACTTTTAATATGTATTTTCAGAAGACGACGAAGGAAAAGAAGAACAAGAAGTATGAGGTAGAGGAGAAGAAGAAAATCACCAAGGGATGGATGAACCCCCCTTTCTTTCTGGAGTAAGTTAGATCAATAAACGCTGATTGGAGAAGAAGAAACGTCAGAAGAAAAATTAATTCCATTAGCGACTTGAAATCAAATTTTTCTACAAGAGTTGCTGAAAAGTGAAACTGCTCGATTGTAAAATCACAAGAACGGTCTCCTAAACTATTCTCTCTTGAGGGAGCAACTCTCCCTCTTCCCACAAAGCCCACGCATTCAGCAGCGATCTTGACCACCATTGGACCCAACGCCTCCTGCATCTACCTGCTCGACACGCGCGTGCCGCCCGCCAGCAGACAGCTGACTAACGGGACGCGATTCGTTTTTGTTTTGGTTATGTAGATCGCTTGACTCGCGCCGTGCGTCGGCCTCAAACTTGTCCCTCCTCCCCTCCCTCCCCTCGATGTCCGACCACCCACCCCCCACCTCCCTCTTTTCCCCTCAGGGGCGATTATAATATAATTCATGTGTGCTTAATGGTTCCGAAGAAATAATTTCAATATTTTATGGACTCAGATTTGATGCAATTAACATACTCGCTCTGGATGCGAGGCTCACCACGCGCCAGCGGCTCGAAGGCGTTCGGGGACGCCGGTGAAATACTAAGTGCCGAGCGGCCACCATGCGGCGGGGAGAACCAGCGTAGGAAGCAATGGCATCGATTCCTGCTCGTTTTGTTTTATTGGGTACAGCCTGGGCTACTGCTGTTGCTTCTGATACCTCAACGTCGCTCGCCGAGGAGTGAGTTTCGAGAAAACTTAATAACCACCAACAACTCTATCAATTAAGTGATACTTCTCAGAAAAAACGGGAATATTAAATTCTACTTAATCGCAGCTCGGGCTGCTAAAACATGAAGTGTAATGATGTTCTGATTATTGGGGTCATTTTAGTAACGAATGTTGAGATTGACAATACCAATATTGGCTACATTCGTACCTACTAAAAATTTTATATCTCATTCATTATAAAATATTAATTTAAAATACTTCTACTACAACATTTAACTATCACTTAATTATTTTTCAAAGAATTTTTTTTATTTATAACAAAAAATTTACAATCTATTTTTTTACAAAATAATAAGTAAATATGAGTTGTAGAATTATTCTGACATTGATTGATTTCCAGTGAAGGTATCCCATCGGTACTCTTAATCTACTTCTTCATACTATAACAAAATGCAAGTATTATTTTGGGTTGGCTGCAAGTGGGATAGTTTAGTAGCTGAGAGTAATGTTTCAGTTATTTGTTGAGAATCTATATGGGAGTTGTAGGGGTGAGGGTTCTGGTTAGTCGATGGATGTCTGCACTATTGTCTAGGATGTTGAGGGCTAAGTGGTTTGGATGGTTTTCAAGGCGCTGGAGATAGTTTGAGCTGATAAATTCTATTCTTTCCAAGACAGTGGGCATTTTTAAGTCCTTGTGCAGTGCTGCATTTGTGATGAACCATGGTGCTGCCGGGATCATTCTTAAGGTCTTGTTGAAATCTCTGGATAATCGAGAGATTACTCTTGTTTGCTGTGCCCCAGATTTGGATGCGGTAGGTCCATATTGGGATTATGATAGCTTTATATATCAACAGTTTATTTTCCCGTGATAGTTTTGAGTGGTACCCTAGTATTCAGTATAGTTTTTTTGTTTGAAGTGAAGGTGCTTTTTTTTTGGCTAAGATGTGATGCTTCCATGTTAGCCGTTTGTCTAGATGTATTCCCAAGTATTTTACACTTTCCACCTGTACTATTGGATTATTGTTGATGTGCCAGTAGGGCATTTGTTTTTTTCTCAGGGTAAAGGTTATATGGACTGATTTATTTTCGTTGATTTTTATTTTCCACTTTTTGGCCCAATCTTCAATCATTATGAAATGTTCTTGTAAATGTCTTGATGCGACATTAGGGTCGTCATCGAAGCTAGTATGGCCGTATCACTTGCAAAAGTGGCTATGTTTGTTTTATTGATTTTGGTATATCAGTAGTATAGAGCTGGTATAGGATAGGGCCGAGTACACTACCTTGTGGTACTCCGGCCTTGATTGGATGGAATTCAGATATTCATTTTGATATTTGATTTGGAAGGTGCGGTGGGATAGAAAAGATCTGATAATGTTTGAAGAAGGGATACGGTAGAAATTCTTGAGTTTAAATAAGAGTCCATCGTGCTCAGACTTTGTCAAAGGCTTGGGCAATGTCTAGAAATGCGGCTGAACAGTATTTCTTTTCTTGGAAGCAATAAAGAAAAATAATAGGTCAAAATAGACCAGCGCAAATCTCAAAACATTCATTTCCGGTGATGTGCTGGCTTGAAAAGCAAACGCATTTGTTCCTGGTAGCCATGAAACATTTTGCTGTAATATTGACATGACAACTTACCCTTGTCAACCCACGACATTAACTATACATTGCACACTATCCGAGTCACGTGGAGGGTGGTAAACAGAGAAGATAAGGAAGTTGTTGGTTATGTTACTGACCAAGGCAATACATGAATCATCTGCTTCTAGCACCGTAAACATTCGCTAAGTGCATTAGGGGTTTCCCTTGCTGATGTTTTATGACACCTTTTGTTGGATACATAGGTGCAAAAAAGGAAGCTGCCACGAAGGTCCACTCATAGCCAAGAGAAGAATATTTTCCTGTCGCGCAAACCTGGGTATGTTTTATTGTAATCACTGACCATACAATAACTTTTAATATAATTCTACATTTTCTTTAAAATTCCCCGTTATGCTTATTTGTACAACTGATGTTCTCGTGTGATTCGCGAGGAAGCTAGTGATTCAAACCTGTGTGACAATTAAAGGGTATTTAGAGATAGAGAGATTTCAAATTAGAACTTGGGTGTTTTGTAACACTCATTACATTAGCCTCTCTAATTTGCGGTCAAAATATATTAGGTGAAAATAATAAAAAAAATTATAAGGAACTTCTTGAATATCGTTATAAAAAGTGTATGTTCACCGTATTAGGACCACTGCTCTTTACAAATACAAGAAAATTACTCAACCTTCATCACATTTCAACCTATTTTTTAATAATTTGAAAATCAAGAACATTTTAAAACTGTATCTATTTGTAGACTATACACCAGTATTTATTGCAAATTTTCCATCAGATTATTGGTGTTATTTTCTACGTATCTGTTTTATGTATTCCACAAAAACTGTGAATTTTATATAGGTATTTATCAAGAACTACTGACTACCAAAGCTCTGCTGTACCGGTGTACATACAAACATTAATTAACAAACATTCAGGTTACGTGATGTTTTGATACCTAAACACACGTAGACTTTCAACAAGTGAATAGGGTTATAGACTTCAATGTTCGTGTCACTGCGGTTCATCACCATGCTAGAATGGTTCTCCTAGCATCATCACACTTCATAACCAGATGTTAGCGTCGCTAATAGGTTGCGAAACAAAGGCTATCAAATAGTTCCGAATGAAATGTAGCCAATCTAAGATAATTGTCAGCTACTTACGAAGTATTTGCGTCAAGAATGAGGCAAATTTCTAATCTGTATCTCTTCTCCATACGTTATTTATATCAAGAACTGAATATTAGGGTTTCTTATTTTTTCGTGTAGTTAACATTTTATAGAACACTTACCTACAAAGTGTAAAGTTAAGTGTATTAATGGGATGTAGAAAACGTACACCTAATAATGTTCTGCGAATTTAATCTACAACCCCTTAACAGGAGTTTACATTTTAAATTTCTATGCGACAAATACGAATTCAAATGCTTCTCTCTAAAATTTCCAAGGGCTGTATAGATTTAATTTTCAATCTAACTCTAAAGTTTCAAAAGTTTCAAAATTTCCGTGGTGTTTGCGCAATATAGCGAGCAATATATGCATTTACAAAAATACAAAAATCCAGATTTTTTTCAGAAAAACTTCACTTCTTTCTTACCCTTTTGGTAGGGATGGTGTTAAGTTCACTATATAAGATGACAAACGTCACACTGCTCTATTCTTTTTTTTAAAAATTACAAAAATGTAATTTTTTGGCTTGGCTCTCCAGCCGATATTAGCGGCAATTTGTTTACAACAATATATTTATGAGTACATGTGCTGTTAATAATATCTTGTAGAGTTTCTCAAGAACTCAACTCTTTTCTGTTAATATGAGCTCAAAATTCTGCATTTTCAGAAACACTCGAACGCCATTTTCTCAAAAACGACTCCAAATTTTGTCTTCGAACTTTTCGAAAGGATAGTGCTAATTGCACTATTTAGTGTAATGTTAAGTTCATTACTTTAAAAAAAATCACACAAATGTAATAATTTTGATAGATATTTCACGCCGTTAATATTCACATTTACAGCAATTTGTAAACATTCTTGTATTTGAAAGTAATGAGCTTTAAATTACTTCTAATGACGTTTTTCGAAAACTCAACAACTATCTGTGAAAAAGAGCTTCAAATTTCGAATTTACAGTAACTCTTAAGCTCCATTCTCTTAAAAATAGCTGCGACCTTTTCAAAAAAAATTGCAATTTAGGACATGGTTTTACTGCTCTTTATTATTATTACTATTGAAATAATATTTCCGTTCTACTATTTAGAAACCAATAAAATTAAGAAAATTTCAACAACAAAAAATATACTTTGGACAACGATAGATAGCAGCAGACAAGAGTATGTGGCAGGTTTGTAGAGCTAGCTGAGATCAAAGAAAATAGAATACTAATACGAGAAAGTTTGTCCCATTCTGTGGCACCACTAGTTATTTTTTATCCGAATGTCAGCAGAATACACTACACGGATTAAAACTAAATATAAACTACATATAAACTAAACATTCACATTTTCAAATTTACAGACGTATTGGTACGTTTTTTGTAATTTATAATCACAGATTATACCATCGCATAAATAATGTTGTCATCGAATATGAACCAGCTTTAGTCTTGGCAGCGCTACATATTCGGTGATAGCTGTACTCCGTAGGTCGCGTATTAACTTAGTTAATTTTTATTAGTAACTAATAAATTATTAGCAATCAGCATCCTTGCGGAAGTGGTAAAGAATATATAGCATTACGACCATTGACCCACGTATCCCGCATACTTCAGTTGGTCGAAATTTATTACGTTGAATTTCCCTTGAGTTCAATGCTATCCAGGTTACACTGACGCAATTTCCACTCGCGTGACTCCCAACCATCCCGCCCATATAAGCCCCTTTCGTTCCCTGGTGCCGCGAAGGCCTTCCCTGGAAGCTTTGAAAAGCCCTCAACCCGGGTTCCCCGAAGACCCGCCCCCCACGCCGCCGCCCACGCCGCCCGCGCCGCCCGCGCCGCTCGGCCGCGCCCCGCCCTCCGCCCCCGCCAGATAAGCGCGCCGGTGGCGTCACAGCCTAGTTAGCACTTGGCGCGCGGGCCGCATGAAGCCCCTGCGCGCCCCTCGCACCCGCCGCCGCCTGGGCCGCCCAGCCGCCTCACCAGACCGCCCAGGGGGTGCCCCCTGGCAGGCCCCGGTCGGTGCGAAGGCGGGGGCGGCGTCGTATTGTGGCAATCTGCGCGTGCGGTTGGCTATGTATGAGGACAGAGAGGGGAGGAGAGAGAGAGAGAGAGAGAGAGAGAGAGAGAGAGAGAGAGAGAGAGAGAGAGAGAGAGAGATTTGTACGATGGGAGAAGAGAGAGGGATAGAGACTACGATAAAGAAGGGGAGAGAGGGTGGGAGGCATACATTTACATGTATATTTGTATTTATTATGGTAGTAAATTTCGTCAAGGTAATTTATTTACATTTTCCAAGATTAAACCAATTAAAAGAAAGTACAAATCTTCACAATGAAACAATAGTAACTGGTGTTATACAGCATTCGATAATTTTAGAGTAAAATTTGAGTTCATGACAGTACGTTTTGAGTTTGCTTAGAAATAAATCAAGCATCGTGCGTGTAAATGTAGTTGATTGTATAAGTTCACGGATATGTAATATCTAAAATAAATTAGACTGTGCTCTTGGAAGAAATGTTGATTTGAGTTAGCCGTATTGTGACGGGCTATTTGATGGTTTTAATAAAATGTAATAACGAAAGAAGTGTTAGTAAATATGTGCTTTGACGGGCGTCGATCCGGTCATTGAAGAAATAAGTTTAGAATAAGGAAATTATAATATAAATTAATGTTATATCAATTTCCAATATGTTATAAATTAATTTTATAACATGTTGTTTACGCTACCAATATGACCCAGGGTGATGAGAATATTACCAGCACTTACAGTCATATTAACTTTATTCTCCATCAATAAACTCTCGCGCTATTGTTTTAAAAAATTATTGATTTTTAACTCCTGCTGAGAAAAATGAAAGCTGGTATTGTCATGTTTGCTGTGAGGAGGCAGTTCAGGTTATCTTATATGTATATGTTAAATAATAAAATTAAATTTCCCATTTACATAGTTGTTAAAAATTGGATTACAGGCTCACCAAACATTTTCACCAGAAAGTGGAGTTGGTGATTTTTTGTTCTTCTGGTTGATTATGTCGTCATACAATACATATAATGTATGCCCCAAATACTCAGAGTCCTTTTTCATAGTCTTTGGCTCTTTTCTCGCTCGAAATGATCGAAACGTGCCTAATAATAAAAATAATCTTGGGTACCAAAAATTGTCAAATTCCAAGTCATTGTTGATTGAACCTGTCGGACTGCAAGTGTTTTCCGTAGCAAGCAATGCCACACTTGCTTATTTGAATGCAACAATGGCGTTGCAAAATAATGAAGATTTTTTATAATTTTTTAAAAATATTCTGTATCCATATTTTTTTCGCAGGTGCATTTCTTTTCAATTCTACCGGTTGTTAAAAAATTATTACAATTGTACAATTTCTTATCGATTGAAATTAATTGATGATATGCACTAAGGATGGGTGTGGGAAAATCCCAAGGGGAAAAACACAACATTTTGCAGCAACTTGAACAACACATCGACACGACATGGAAAACAATATCGAGAAGAAATAAAAACAAGAGATCCCCAATCACAGATGCTCTCACCCAGTTCCGGTTTCTTTTCCATCCAACTCCCAACACATCGGCAGCAATATCGTCCGTGCGGACACGGATACGGTGCCATGTCGAAGCGACGCGACTCATATGTTACCTGTCGTAATCGTGGCGCGCAGAGCTGTTGGAGATAGCGCAACGTTGTTTCGATTCCACCGTACGTGGTAACAACGTCCCAGCGACTAGAGCAGCCGTTCCCTGAGGCCACTGCGGAGCAATCTATCTCCGCCGAAGGACGGAACGCACGGACCCAGAACGATCGGCTACGATAACCAAATCGAACCTTCGGAGATGACGTGGGACACATGTGTAACAAGGTCTCAGAGTGGCTCCCTCGTAGTCACAGATCTTTATCTTGAGAGACCGGAAAAGATCCATTCACTCGGAGTTGCCGACTATGATAAAGTGTGAGTGAACTAATTGCTGAGAAAAGAAATAAAGTTCTTAATTTCACAACCCTTGAGTAATCAATTCTTGGAATTTATCCTTGCGTTGAGGTCAGCCACTAAATTACATCAGACAGGCGAATGTCGGGGCAGTAGTCTAACAAACGGGCCACGGGTCGCGCGCGATCTTTCCTTTAATTTTTTCCATCTTTTGTTTTTCGTTGTGAGTATTAATTTACTGAATCAGTGTACGGACCCGTAGATAAATATCACACTAGAGATAAGGAGTGGAAATATTGGGGACATAGAAATTAACGCCAATGTAAATGAAGTTCGCAAGACGAGAGGATTTCAAATACACTTCAATTACATCACAACTTAGAAAACTCAAATACATATTTACATACAATTAACTTCACAAATGTTTTATGTTAACAATAAACCAGCGTATAACCATGGTTACTTTCTAGCAGTTCATACTTTGTTCAAAATTATAAATTTGAACACACTTATAATTATACTATCTTAATGAGAAAAATAAGTTTGTGCCTGGCTGAACTCGCCGCCCATTCCGTGCGTCCCGCAAGACCGAACTGCTTCCGAAAGAGATGTAATGGTTCAAGTTTAACCAGTCGTTTAAACACAGGCAGAGAATGAAATCCATCTCCCTCGCCGCATATCAATGAACCCATCCCCGTTTGTCGAGCTTCATCAAGCGTAACGAGATGATCACTTAAACGCTCTCCCCAAATAACCTAATTCGGCAGTCCACGGTGTGCCCTGTTCACGAAGACCAATTGAAAAGTTATAAAAAAGGAAAAGGAGAAAAAAGAAAGGGAAAAGCTGGCAACAGCGCGCGCACGCGCAACGCGAGAGGGCTGGCTGGCGCCGAATCCATCAATACGTCAGGTCCATCACGTCCCGTCACGCCGCGCGGCGACTCCACCCGATGCACCGCGGGCACCCAGCTGCGACCCCTCCCCGCAGCACAGTGGTTCGAGGCGGCGGTCTGCGAAAAGGAATCTTCTAGTGGCAATTGAGGCAAAGTTCTCAAAACGCAACAATACTCGCCCCCGAAAGTCTCACGGATTCGGAAGCTGTAGTCCGCGAAATATCCTCGCCGAACTGGCTACTCGAGAGTCCGATCTTTTTTCTGGCTCTCCTCAACACCCCAGAAGGTTCGGTTTCTTCAGTAGCGTATGATCAATTTTCAACACCATTGAAGAACACTTTGTTTTTTCAATATAAAAATTATTACGTAATTAATTAGTATACGTGATACAATTCAATACATCACTGCCATGAAGTACTGCGTTAAACAATTTTAACACTTTTCTTTTCATTTTCATCGGTTCAAAAAATAACTGAAACAATATTATCCCTATCAGAACGAAAGAGTATACCAAGGCAGCACCAATGCATGGACAAGGGGTGTTTTTAGGAGTCCACCGTTTCAAATTTGTTAATTTTTTAAATGTTTTTGATGTAACTAATACTATTACTTCATTACGTGGCTCAAGGACTGCGTGTTATCTGAGGAACTTTTTTTGTAGCTATAGCTGTAACTTTCTGTAGCTGTGGGACGAAGAAAAGTTCAGGCAGTTTGTTAGGTACGATGAAGGAATACTGCATGCTCGCGACATGTCTCCCTTACTTACAAGCGAGGAAATAAGCCCAGACCTGTGCATAGGGACCCCGTTAGCCAGTCGGCAAAGACGAACAAACAACTCAAATATCAAATGCATACTTAACTAGCAATTTACATAATATACATTAATTTTAACCAAAGAAACATTATTTATTTTATGTCTCTACAAAGGAAAAATATTAAAATTTTGACAATTAAATATAAAATTTTAAAATATTAAAATTTTACCTAAAATTTTAAACATTTCTTATAACAAAACTTCTTACATTTTTTGTCAAACAAATGACGTGGTATCTTCATAATATAGTGATTTATTGAACTGTATTAAACTAACACTTAAAATATTAAAAGGGTTTCCAAAATGTGAAAGTTCAGTTTCAGAGTTAATAATGTCGATCTTTTACTTACAGCCTAACACAATAATGAGTCTAATTAGAACCAAAGCTCCTGAAAAAGTGCAGTCCAATTTGAAACAAATTTCTACAGAAACATTACCAATGATTTTCAGGTACACAAAAAATTGAAATCTATCAAAAATAATCAGTCATAAGTGAGTTCCTGAGCCTTTTCCACAGTGATGGTAGGATTAAATATGAAATTACACAACATTAGTTAAATTGTCGATTGAGTATGTGTGATCATTATTTTAAAACTAATACTAAAATAATTGGGAGAAAATGAGGGCCAGATTCCCAGATGAGGCCGGCCATAACCTCAACCGCAGCCACTGCCCGCTGCCAGTGCCCAGCGCCCTCGCCTGGACGAGACAAATGGAGGCGCGAGACCCCCTGCGGCGCCTGACAAATGCGCGCGCCGCGATTGGTCGATCGCTTCGATTAGTCGATTACACGCTCGATAAGACGCGCGCCGGCGAGCGGCGGGGCGCCCGGCCCGGCCCAGCCCGGGCCGCAGCTCACAGCCCGGTGCCGCCCGCCGAGCCGCACGTGACGGGAGTTCGAACCTCCGCGCGAAGAGTCTGGAGTGTCCCAGTCAAGACTTTTGGTTTGGGGATATGCTGATAGGCTGGATTGATTGATTAGTGATTCTGAACGCATCAACTGCTAACACAGCTCGTTTCGTAAGTGTAGTGCACGTTTTTCCCTTTGGAGATGGCGGTGATATTTCCCACCTGGATGTTGAGATCCGGCGCCAACCTACCCATCGGCTAGCGGAGTTTTTCCCAACCAGGTAACTCTACTAATGGAGCACCGCCCCAGCTGGGACAAGCTCTGATCTCCCGGCATATGTGGTAGTGTAGTGCAAGTAAGTGTAAGTGGGTGCAAGGAGTGAGGAAAGGACAAGGAAGAGGAAAGAAAGATCGCGCACGATCCGTGGCTCGTTTGTTAGGTGACTTCCCAAGGTGACTTAGCTATGATACCCACCCGGGAAAACTGCATTTATGTTTTTAGATTAGCATTTATCTTCACATTCTCCACTTCCATTTGTTATTTCGTTTTGCTCTTCTCAAGCTTCCTGCAGCAATTGTTCATGTGTTAATATTTTATTGAAATATTTTGTTTTCCAATCTCGGCCTCATTTCTGCATTAAATTAAAATTGGTGTAAACATGATTAAATATAATTTCTATTCCCTCAGTTTTAATTCTTTTAAACTTACAAAAGTGATTGCAATTTCAGGTCAGAGGTTACGTGACTATTTCCCTAGAGCATATATAGCAAAAACATATATCAAAAATATAGAATCTGAACTTGATAGATCTCCAAATATTTATCGATTTATTGGAATTCTGCTTTCACGCAAAACCGTATTTCTGAAAGGAAAATTTCCCCAAAATTTCTTAATATCTTACATCACGTGTTTTGGAGCACCCGGAACAGACGAAATTCCCAGGCTCCGAGGCACTCCCGGGCACTCCCGGGCGCGGCGGCGCCCTCCGCCCTTGCAGCCGCCCTTGTTCGGCGCGTGACGCGGCGGCGCTGGCAATTGGCCGCGGAGCTGGCTCTGATAGCTCTTCTGGCCGAAACTGGAACAGCGAGCTTTACGATCGACTCACCGCGCCAATATATCTCGCGTGCCGCGGTCGTGATTATTGGAAGACAGCGCGAAAGGAGAAACCCGCGGGAAGTGCTCAGTGAAGAATGTTGCCGGTGCACCGAAATATAAGACTAATGTAGGTCGAGTAATGCTCTGTAATTTGCTCTACCGGCAGGCGTCCCTCTACCGGCACGCTATAAACTTATAGCTTCGGAGCGAACTTTGATATATCATCTAACCTTCCATAGCCACGTCATGTTCGGGCTCTTCTCCATTACTTTGCGGGTAAACGGGCGATGTTAACTTGACGGAGAGTTTTTATCTCAATAGCATATTGTTTTCTTGACAGGAACATGTACATAAAAAGCACGCAATCTTTGTAAAGTATCTAATGCTTTACGTGAAATTATAGGAAGAAAGGTTTACATCCGGGAACGAGAAATCTTTTGTGGATTACGAAGTTGCTAGAAACATTAATTTCTTTCATTTCTATATTATTTATGGCAATTTTGAAACTATGTTTTTAAATAAATGAAATGAGGCCTTTTTTACCAAGACTGGCCAAATACTGTGTTATGAACTAGTTTCAGAATATCGAAAGTATTGATTTTTTTATTAATACCTCTTTATTGTGTATTTACGTCTTGTCACTTCAGAAAATAAAATAAATACATAATACATTATATATTCCGTAATATTGATGCATTTGGTTATATTTCAATACATTTATATTTTATTGGTAAATTATCATAATACATAGAGCTTCTGAAATCAATATTTTTAGTATTGCAAATTCAAATAGCCATAGAAATGTCTTGAAATGCAATTCTCCTTACTACGTCACCCAAAAACTTTTATTTACGTTTTTTGTCTGCGAGAACCTTATGTGAAACTATACTGAAGGAATTATCCTTTAACTGAAGTTGTCTTATATTTAATGTTCTTGTGGCTGAGTTATACTCAACAGATTAAATACAAAATCCCATTCGACGATGGCGGAATTTTCAACATTAGCTAGTGTATCACCTGTCTGGAGGAGAATTCGAGCCACCAACTGCTCTGATCGATATGTTCTCCGAGCACCCTCCCCTTTTAGAAAGGTAAATTCAAAATTCCAAAAAGTTCCAAAATTTATACATATGATTAAATGTACGCTAAATATTATTTGTGAATTCACTTGAATTAACCAGTATCAAAACTGATATATCAAACTTTTGAAAACAAAGATAAATATTTCTAGTACAACAAAACGTAGTCTACTAATACAATGACAAATATATGAAATTGTAATGAAATATAGTTTGTATTGCATTGGTATTGTTTTTTAAATTAAAATAGGCAATTAAAAATTCTGTATCAATAAAGTATTTCATAAAAGCAATTTTTAAACTGCAGAAACGTTACCGTATTAGTTCTAAATTTTATAATTTTCGAAAATTCTTTGAATCTGGCGAAATTTGTGTTAAACTCGGACCAGCCCAATTTTCGTTAATCCAAGCCTAAAACTTAGGGAATATATTTGGTGCCGTTTTGAAAAACATCTTACTTTTACAATTGCGTTTATTTCACGCAAGATTATACAAAACTACTCACAATGGGAAAATAATTGTACTTGACCGCATATAGGGTTCTAATTTTAAAAAGCAGGTGTTATATATATATATTGAAACGAAGAACGTTTCCGCATGATAACAAGCAAAATTGATATTATTTAAGTAAAAGAAGCACTAAATCGATCAGCGTAGTAACGCCGCCGCCGCCGCCGCTGCCACCAACGGTCGAACCGGGGGCAGACGGGCGAGGCGAGTGACGGTTGAGCAGTAACGGCAGGGAGGCCGCGAGCGCCGGGTGGAGGTATCGGCGGAAGAAGCCGCGAGCGCAACACGGATGGGCTGTGCTGCCCCAAGCAAGTTTGTAGCAATTTATCACAGTGTGGAACTGTTTTGTAGCCGTTAAGTGGGAGATTAGAGGTGCTTAAAATCGATAATTAGATGATTAGGAGAAACGGAAGTGCGCACCAGGATCGGGATCAGTGAAAACATTAATAGTGGAGTTTGAGTGATCGACAGACACGCGTACCATGTCCGCCCGGGTGTGATGCAGCAGCGGGCCGCATCGTGCGAACAGTTAGTGGGATTGAGAAGAACAGTTGTGATCGGAGCTGCCGACGGGACGCCCTTGCGCGTGTGCAAGTTAGTATATGTGACACTGCTTGCATTGGCTGGGGTGGTGGATCCCGGCGAGTTCGTTGGCCATCCGCATTGGGAGGTCCGCGGAGCCGACCGCAGAGGGAAATCGGTTTCCCGACAACTTCGGGCGGACCGAAGTTTGCCGAACACGCCGCGCCGTTGCCACGGCGGCCACGCTCGCCTCAGCCAGCCGGTGGACATCGGAAGCTTCAAGGTAGCGTTACTCGTGCACGAATTATTAAAAGGCCTTGCGCACTGCGTGTTGTAAAGAATTTATGTATATAGTGTTTTCAATCATTAAACTCTCAATTGCACAAAAGAGTTTCCTCGATCATTCTTCTAATGCAGCGTCAATTCCCCCTGGAAGCCCATTCACGAGAATGTACCCGTCCTTTATATTTATTTTATTTGTCGTGAGAGTACCGTTTCCTCGGTACGTCACATTATATATATATATATATATATATATATATATATATATATATAATCAGCTTTTTGAGCTGTATCCTTGGATTGCAACATTGTTACGCCTTGTAGTGTGACTTATGAGTTGATAGGTGAAGGGACAGTCACAAATACGACCATATGTACTCTATATATATATATATAGT
The DNA here is from genome assembly GCA_017312745.1 of Gryllus bimaculatus. Classification (NCBI taxonomy): domain Eukaryota; kingdom Metazoa; phylum Arthropoda; class Insecta; order Orthoptera; family Gryllidae; genus Gryllus; species Gryllus bimaculatus. The sequence continues at coordinate 15,943,263 of BOPP01000011.1, forward strand.
AACGGTACAATGACGCTGAAAATATTACTTAAATAAAAATTATATAAAACTTTTTCAATTTACGAAAATTCAGAAAGTTAAACGAAAATATGATCTAAAGAATTTTCATATGAGTATTATGTTCTACTTAAGAAAAGAAATTGAAAATATGATTGATGCTTCATGTAAGGTACCCATAAATCAAAATGTTTCAAATTCAAGGGACCGCAACACCAGCGAGATCCATTGAGGAATAACAATATTGATAAAAATCCTCTCTACTTTTAGCCGTTGTTCACCGAGGGCGGTGAAATAGGGGGACTGACGGCCGGACGGACAGTCGGTTTTGGCAGATGAAGAAGCGGACAGACGGATGAATGGAGACGCGGACACGGAGAGATGGACAGACGGGCGGGCGATGATACACTTTCCCAAAAAACAATTATTTCACTTAGAAAAAACACTAAACGTGAATTCCTATCTCACAATTTCCGATATGTTACAAAACAACACACACTTCTCACCTAAAGTCGTGGTAACTAAGTAATCCCTCGGCATTTTAGGATCCCTTGGGTTCCATAGACTTTTCCAAGAGACAATGAAGTTCTTTTATTGCATTTACTACCAGCAATGCAAAATTGCTTCATCGTAATGTACAAATTGTGTGTACAGTTTAATTGAGTTTCTGAGAGCAATTAACGAGATAGTCAGTAGATCGCCACGAGACATGATATCCAGGGTCTTGAGGGCACTGACTCTAGATCCTGGCATAGCACCAGAGATTCAAACCACTACTAGCAGGATTCTGGCGTTGGGTACTCCAAGAAGTTGAGCGGCTAGAGGGGTGAGTGGTTGGTATTTTAGCTTTCAGAGAGTTAGACCCTTCCTCGTGGCGGACAGTCACATCAACCATTTGGATACTTTCCCAACTTTTTATTACCAAGTCAGGTGTAAGTCTAACCCCTTCGGCAACAGAGAAAGTGGCTTCAGGAGCATCTTCCCCTCTATGAACTTCTTGATATCGTCATGGCGCTTTATTCTTGCTGGCTTCGTAAAAATGACCGAAGATGTGATTAATGGTTTCTACCGATGTATTCCCTGCAGAATACATCCTATCTGCGCCTTCCTCTACCAAGAGTTGTTTTTTTGGCAGCGGAGTTTGATCTCAATTGGAGAGCAGTGATAAAAAGACCAGGTTTCAAAAGATGATAATCCTTCAAAAAGGCATTTCCAATCAGATCGTTTATACGCGCTCTAACCTCTCTTCCGTGGAATCCCAGCTTCTCCCAGGCGGCTACCTCGTCATCGGCGCATTTCTTCTTATAAGCCCTTAAATCTTGTTCACAATAGGGCTAGTCGAGACGAGTGATTTTGCGGTCTTCAATGTCCGTTGGTAGAAACTTTGACAGGAGGTCAACCATCTGCAAATAGGGTCTGCATATTTTCTAATCGTAACCCTAGGTTCAGCGCAACTCTAAGAATGTGTTGGACGAACCGCAGCAATCCCAGTTCTCCATCTCTCTTGGCCACGTAGAATAATCCATCTGCAGTATTCAAATGCAGATGTAGGAACTGTTTGCCTGACATTCTGATTTCACCGCCCGCGTACCAGAGCATTGACATAGATAAAACCAATTGATAACGGTAATGTGGCATTATGTAGGTATGAAAAAATACCAACTTCTAATAAATGCACCTTCTGAAGCCTCGTCACTGCTTCCATCAAATTCGATATGGATGCTTTACATGGGAAGCCTTCAAAGCTGCAGTAGTTCACTCACAGGTATGTTGGTGTGTGATTGTTATTGACAAGGAAATTCTCTCCACCAACCTTTCCAGACAGGGTCCTCAATGAATCCGGATCGTTCAAAGGTTGTAACATGAACATTTCGCGACGGACTATGTCATTCCGAGGGCTCCAAGATATTCCACGACACTATCAACCAATGTTGTGAGCTTCTGGAGCATCTTTTGCTAACAGCATTAGATCGTCATCAAATTCTAACACGGACACACTCCTTTCCAATAGCGTGTATTCTGACATGTTTTCCCATTTATCAAACTGGCACTCCATGACGAGATTAAAAAGGTGTGAGGACAAGGGATTCCCCTGTTTTACTCCTCTACGAATAGTCACCCCAATTCCATCTAGGGGTGCTGAATGGCCGTGGAAACATCGGCCTAAGAGCACATTACCAAATTGGTAACGGACCATTACCAAAGTCCACAAAGCCACATGAAGAACAGAGCCAAAGCTTTGGATATATCTAGCACAGCACCTACATCACCCTCTGCTTTTTTCATGTCAGAGACCGCTTCATGAACAATTTGAATATTAGCGAAACAACTAGGGTCGGAGATAAATCCTTTCTGGCGTGGATTGAATTTCACCAAAGATCGAATTATCAGTAATGCCCCAAAAGATTCTGCACAGCAGAGACCTAATTGTGATGGGGAGATAGTTAGTGACAATCTTATTATCCTTAGGATTAGCTTTCCACTCAGAAGGCACAAAGCCACTGTATAAAATTTGGGGGTACAATAGGGACAATATTTCAATTTTTGCCCCTGAGAATATGTGGCTAACTTTTATCTTATCTGGTCCTGGAGCTGTGGCATTTTTCATCCCGCCCACATGACTTTTAATTTCGGCAACTTGCACGGCGAATATAATTGTGTCTAGATCCATTTCAGGTGCCAACAATTTCTCGCTCTCTCTTAATTCGGAAAGACATATTGAGGGCATGTTACCCCAGATGGTGTTGTACAGGTCATTAATCTTATCTTTGTTAAGGGGCTGATGATCGACTACAGTCAAAGCCCCTTCTAATGCACTTCGCTAAAAGCGCTGTATTGTTCTCGAAAAAATACTGCGCCCTAGCATATGAGTAGCGCTTCCTAGCGCGTTTGCCTTTATGTCTACGGAACCTTTCAGAACTGACGGTGGGCAGTACAGAGGAGCCGCTCAAAATCTCCACTAACTTGGAATAGGTCTCGTTCAATTGGTCCTGGGATGGAATATTTCTTTTAGGTTTATTTCCCATCTCAATGGGCTCTTGATCTACATTAGTTTGAAAAGTGTCCCTGATTCGCATCCAAGTTGAAATGTGTTCCTTCCAGTTAGGCTTAGCATCAAGTGTGGTTCTGTAAAGACAAGTTTCAGTAGTTACGTCTCCAAACGTCATAGCCGCCGGGGTCTCAATAAAAGTTTGGTCCCGTCCTAAAAAACCGACCAGCGGTGTCAGAAGTAGCCATGTCAATAGCAGATAAAATAGAATCAAACAGGATGGACACACCTGAAAGCTCCTGATTCATCTCTGAAACTGTAGCGGCCTCCTCGTCAGGGGATCTCTCCCAATCTGCTTCCGGGGAAGCAATGTCTACGATTGCAAGCGCCTATGGGCCGAAATTTTGGAAGGGGATCGGTACAAGGCTGACTCCACCTGTGAAGACGGTTCGTCCCTTTGGACATATGTTAGAGCAAGCGATCTTCGGCTTTCTTCCTGTCTTAAGGGTAGGCCTTCAATACAGGGGGAAAGGGATACAGGAAAGAAAAAATCAGCATACGGATTTGTCTTACTGGAGTCTTCGGGAGGCTAATGACCCGGCGAGACGATGGATAACAGCAGCACTGATAGATCTAGCTGAATCATTGGACCATCAGATGAGCACGATAATGATTCTGTAGCGACGGTAGCTTCAGTTTCAATGGATACTAAATATTTTCGATATATAGCATCTTTTCGTTTCTCATCCACCTGTCGGGCAGTTTACCTAGTAAAGCGGCCATATTATCGTTCGATGTCTCTGGTTTCTCTTTTTTCAATGCAGCCATTTTCATAATATCCTCCGAAGAGAAGACTTTCCCTGCTCTAGGCACAGCAGTCCTACCACTACGCTGCGCCTTGGCAGCTCGAGCTCTATGAGCTGCGACTAGATGAGCATAACGCAAATGTTGTGAGAGCCCTGATTTGGTTGCGAAGTTGGCGGAGCATAAGCCACATATAAAGTCTTCTTTTATTTCGGGCACTTGGGAAAATGACTCAAAGCTAATAGCTTACCTTTGTAATTCTTGTTGCATTTGGAGCATAAAAATATTAAGGGGGTATCGCTATGGATAGTATCGTGATTCCGAACCATGCTATTCAAATCAGTGACAATGTAGCCACCCCCTCCTTTCTGAGCACAATGTGCACTGCGACCCGCCTCGATGGGAATCCCAATCATGAACCGTTCCAAGCTACGGTCGTCATATATGGTGACCTGCTGTTGCAGGAGCGCGCCACCATGCGCTCCCGCGTCCAAGGCTTCGACCGAATTGTCCTTTGCCAGTCGCTCCGCGGAGCACGACGGGGCCTTGAGCTGCAGGCTCTCGACACCCTTCCCCCGTGACGTGGGGTCCCCGAGAGGGTTTTTCTGTCAGGGATTTCCTTCCCTTCGCTAGATGCTACCGTTTTAAGGCGCCGGAGACCCGCCTATTGCCCATCCCTTTTGGCTGCACCTCAAGTTGCCTCGAGATGCATTACTGGGGGCAACCGCGAGGAGGTGAAACAGTAGTCTTCTCGGCCCCGCAACAGCAAACCCATTACTGGCTGCCATTACGGTCATACGGTTGCGATCCCATTACGCGAGGGCTTCATAGTACTTACTGGCGACATCGGACCCTCAAATTGCTTCGCAAATAGCAAATTGCAGATAGCCCAATTGAAGGGAATTATTTACACGTAGTAGCAAGAATTAACCATTAGTTCGGTACCGGGGATTTACCAAAAAAACATTACAGTCGAAAAAGCATCGGTTTTTCTACAGAATTACAATTCGTTCTCTACATTACGTAAGTAGTGACCAAGAAAGTAAAATTTAACGAATAATATTAATAAAAATATACAGAAAAATCAATAGATAGTTTCTCTCTTGTATACCACGTGATACAGGAGGCACACACTTTTACACTCAGGCCGGTATTCGTAATCACATACTTTTGCACCGCCTCTCTATAGCACAAGGAATAACGAACCTTCTCTCAATGTTCATATCAATGTTTCCAGTTTGTGAACAATATTTCCTTATTCTCTGACAAACATGATTAACTAGCTGCTGAAACTATTCTCCAATCTGTGCTTCATTTCTTATATCTAATTACCAAGTAATGTACAAGTCTGTGCTTCATTCCTTAAATCTAATTACCAAGTAATGTATTTGCTATGATGTTTGCGGAAAGGCTGTTTTGTCACCATCTTTTCTTTCTCTTTCCCCTTCCATCTCTTTCCCTCTTCTCCTCAAAAGAGGGAGAAATAAGAAGAGGAATGAAGAGAGGAAAGTAAATAAAAATATCTGCTTTCCTCTCTTCATGCCTCTTTCCTCACTTCGTCCCTGCATTTCTCCATCCTTCGCTATCTCTATTTCTCTCCATCCTTTCCTTCCCCTTTCTCTTTCTCTCCCTCCTTTCCCACTCTCCTTCTCACTTTCCTTCCTCTCCTATCTCTCTATTTCTCTCACTTTTTCTTTCCTCATAACTTCATCTCACATGTTGACGCACATTAATATACGCTCGTAATTTGATGGTTCATTTAAAGCGGAAATGCAACTTATTTCCTTCATCTTCCTCTTAAAGAAATATGCACCAACCGCCATTGACTGCACATGGTCAAAAGCGAAAGTCCAAATGCTCTCTTCCTTTCTGTTGGCTGCGCCTTTCGTGACGAGTTAGTGGCCGGTCGGAATCGGCTGCCGCTGGCCCGCCTCGCGGCCCGACGCTCGTCACGCGCGCACTGCCTTCTCCCGCCCGCTCCGCACCGCCCCGTCCCCCTCCGACTTCCCCGCCCCTTCCCTCCCTCCTCGCCCGCCCCGCCCCCGCGCCCCGTGAATTTAATGGGCGACGTCCGCGCGACGTGAAGGTTCGGCGCCGCGCACTTGGCGAAGGCGAAGACGGTGGCAAAAGCAGAAGGGCAAGACGCCGGTGAGGCACGGGCCTGGCGGTGGCGTTGGCGCTAGAAAGGTCGCACGTCAAGTATCTGCTTCTGTTCTGTTCTTACTCAACTGCCGCTCTCTCGCTTCTACCGGGTCCCGATTTTCATTTCTACGTGGCGCGGGCTTCTCATCGCCTTGCCTAAAAAGCGTCGGTCTCACCTGTCAGCTGCATCATGTCAGTGTTTTGAAACAAGAATGTTTTTTATAAAAAATTTTAACATCTATGTTTTAACATCTATGTTTAAACCGATGTTTTTTAACATCAATGTTTAGTGCTCGATGTTTTTACGGTTTCGATTTTTTTAAATGTAAATGAAACACTAATAATTACAACACTGCAAGAGAGAAAGTATTGAATTGTAAATGATGATTCACATGTTTGAACGGAACGGTCCTTCGTAGAGCAGAGCAGAGCAGAGCAGAGCATCTCTTGACTGAGCGAGGACCCTGATGCTCTGATATTTCCTAGGCGTATCTCGGAATTACGCCGACAGTGCGGCGTGTGCGGCGCCGCAGGCGAAGGTCCGCAGGCCCCGGTTCTTCCCGTTCCGTTTTCGGGGACCTGAGGAAGTTCTGAACCCCAGAGGTGACCCTGAGTGCCCAGGCTTTCAGACTCAGTTTAGTACATAGTAGTTCTATTATGGAATTAACTAGTCTCTTACAACTAGTACTATTAACTAAATTTTAAAAAATCGATGGCTTTTTGTACGATGTTTTAATTTTGAACATCGATGTTTTGGAACATCCATTTTTGTTGTGGATGTCGCATGTTTAGACGGCTGCATCAGTGAGTGAATGAGTATTTCGTGTTTCTGTGTCAAGTGTTGTGCTCGTTAGCTCTGTGAGTGGTGAAAGGTGTGTCCGCGAGGTGGTGGTGTTCCTTCTGTACTCTACCGTGAAATTCGGCGTTGACCAGACGTCGGCTTCCAGGTGGTCACCGCCCTACCCGGTAGAAGCTCTAAGCTCGCGACTGATATTATTTGCTATCAACTTGGCAAAAGCAAAGACATGGAACAATACATTCTGAACAATAGATCACGTTCACCTTGTTATTTGCCAACAATTTGGCAAAACTAACTGTTCTCTGAATGTGTGCTAAATTACGCCTAAAGTAAAGAGGCAACTTTAAGCATGAGCTATTTATACATTGAATTAGTTGGATTCTATTTATAATGAATTTATTGCATTTATTCTAGATTTACAATCGAATCATGATCTTATATCATTATTGATTCAATAAATTACGAACCTATAAATTCGAAATATCTTTGTCATTCGAATCATATATGCGACTTGTTGAACATTCTTCTTGCCTTAAACAGTTCATTAGATCATGTGCGATCCACAGTCATGAAAGGAGGAAGCACAGCTATTTATTAAAAGAAATTAATGTAAATAAATGTGTATGTAAATAAAATACAAAACACAAAAATACTAACCCAAAAATACCATCACAAAAATATTTAAAACAAAAACAAAAAACAGACCGGACAATTGGCTCAAGGTTGATATCACTGCAGTGCCTGTGACCGGAAGGCCCTATGGTTCCAGTTCCGACGGTGGTAGCATTTTCGACAAGAGCGACAGAGCCACTAGGTCCAATTCAGCCGCTGTCTGAAGGAGAAGTCTAGTAGACGGCCACTCTGATCGGTACTTATCTGTTGTTTCTAGGCGAAAGGCGATGCATTTCCCAGACAAAGCGACCACGCACCGCGCACTGTCACTTCGTCCTGTTCGTTGTCCTCTCCTCCCACCTTACACACATTAGCTCTTGCCTGCACTACACTACATGTTGGGAGATCAGTCGGCAGCTCATAGCTTGCCGCAGCTGGTGTGGGGCCACGCTCGTGGGAGATTCCTGGTTGGGAAAATCCCCGCAAGCCGGCGATGCTCGGTGCTGTATCCCGTCAGCCAGGAAGATCACCGTCACCTCCCACGATAAAAACATCCATTACACTTACAGAACTAATGATCTTCGCAGTTGACGCGCCTGGAAGCACTTTTCATCAACAACAACACAACAAGGTACTGGATGTACATAGTGTGACGTCATGGATACTCACAGCGACCACAGACACAGAGCTTTCGTATAACAAATATATTTATTAACAAGAAAACAAAACAAATATATACACTTAATAATCTACTTAAACCCTAGCTCTGATAGACTTACTATCCCCTGATCGCGGGAGCGATCCAAAACCCGATTGAAGATGGTTTTGATTGTGGCATTCGCCACTCCTACTTTTGAAGCGCGCACAAAGCCTAGCTTCCGTGACCGGATGTCACGCTGGGACACAAAGTCCGTTCTGGCGCACCAACGGCTGGTTTGCCTCGATCGCAGGAGCGATCTTACCCGATTGAGAATCGGCGTGAATCGTGGCACTCAACCACTCTTCACCTCGGAGCACGCACACAGCATCGCTCCCCCGTGACCGCAGTCACCCAAGGACATAAAGTCCGCAGGCTTCGTCAACTAATGACTCCAGCCTCGCGAGCCTGGCTCGCATATGCACCGTCTTGGCGCCAAGTTTTGTGCACACGCACGAGGTTCTCCCACCGTCTCCAGAACCTGCCTACTGGCTCCGTACACTCTGTTATATAGGCGAGGCCCACGTGACCTCCTACGTCACGCCACCCCCTCGCTTGTTATAACAGTGAAAAGCTTCTATAAGCCGGAAGACACCCAAAGCCTTGTGTCTCCCGTCTCCGCGTTCTTCCTTTTACGGAAAAACCCTTCTTCCTGTGGCGAGACTAATCCGCAACCAAGCGTCCCCAAATAGATGCCATGAGGCACGCTGGCTAATACGTTACAATAGAATTGCAGGCGTTACATCACACGTGATGTGAGAAACGTTTGTAACGGTGCATCACACCAACTCACACCATGTTTGCGAACGACGAAGTGTTAGGAAAAGGGCAAAAATTGTCTATTAATGACTATGTGAGGCAATCAAACATACTTCCGGTAATATTTTTTTGAATGATGTCTTATAATAATACTTTAAATACTGAATTTTAATATCATATGCGTGTGTTGATAAGGTATTCGTTTACAAACGTCGTACCACCTGCAACACAATGACGTTCCAGTTCATTTGTTTGGTTTTCTTTATTTTGTTGTTGGCTGTTGTGGTTGCGAAGTCTTGTGCTGACGGCGGTGGAGCGTCCGCGCCGCCAGGCAACGTGCCCCCTCCAGCGGCGCCGTGCGACTGACGGCGCGGTGGAGGCCGCGGCCAGTGCCACGGCGTTCAGTCTCCGCGCTCTGCCGACAGATGGCGGGTGCGTGGCAAGCGGCGAGCGCACAGCCGCTCTAATCCTTACTTGAATTACTACGTCCAGAAAAATAAACGGTGAGCGTCGTACAGCTTTTCGAACGAAGCAGCCCTCATTATCATGGAGATTAGGTAAAAAGAATGCGACAAATGAAAATCGTAACATAGAAATTCACTGGAGATGTTTTTCGAAATTTTAATAATAATAATAATAATAATAATAATAATAATAATAATAATAATAATAATAATTTATTTCACTTTATTTCCAACGGTGAAAACAGGAATAACGTGACATCTTGCACAATCAAAACAATTAAAAATGAAATTGACATTTTTAACGTTTTATTTACATTTTTTTGCTGTTTATTTACAACGTTCTCTATTTAATTTAACATTCAGTAAATCGGTGCTTGATGATGAACATAAGTGCATTAAACATTTGCAGAGTATCTCTTACATAATTACTTGGATTCGAAGTCTCAGATGTGATGTGTCTTGAGCCGTTAAACAATTTCACTATCGTTCAGAAGATTGATGGCTAGGGCGTTTGGATTTTGGTTCAGGCGCGCTTGCTATTTGGTGTATTTTTTCTTTGTATACGGAGGGAATTTGTAGATATTAGGTGTTATTAGATATGTACTATGGTGCATTGGCATTGATAAAGATATTTTACGGTTCAATAGCTGTGGTGATTGGTTGTAGTGTAAACAATAAATTGGTTGAAAGCAGAAGACGTAGGGAAGAGTGGGAAGGGATGTGACGCAGGAGGCATGGAACATTCAAAATAACATGCAAACCTTTTTCAAAATGCCTTCCCATTTGATGTGTTTATCTTCTGTGAAGAAATTATGAATGAAAAGTACTGTTCTCAGTGTGCGTGAGAAATTATTAAATTTGGTAAAACATTAAAAATATTTTGTTATGATTTATATGAGAATGTAAGCATTACAATATTTAGCTACAATTAGTATAGGAGCAAAGCTTGTTGTGATTATTAACATTACAAAACAATCATGTCTTTCTCTAGGGTATTACTGTTCTTAATGTCTAACAAGGATTTTTGCGGAAGGTTTGCCAAATGAAAATGCAGGAGGGACCATTAATGAACAACACATTTATGTCCCAAATGCCCTGCTTGTACATAAGTAGTCTAATATTTAACAGAGTAAAACAGAATGCTTTAAAATAAAACAAAAAAATTAAAAAATCACTGACGTTGTAATTAAATCTGGTTGGGCATGGTATATCAATAAAAAAAGTATCAAATGTACATTGATTTTGGAGACATCTCTTCAGCGATACTAGCAGAAAAGAAACAGTTTCAACTCTGTAAATAAATTTAAATCAGCTAGAAATGTTATACCTAGAGAAGTTGTTTAATGAGAACCAGGAAACTCTTTATGAAATAGTTCATTAGATAATCGAAATTAGCCTATGGCTAAACAAATAAGCAAGCGAGATAAGTTACTTCGAAGTAAATAAATGCGCTACATTGTAAAAACATTCCTAAGACCTGGCAGGAAGATCAGATGTTTGGAAGGGATTGGCGTTGTCGCTTTAAAACAAAGCACAAACCACTCCCATTGAGAAAACCGAAGAGCACCAGTCTTGGTATTGCGGTTTGCTTCACTAAGACAAATATGGATAATTTCTTTGACAATCTTTGCCAATTTTATCATAAGTTTGGTTTTCCCCCTCAAGACACAAGGAATGCTGGGGAATCAAGTAAAACCAATATTCATGCCCACCCGACAGTAAAAGCCGCAAATGGTTTTTAACAATTGTCGTAGATACCATCAGTAGAAACAGACAAACCAGTGACTTTTACTTTCTCGCTACGGAGTAGAGAGAAAGTTATGTAATAAAAAAGCGGCGAATTAGACAGAAAAATCTTTTATAGGGCGTTGGAAACGAAAAATGGATAAATCCAGTTGCTAAATTTAGAAACAAAATCCTCTAACATGTGGTGTAGCCAGCATCCATATTTTGTTTGGGCTCCTGATACCAAAACAGCGAATGAAGGCAAAACGTCTGTCTGTCTGTCCGTCTGTGCGTCCGCCTGCCTGTGAACAATGCTAGCGGTTAAATCCTTCAGCTGACTTTCTCCAAAATTGAAATTCCCCTATAGATTTGGTTGATGTCGCGACCCCTTGAATTTGAAACAAAAATATTAATTTTGGGGATTATTTTAGATGAAGTCACAAGGACATTTTCAAAACTGTCAAAAAAATGGCTCCATCATTTTTCATTAAATTTTCTCGTTTGATAGAGTGAAGAACTTTAAGAGAATGGTGCAGGTTTCATGTTTGTGGTAACCCCTGATTTTTCGATAATTGCAAAGTTTCAAAATTTTTTCAGTCTTCCTAGAACTAAAGTATTAAAGATTGATATTTTCCCGTAACTAAATATGCTCTCTTAAGATAGATTTTGAAGTAATGTCGTGTACTACTTTCGAAAATGTAAGTACTTTTCGGGTAATTTTGCGTGAAATGTAGGCAATTCTGAATTTTGTTAATAATTTTTTTCTCAAACGGCACCAACAATTTTGATTACATTTTCACCGTGGATAGCATTTAGGACATGAGAATGGTGCAGGTCACATGTTTGTTGCAAATTCTAGTTTTTGAAAATTGCAAAAATTCAAAAATTTGTTGGTGTTCTTCCTACAAATACATTAATCAAAGTAAACATTTTCCCCTTAAAAGTGTGTTGATGAAGAACTTCTTCAAAAAGGGTCACGTTCAATTTTTCGAAAACATGAGTATTTGCAAAATTTTGTGTCAAACATACAAAACTCAGAACACACCAGTCCAGTCCCATCAGTGATTATGTTGAGGCAGTGCATACGTGAAAAGTTGTAGTGGAGAGCTGAAGCGCGATTTATATTGTGTTTCGCGTGTCCCAAATGTAACACGAGCAAGCATGTGCTTACTTGTACTTCTGCTTCTCGAGCATCCGCTCATCCAACTCCGTTTCGGGGAAGCAGGAACAAAGGGTCAGTCGAAGCGAAGGCCAGGAGGACATAAAAGTATTGTGTTACATTGCTAAGTTTAACAGAAAGACAGATTCGCGAAATTCGTATTTGGTGTGTTTCGTCGTACAAATAATATTCAAATATAACGAAATATTTTCAAGTCCTAACGAATTATTTAATAGTAGTAGAAGCTAAAATATGTGAAAATATATACTTATACTAAAATATGTAAAAATATGTTTAAAAATTGTATCAATTCATTCACAATGCCTAACAAACTCACGAAAACAAATTCAATGTAGGTGCCTTGTTCCTATGAAAATATGTATTTACGTGAAAATCCGTTCCCTAATCATTACTTAGGGTGAAAACGTACGTGCTGGTTTACCCCTACTAGTTTCATTCTATGCTATGGGAATTACGGTGCCCCTAGCATTTATTTTCCCTTTGAAAACTTTTTCGAAAAAGAAAAATTCATTGGATACTTACAAATTTCTTTTTGAGCCGTATATGTATGAATCTCCTTTGTCAAAATAGAATATCAAAAATACAAGGATTTATTAGTTGTGTCTTGCATGTACAAATATAGTGTGCCTATATGGGAGTCACATCCTCCTGCCGAGATGTCCCATCCTACCTTCCTACTAGGAGGAATGAGACATTTTACACTCTCATAATAATGTGCATGTAATTCCAAAAGTAGCAAAGATTTCTTAACTTTTAGAGTATAGATTAATATAACAACAGTACTAGCTCAAACAATGTTTACAGTTTGTGTTATTAAAGAATAAAATTAAACAGTTAACTGTAAAAAGTGTTCCATTCTTACACACCTCCTCTGTCTTTAGAAATGAACAATTGTTGTAGCCTATGTGATAGACTTGAAATCTCTATTTCAATTTTCAAGTGAATTTTTGGAGGAAGATACATATGATAATATGTTCTAAAATTTTAAGATTTTGTCTGAAGAAAATGATCAAGTTATTCTTTAATAATTCATTTTCCTACAGAATATTCGTACTGGTACAATTATTAAATGAAAATGTATCTGAATTTTATGTATTTATATATAATTTATATTTATATTATAAACATTTATTATTTATATTTTATATTTTAATTTATATTTATATATATTTATATATTTATGTATAATTTATAGGGAGATTTTAATGACGTGAAATAACTTATTAAATAGTGGGGTTTGGTCGATGGTAAACATTACAATTAATTAGTTAATTATTTTATTGTATTTAGGTTAAAAGTCAGCGATTTAAAAAAAGATGTACAATTTTATGAAGAAACAACTAATTCATTTTTTAAATTAATGCAATGTATAAGAAAAAAACAAACCACTCTATATATTCCTTTTATTATTTTCTTAAGATAGAATGAATAATGCGTATAAAAATGGCGCAATGTATATTTGCATTGAAGTGGCTGAATTTCTTTAAATTTCAAAAGTTACAAATATTGAGATTAATATCTGCTATTGCAGCTCTATCAGTTCTAAGTCATTGTAAGTTGACAACTATAATTACAATAATATAAAATAGTCAAATAAATAATCGTTTTTTGATGATTCTCTTATAGTATTTATTATAATATTTTAATATTTAGTACGTTCCATTACATTTCGTAATTTTTCTTCAGTATTGAGTTGTTTCGGGTCAAACGTGTGAATTCTGTTGGAGATATTCAACAACATAAAAGTTTTTTCCTAAATAATTGATTGGAAATCATTAATAAATATGAAGGAGCCAACATTTAAAACTGGAGATATTCAGCACTACAAAGATCCTATAAGAGCTTGACATTAATTTTATTTAAATAAATATATATTTGATTTTTAGATTATCAACATACAATCAAACGTGATCAGAGAAGTCACTGAAAATCATATACATGGAATTGGCCATAACTATATTATTCCCTCTCTTTAGAAGATAGAAGAATTCTACAAATACGTGTGTGAACTAACAAAGAAAAATATTAAGTTATTTCAACCACATCCTTTTTGAAGATAATATACTTTAAATCAGAATTCTTGAATAGTTTCCTTGACATCCGGCAGAAATTTTATCTCAATTCGAATAGTGCTTATTTTTCAGGCAGTTACACAGCGTTCTCTGTCTTGCCAGGTACGTCAACACACACTGGAAGTCTTTCTGGCTCACATAGCAGATCAACGCGAGGACAACTAATTTGAAATCAAAGTTTTCATCTGAACAAAATTAATTACCATATCTAGTACAATTTTTTCGTTGTTACAGCAATTCATGAATAACAGGAAATAGTCATTTACAATAGTACTTTCTCCTACAGTAATTATGCCCAGATAATGACTGAGTAAAATATTTTTTTCTCCTTAATCCAGTTTTTAAATTTCTAATTAACATAAATATAAATCAACAAATATAAATTCAACAGAATTTTGAATCTTTATACTGCTCGTTCATAGTGCTCTTCATTTTTCATATTACTGTTTCTGCATGTTTAATTCTTATTTGGTAAACCACTCAATGCACACTGAACAAATAAGTATGATTCACAAGATTGTAACTGAAAAACAATAGTTGTATAGTTTTCGTTGTTTTTGACTTTAAAGAAAGTTATTAAGAGTTTCTTCAATTTTGAAAAGTACTTTCTGACAGCAACTAAATGATAATATTGTTCTCAAAATATTAGAAATGTTGGTTATGTATACTATAAAGATAGTACTCTGAAATTGCGTTGTATATTCGTAAAATATTAATACAATGTTCTATTTGTAGATATGATCAACGTCCTGTATTCAAATTGGCCGCTAAAATCTGCGCTAACAATTTCTCAAGCACATCTGGGTCAGGATCTGAGTACAACTGAAGGGAAGACGAACATTTATACAGAAAACGATCGTCTTAATAGCAAAGACCTACTAGTATACTCTTCAAACCGTTGACTAATAATTTCCTTGAGGCAGTCAGAAAGTTTCGAATGTTAAAAATATCGAATCAACACAGATAAATTTAGTATTCGTTACGTAACACAGTACCCAGACTTTGTGTCAGAAGCCACACAACAAACGCACGTGACATTAACCCTCCCACAGCCAACCCAAGTGCGACATTTGCTGCTGACGCTCGCGCAAGTCTTATCGCGTGAGAACACTGCCTCCAGCGGCGCGTGGCGGCGGGGGGGGGGGTGGTGGTCGTAGAGTGGTTTAGGTGGAGACGAAAGCGGAGGCGGAGGGGGTGACGGTGTCGGAGGTGGAGGTGAAGGTGGAGACGGAGGAGATAAAGGCGAAGACGAAGGCGAGGTGAAGGAGAAAGCTAAATGAAGGTGGAGACAGAGGCTATAAGGGGAGTGAGGGTGGGGGAGTGGGAAGGAGCCGGTGGAGCCAGTGGCGACACTTAGGAACATCCCGACTATAGAAGGTGTAGGAACTATCTTGGCACATTTTCTGGAGTTTCGGAATACGCACCCCTTCACTTATTCTATAGAGTTGAATTGTGAATTCCGTAGTATGAATAAAATATCGACGTGGGGGCACCGAGGAGGAGCGTGGAGGCAGCGGGCGATGGCAGTGAGGAGAGAGCGCGTGCGCTCAGCGCTTGGGAAACGCGGGGGAGGAGGAGGGAGATATGGGGCACCGGGGCGAGTCGGCGGAGTTTCCTCTCACCCGGTGATGCAACATCGCCGCCGCAGCCCTTGAACTTGCCCCGCTGCGCTGCTTCCCGTAGGCTGCCACGTAGCTGCAGAAGAAACCCGCACGTGACGGGCCTCGTGGTAATGTTAGTTGGAATAGATATTTCGGACGTACATTTTTATGCAATGATCTTGTAGTGGAAAAATCAGTGGCAGAAATACCAATTATCCATCCTCACAAAGGTCCTTCCAAAGTTTCATTTTGAAGGTCTGAGTGAATGTCTGTGACAACGAAAACACTCGAATTATGCCAACTGTTTCGAAAATGTCTGCTTAAAGTACATGAATGCTGTTTCAACGCAATTGATCTCATTAACCGTAATTGAGGCAGATGTGGTAGCAATATTTCCTAGATTTCACGTTCTTCTTTCCTATTTCTGAGCTCTTTATCGTCAAGCCTTGCTCCTGCAGTCCCAACAACATTTCCTGTCTTGTTTTTTTCAATCGTAAGCGCAATCACAATAAAGTGTGCATATATTTGTCACCTTTGACGATTGTAGTATTTGTGCTACAGTAATTGATTAATCCCCTTGCGACGTTTTTCCAGACTAAACGCACGGGTAACTGAAATCGAAATTATGCCATATGAAGGGCAGTTGCTTTAACACGAATCTTACACATATCTATGAATAACCTCCAGCAACTTGCGTTGTGTTACAACAAATAAACCCGGACTACTTCTGCCGGGGTCTGTTTTTATCATTATTTTGTTCTAATGTTCCAAGAATTTCTGATGATGATGAGAGTGAGCAATTTTTACATCTGAATCCAAAATGTCTCAAAGTTAGTTAACAAGTCAGCAGGCCAAACTATCTTTGATCTATTCTAAATTGCATACTAACTCACTAAATTGTTACAGAGATATTTATCGCATGCTTTGAGTAATTCATCAGAAAAATTAGGATTTGAAAAAAATTCTATTAGACAACCTTCCAAATTTTCCTCTTCTGATATAAAAAGTAACAGTTTGGGCGGCAACATCCGACACAAGCAAATTGCCACTCGCGGGGCAAGTCGTTTTGAAGATGGGATATACATTATCCAGTTTTCATCTTCTTTTATAACACCTTTACAAGTATCATGTAAAAATAGCTGTCGCTATGATTTGATGACTACCTCCATATTCTTGGAATGGTAAACCGCATGGCGCATGTCTTACATTGTCGCTAATGATCTAGACATAAAAGCGATCTTAAATTTGAAAAAACCATGTCTTACCATTTACCGCAAAGCATGATTCACACACGATGTGTAGTGACAAACTCTAGACCTGATGTCACATTTTGCATCTCAATAAAGAAGGTTTTGATTTATCAAAGTTTTTTATGAACTTTTCTACACATTAGCGTTTGTATGCTTAAACAATGTTGAAATCCTGTTCATAATATCTGCAAATCCAGATTGTTGACAAAACGGACACAATAACATGATGCGTTTCGTGGTATTCTACAATAAACGAAAGACTACGCGAATGCGCAATTTCAAATATCTGCGAATTTTGCCCAGTGGAATCATCTATATCGTTAAAACAAGAGCTTAATATGTAATTAAAATATGTTATCGTGTTCAGCATTTTCAAAAGTGCACGAAATGATTCATTTCTCCCAAGATACCTTTTCGCTGTAGACCAGTGTAATATGGAACTCTCGAACATCTTCGTAGATAACAAACATATTACATTAATTGCCAAATACTTTTTAAAACAAAACTTATCGTAAATCAATAATATATTACTCATTTGATCTTGTGTGTGATTGCGGTTTGAAGAGATTTCATTCACAATCTTTTCTGAATTAACATTTTTAAATTATAATTTTGATGTGCGTTTTATTCTATCAATTAACATCTTCTTCCTATTCAACACGAATCAAAGCAATCCCATTAATATTCCCCATTACTATTATTATTATTATTATTATTATTATTATTATTATTATTAATATTATTAATATTAGTCTATTAATATCGGTTTTGCTCTTTCATGTTATATTTCTATTCATGTTATATTTCTGTTCAAAGAGTTTAATTCTTATATGTAAATAGAAAATAGTTATGGACCCTTCCGAATGTTGAAAAATCAAATTCTCAAAAATATATTGAGATGTTTGTACAGGGTGACAGTTACAGTGGTATGGCTAATATAAATGAATTGTTTTCTAAAAAGCCGTGTTCTTAATATCACATTGTATATAATTTCAAATAGTGGTGTGTTGTCAATTAGAATTTTCTGTACAAACAACATGGTATATTCTATTTTTATCTCATCAGCCTTTGATGGTTATGAACTGTGACAGCTGATGTTATCCCAATGACTCGAGCGACTGCAACTGTCACATGACGTCATGACCACCAAAGAGCACACACAGTGGGTCAGTGACCCATCATATTTTGATTCTCACAACACGTTCCGTACGTCCGCCTTACTAGTGCCTACCTGCAGGTGGACTATTTGAAAAGATGACATTTAAAGATGCATCCTTTGTCTCAGAAGTCAAAGTCACAAAGACACTGTAGATACACATGGCAGAAGGTTAGCTGTTCAGAAGTAACAAGAGAGAAATTGTTTGATTTCGTTTTTCTCTCCCCATCGTTGTGATTAATAAATAGAATTTGTATTGTGTCAGCTGCAACTTTTGTAATGATTGTCAGCGTGTCACACTTTTTAAGAATGAGGACCAATTGTACATTGAGTTTTCTATTTTTCAATATACGAAATTATGCTTATAAAGTTATAAAAATAATTTTTCAGAGACAGAGGTTCTTGTATCACAATTATAACTTCCTTTACTTCCTGATGAATATTGTAATGAAAAAATGTAATCAAATACTCGTTTTAGACGTTTGACACGTTGGGAAAGCTATTTGAAACACTACTTATATTATTCAACTTCTTATTAGCTTTCATTTAATAACTTTGTTACGAGGAGCGGCCACTTGAACATTCCTACTTTTCCTACTGATATTAAAAATGTAATTATTTTTATCGTTGCCCTGCTACGCTCACAAATTCTCTCAATATTGAAATATTATTATTATTATTATTATTATTATTATTATTATTATTATTATTATTATTGTTATTATTATAACCTTAGTTTCAAATCCAATCACCTTATTTTCAAATGTTTTTTTCAAAGGACATTTTCTCAATTATTCGGTCCCTTATTAGTAGAAACCAAATATGTCTATTAACACATTAGATATAGCGTATTATGTCGTGTTCACATCACTTAACTCATTCTCATCTCTTTTCAAATTTTCCTATGATTTTCAATGTTTTTTCTAATATTAAAGAATTGAGGGTACTATATCATATGTGGTTAGTTGGGTGGAATATGCATCTTTCTAGTACTAACATAGTTTACGATGCACATGGGGCCGTTTTCCATTCCTTTCCTAACGAGAAAGTTCGGTTCAAAATGGTGAAGGCAAAATACAGTCATTTTCATGTACTTCGAATGCACGATGTAGATTTGCAGTCGAGATCATATCACAAATATTTCACTTCTATAATGATTCCAACTAATTATCTTGAAATACCCACAATGTAAGAACTAAACGATAAGGAAGAAAAAATTATGATTCTTCATATTTTTTTCAATATTTCACACTTGAAACATCAGGTTTAAAGCATCGAGGCATAAAGAACCAAAAAACTAATGTATTTCTGGTGTTATGTCAACTTCATATTCATGACGGAGTTAACAGGTTAAATAATATTTAAATATATTATATTCACATCCATCATAAAGTACATAAAGGCTCGTTTTATCGTAAATTGAAGTAAAAAAGAATAATAATTTCTGATTTTTTTTCAGCATGCAATTTTTATTACAAAAAGATAATTCTCTTTATTGTAGACTTGTTCGTCTATCACGACAAGAAGAAGGAATAAGCCGCTGGCAGGAATAATGAAAACGCATCCTTGTAGTTCCCGTGCGCACGGCACAAGCAATCAAGTTCATACTGACGTGTACACAAAGGGCAGAGGCGCCGGCGGCATTCTCGGCAACGCAGTGGCAACAGGGGCCGTTGGGGTCAGGGAGAAGCGGGCTTCGCACACGACCCCACCGCCCGCCCCACCTCGACCCACACACCCACACGGCCACCCACCGCCGCGCCACCTCGCCCTAACCTCACTCTACCCACCTCTCCCTCCAACTTACCACACATTGGCGGGGCTTGTTTTCCGGGCTAATTCGCTACGTGAAAATTACTTGAAAATAAGACCGCCAGTCAGTGCCGCCAGCCACCAGCTATTTGTCATCGAGCTGTCGAGCAGATCACTTTATCCGTTATCAAACGAAGAAAGTAGTCGTCCGCCGGAGATATGGGCGAGATATTTAGAAATTCTACCAGAATTAGATCCAGCAGCTCGGAAAACCCCAATCCTATTCATGCTACCTTTGAAGCCTTTATTCATTATTTTCCTGTCTTTTACCGAACTGCCCCTACAACCTCGTTTGCGACATCCAGGAGATTCATTTTTGGACCATGAGTACTGCCAGAATCCGTCGCGACCAAATCAAATTGACCAAACATGGTTCAAAGTTCGGTCCATAACTAAACCGTAGCTCGCCCCGCCACCGCCTGCAACGCCGCAAGCTCCACAGTCAACGCAACCAGTTTACTATCACTACCGTTTACCTCATCCCACAGCTACCACCAGCACGATGTCCATACTTCGTCGTGTCACCCCCTCTTGGCGTCCACTCGTGCACCCCCTCCCCCGCTGCCCTGCACACCTCGCGGTCCGGCGGCGCCAGCGCTGGCGGGCTCTCAATGGTACACGAGGCGGCGTCCGTGGCTCGCTCGCGTGGCCCATTGTACGGCGCGCGCGCGCTGGCATTTGCATGGGAGAGCAAGCGCGCGCAACTAGCGATGCCCCCGCCCCCCCCCCCGCTCCCGCCCCGCCGTCTGCGCTGCCGCCATAACCCCACCGAAGCCGTCTTCGTCGGAGGCTCGTATTTCACGCAAATCTTAAACGTTAACGTTGTTCCCTGCCAAGCATTTTTGTCACCATCGACGACTCCTTCGCCGTCCACTTCGCCATCTCCCTCGCCGACTCCCTCGTCATCAATCGTGCCTTTTCTTCGCTATCAACCACGCCATGGCCATCAACCACCATATCACCATCACCCTTGCTGCCGCCTTGTTTGGCGCTCTCACTCTCTTATCCCAGTAAAATTCCTGCTACTGGCACATGCGTTTCAATAGGCACTACCAACATTAATTTCATCAGGGGTATCACTTCCGCCGACCAGAACCTCCATTGACTCTTGTCACCATCTCACCAACACACAGCAAGAGACGCCGCCGCCATTCCACGTCTGCGTGCCGCCGGCCAATCCAGTGCAGTCGACTTGGCGGCCGCAGGAGCGCTGCTGTCTCCAAAGAAATCGCGCGGGGATGATTGCAGAATGTGGCAACAGAGAATCAACTAAGATACTTGTCATTCCGCTTAACTTTCCTATTCTCTATATATGTAGTGGATTGAACACAATGTGCCTTTTAGGTACTTACATTTAGTTTAACACACTAAGCACGTTTGTTTCGAACCCTTTGAATTTAACCTTTTATGTTTCAAAAATGCTAATTAATTTTTGAGAAAATTTTAATGCTGTGCGTCATAATGGCACGAAAATACTTTGGGGCATTGACCCCACCGCCAACGTCGGCTCTGATTGAAGTTCAACGCTACAATAGCTCTGTCGGCAAAATATAAAATTTCTGTTTTACTGTAGGCGGATACAGTAAAGTTGAACGCTTAAAGGAGGAGACAACAATATTACTTCTGGATGGAAAAGTTAGAAATTAAGAATAACCAATATATTCATTGCGCGAACAAGATCAAGATGTGCAATAGACATCAACTTACGTCTGGGGAGTTATTTTGTGGCATAACTTTTATGTAACATTCACAACACGTTTTGGCAACGTTCATTTAAAAATCTGTAAATGTTACTCTAATTTACACAATGAACATATGATTTTTTACTACTTCATGCACACTCAGATAAATCGCGTTGAAAATACAATTATTTTTATAGTCTATCATGTACAATACGGTATAATTCCATAAAAAATTATACATAAAAATATAATTAGATATACAGGATCACCAGTAGATATAAATTAAGTGTAAACACACTGCAAAATCAATGAGACTTGAACTCACCAGCAAAACTTCCAACGTGCATGTTCGTCGCCGAGAAACAGGGTAGTCGCTGTTGCAGGTATGAGCTGTTGACGTAACTCCGGCATTCACAGTCACACATCTGCGACAAAAGAGAATAAATATTAGCCTGCACATGAGACGCCTTGACTGCCCCAAGGTGAAGTGAAGGTATTGCGAGCACAGAGGAACGACACTCTGGCGGGGTGGCAGAGGTCACTGCGTTGACTTCTCGCTCGTAAACACTTCAAGGAGATGAAGTCAGCTCCAGGCTCAATCCACATCACTCGTTGAAATGCAAATTTTATATACGTGTTAATTGTCCCAAGAATCTTTCCTTATAAATCCTACCCAACAGGAACTCGAAAATACATTATGTGTGGCATTTAAAAAAAAAATTTGTTTTTAACGTATCTTTTAAAGGCAAAGAAAGTATTAAAATAAAATTGTAAAAGCAAGGAATCAATTCGTCCACAATTCAAATCGATTGCTATATAATAGGAACAATTAACTGATCTGTATGTACTGTGTGTAAATACATTAAATCAAAACTATTTAAATAATTTGTTTACATATAAAGATGTAGTTATATTTTTTATACTTTTACTGTGTTTATTAAAATGTTTATTAACAGTCAATATCGAACAACTATGTATGATTTCATTTACTTCAGCAAATAGATTATAACGATTTCTAGTACTTCTGTTTCTAGTCCATAGTTTCTAGCTTAATACTTTTTCTCATTGAATATGTAAAAAACCGTTAAGAATATTGTTCAACGATGAACATTTGTTATGTTTTAAGTATTTTAGGAGAAATTATTGTTGAAAATATTACTAATTATTATCATTGCAAGGAAACTGTAGGTCACGTCAGGGCAAGAGAGGACATAATATAAAACGTTATTTCTCGTACATTGCGACTATAATTGGATTTAAAAAATAGTCCGGAAACCAATTTTTTCAGGAGAGCGAAAAGACGTCCCATGACAAAATCGGTAGACATTTGAAAAATAAAAATTGTGAACTTTTCAAGCTATTGCAAATACTGATGAGCGCTGAGTGTAGTTAAAAATTGAACTCTATTGTGGAAATTATTAGATAAACTATAGTGTTTGTTATATATTTATTTTAATTTATATTAGATGGTCTAGAGTGATTTTTTTTTTCAAAAAACTGTGACCTTTGTGTATTAAAATTATTTATTTGGGGCAGAGATATTTCAGTACTTGAAGAATAATGAAAGAAGTTAATGCACTTAATAAATTTGAAATATTATTGTCCAACTTATTGTGCTTCTGCTATGGGGAGAAGTTAATAGAAAAGGCAGGAGCAGGACTTCTGTATAAAGGAGAAAGTGGAAGAGAAAGAGAAGGGAAAATGCTGGAAAGCGATGGAGACACTTGGACGAGATGTACAAGAGAGGAGGAATGGGAGGGATTCATCGAGGAAATAGAGTATGCTTAGTGAGATATGTCATTAATAGTAAAAAATGTCAAAAGAAAATGAGAGGAGTTAATACGAAGAAGATTAAAGAAGGAAAATTAAGAAGTGTACACAAGGGTTTTGGAAAAATTAAGACAGTCTAAGTATGAAGATTTTTACAAGGAAGAATTATGTCTTTTGCTGACATACCTTTAGGGAATAATAAACGAAGACAGAAACAGTTGCGCGAGGTTTATGACGTAAAAAGTAGAGATGCAGGTTCTACTGGAGGAAAGAGGAAGGTAGAAAGCGTAGATTTTGCGAAGGTAATGTGGGAACATGCGATCAAAGTGTTCTGAAGAATTTGGAAAACGAGAAAAGAATGGAGACGATTTAGAGACATACAATAAAAGCAATGGGATTCAAAAGAGAACAGAGGTAAAGATAGCGATAAATAGAAGAAGGATAATGCAGAAATAAAAGACGTTATGGAGGAGAATTGCGTAAAAAATTGGTAAGTTTAATTGGAAAAAGTCAGAAACAAGCGAATAAAGGGAAGGATAGCAGATTGCCATGTTCACTTGAAGAGAGTAAGGTGTGAGCAGAAGAAGAAAGAGAAGGGGTAATTCAGATGCACTTGGAGGGAGAGAAGAAAGCGAGGATTGATGATAATGCAATAAGAGACGAGAGATAATTTTACTGATATTATATATGAACGTGGAGTTGTGAAAATGGTAGAGGAAATGTAAGGAAATAAAAGAAGTGTGGAAAAGGGTTTGTATTGGCACGAAATTTGTTCTGTATATGTGTTAACTGCATCTGAAATGTAAGCTGAATAAATAAATAATAACGAAGACTAGAATTAAATTATTAAAAAAGGCAATCACAATCATAATGTACACGAGTGAGAGGTGGATCGAGAGAGAGAGAGAGAGAGGCGGAGAGAGGGTGATTGAGAGTGTGAGAGAAAGATGATGATGGAGTGGAGAGAAAGAGAGCGTGAGAGTGAAAGATAGAGTAAGAGAGAAAGAGTCCGAATGAGAGAGAGAGTGTGAGTGTGTGTGTGTGTGAGAGAGAGAGATAGAGAGAGAGAGAGAGAGAGAGAGGAGAGGGGGAAGGAGGGAGGACACATACAGTAGCACCGCTTCGCGTCTGTCCTTTTCTCTGACGCGGGCGTGACAGGCGGAGTGCGCCTGGCGGCAGTCGCGCGGGTTGCATAACTGGCTGCCGCGGTGCCGACTCATGGAGCGAGGGGAGTGCCCTGCTCTCGCTGCAGAGCGCAGTTGGGAATCATCCGCTATGATTACGTTCTTAATATATATTCGTGTTTAGAACGGAAATATATGTGAAAACTCGAATTTTGAGAAATGCGTTGTCGAAACCATGCTATCCGATATCAGGTGAGCTCACACCTAAGCTACTGACAAGCAAAGTCGAATGCCCGAACATGTAGATGAAATTTCATATAGTTCAAACATTGTTTATTTGTTTAATTATGTTTTTATTTAGTGTTACTCTGCCTCATGTTGGGTAATGTGTTTTCTGTCAAGGAAAGTATCTTGGAGTTGAGACCTCCGATCTTCGAATCTACACCAATAAACTTATTCTTCTCAATGTTTTCATCTTTGTGGTTCAGTTTCTTTACTTAAAGTCAAACTTGCAGAAATCAAGGTCAGATTCATATTAAGTTTCCTAGTTATGATGCACTAGATTTTAAGCTACAAGATAAGTGAACCAATGGAAATATTACAAAGTGCAATATAAATTATAACTGTCACACATCTGCAGAAGTCAATAATTTTTTTATGATGTGAATTGATCTTATGATATTCGTATAATTTTCAATACTTATCTGGCTATCAAATTCGTCCTAACCTAAAATTCTCTAATCTAGTTTTGGAATACGATGCCTTTCGATTCCTACTTTGTAAACAAACACTGCCTTTACTTAACCTCGAATATGTTTCTCCAACGAATACACTTCTTTGAGATACTTTTATTACTTATATTTTGATGTTCACAGTTCATCTGATGCGACCGCGCAGAATGACTGGCTCCCGGACGAACGGACCTCCGACGCCGCCGACTGACACCTGGCGCGGCCCCGGGATCGGAGGCGTCGGCGTTGGGGGCGGGGGGGCGGGCGGGCGGGGCGGGGGCGGGGAGCGTCAGTGCACCGGGTGGACCTACAATGTCACGCGCATTCAGTGCGGACAAGCGCTGAGGCGAAGAGAGAATTGCGACAATCACCGACGAATCTGGAGCGAAGTTGAGACTCTGACGGGGGGGGGCGTTGTGCTTGGGAGACAGACGTGGACGTGGACGGTTACAGTAGTGGCGACGGTTAGATGATGATGATGTTGATGATGAGGAGGAGGACGAGGAGGAGGAGGAGGAGGAGGATGTCAGTACGATGGGGTGGGACGGGAAGAAATTGGGGAACAAAAACAGTACGAAGTTAGGGGTGGCTGAACCGAAGGGAATCAGGAGAGCGAGAGTTAAGGATATTAAGCGATGGGAGTAGACGAGGAAGCGAGAACGCTAGAAGCGGCGGGACAAAAGTTGGGAGGATGGCTTAAGCGGACGATGTGGGGTACTGGACATGTGCAAAAGATGAAATCGGAAGATGCGGAGTGTGAAATGGCTAGAATATGCAGTAGCACTAGTCCCGTAAGTGTAGTGTGTGTTTCTTTTCTCGGGATGTGGCGGATCTCACCATTCCCCTTAAATGGTAAGATCCGGCGCCGACCTACCGCCGCTAGCAAGGTTTTCCCCAACCAGGTGTCTCCCACCACCGTGGCACCGCTGCAGCCGGGATAAGCTGTAAGAACCCGACCAGTCTCCCGTCGTAGTGTGGTGCATATTAGTGTAAGTGTGTATCGCTAAGGTGTGAGGTAGATCAAGGAAGAGGAAAGATGGATCTCGCGCGGTCCGTGCCCGATTGTTAGGGTAATTCTCCGACTTTCGTCTCATATTGATCGGATAAACCAAGTAAACGACCGATCAGAGCAGCCGGCCCTGAGAGTTCTACTTCAGACAGCGACAGAACTCGACCCTGTCTAGTGCCGAAAATCCTGCCACTACCGTCGGGACCCGAACCTAAGACAGCCCGGTCGTAGGCCCTGCAGTGACATCAGCTGAAGCCTTGAGCCATTCCTCCATAGGGACTGGACAAGAAAGGGCGGGGATGGTAATGGAAAAGGGTGGGGTTGAGAATGAACAAGTGTGGGGAAGTGCGAGAGGTAGAAGGAGAGATGAGGAGGTGGATGGGAGAGGTGGTGGGGAGTGATGGGGCAGTGGGCGAGAGAAGCGGCGGCGGAGAGGACGACAGCGGCGGGGACGGGTGGTTCGGAGCGATCAGTGAATGGCTGCTGCGGTGACGATGACTGGGCTGTGAATCGCTCACGCACAAATGCACGCTCTCGCTTGATAGCCTTCGGAATGCGCGATGAATAACCGTTCGTCCCAGGGCGTGTGGCAGTCCACGATCTGTTCGCTGGAGCACTTCTGATGCGTTTTTCATTGCATCCAGGGCAAACTGAGATCCTAAGCGCCTGTAGTTCTTAGTTTTCAACAAAATATATTGATTCAGCCGCACAATCAACTGTTATGATTATATCAGTAACACTGAAATATGTAAATAATAAGCTTCAAAAACAAGAGAAGCTGAAACTCTAAAAGAAATAATTTGCTAAATTTGCCATCCTCGGACGCGATTTCATAAATATTGTCATTTTACTTTCCACCTCTAATTGAAAGAAGTACAAAAGTGGACACAGTAATGTTCGATATTCATTTTGTTCCGAGTCATTGTATGTTTAATTTTGTGATTAACTGTTTTCTTTTTCTCAATTTACATTTGTATTTTATATTTAATGACCTAATGATATTAGAATCACTGCATTTAGAACATGAAATCGTGTCACATTTTTGTTAAAATGCCAATATACTTTTCTCAGGATTGTCAAAGCGCCGGAATTATCGCCTTAATGTTTGCCTATATTACAACAATCTCTTTTATATTAATTGGTCATCACTTTATCTATGTTTCATAAAGTGCCTGCATTTCCATGCTTACTTCACTGTTATTGTAAGTCAATACATGCATAAAAGCAGTTTATACAAACATTAAGGTAAGCATGATATCAACGATATCTGCAGTGTAGCAAAAAAGGCACAAATGATGTTGTTTTCATTTTCACTTCATCCTTCAGAGCGACAATTTTCCCAATGATAATTTAAAGTAGATGATGCAATACAGAACCACATTACTCTATGCTTCTTTGTTCTTTATTCGGGATTCAGTCAATAAGAATATCAATAAAATATATATTTAAATATACTTTGATGTCTTACTGTGTAAACATAAACTCTAACATTTAAATCCAAATTCAATGTTAATGTAATATCAATAAATATATTTTATTATTATCCCCTTTCTGACAACTTTTCAAGCAAAGATTATTCGCATTTAACCCTCACGATGTAACATGCTTCACGTTGACTGAACCTCTCTCGTATTTCGCTTATTTGCTTATGTCTATCCATCCTTTTACATCCAAAGTGCCAATTACTGTCACTCCACAATGGCCCTTAACCTCCGTGCGAGACGCGTAATTCCCCCTCGAGGTGCCAAGGCGAAAACCATTTTACTGAAACTTCGTCATGTTCCCCCAAACGCTCCTCTCGTGCTCGTCATAAGACGCACTTGTTCGACTGACCAATTGTAAGAGCAGTGAAGCAGTCTGAGGATAACAAGGCACAGAGGTACGTCACCGCGCCATGACGTCTGCCGTTCCCACACAAATCTTGAGTAGAAGACGTGAAAGATTACCCAAAAGCTGCCGAGGAGCACTAAAATGGATCGTGTAAAGAGAACAGTGGCCTGCCTGTGCTGAGTCGACATTTCTAACATTGCACTCGCTCCCCTTAAAACAGGTCCATCTCTCGGTTTCAGCTAAGTGTATACAACTTTAATGGATTTAAAATTACAATTTTGCCCCTCTTTACTTCAATCACGCCAGAAAAACTCTTTTCATCTGCCTTTGTGCAACATAAAATATACACCTCCGCGAGTCTCGGGGCGGTGCGCGATGACTGGCCATGCGGGGGTGGCGGTAGGAGCAGGAGTTGTGGGGACGGTGGGGGGGGGAGGGCAGCGAGAGTGAGGAAAATGGCGTGAACATGCCGAATTGTGAGCATTCCCACGGGCAGTCGCCGCCGTCGCCACCGCAAACTGCTTCTAGTTCCGGACCGCGGCCAAGGTATTTCTCCGCATTCCTCATTCGTTCCTTGTCGTTTCTCTAAATCTCTTAAGTTTTTTATGTAATTCTTAACCTCACACAGATAATCGGAGGAGAGCAGTTTAGGAGTTAAGACAAAGGACAGAGAGAAATAGAATTAATAATAATAATAATAATAATAATAATAATAATAATAATAATAATAATAATAATACGCTTCGATCTGCTATACGTCTCGATAGACGCTGCGTCATCAGCCTATAATCTTTAATGAATATCAAGTATAAGACAGTACTTTAGAAAACGTACAAATGTTGTTTTATACCTGATAACAGAACAATAATATCTTTCAAGATAATGACACATTTTTTTAAATTTATTTATTTATTTTCTTCCATTCTTCCCCCAAAACTCTTCACTTTACATTTCATTATTACTTGAGCACAAGTTACAAAACTAATTCTACATATTTACTGATACCTACATTTCAATTTTGCACACCATCACGTACGATATCTCGATAAGACCGTCTTAGAATCTTCTTAGCATCACATCGTCGTTAACCTTTCTGGGTTCGGTCTAGGTTCACTTCTCCATGATACTACTACACTAATATTCACAGCGGCCTCCTTACTGATACTGAACAAATCCCGGTACACGTCATCTGGCAGATTTCTTTTGGAATTCGCAGGCAACCGCTCGTGCTGGACTGAGATTCGCTCCCCCGCCACGTGCCACATCCTGCCCGCGCTCGCCCGCCGATGCCCCGGCGCACTTCCACGCTCGCCTGTCTCCGCAGCCACTGCAGCCGCCGCGCCGCGCGGCCGCCACGTGATTATATGCAAAAGACGGCAGATGATAGCGATTTGCGCCCGCGGCGGCGCGCCTCGCGCCCTGCCAGCGCAATTACCCGCTGTGAGTTGCGGGAACGCGCCGCCCATGTTTCCACCTCACTCTCCACCTCAATCTCCCTCCTCGCCATCACCACCACTACTTCTCCGTCCCTCCAATTCCCCTGCTCCAACCCCCGCGCCATCACTCACCAAACAACACCGCCCTATTTCCAGCGCCATTGCCTCTTAAGGCCTTTACTACATAAGAGTTGCGTTGCGCGCGAGACGTAACGAGCGTCGTAGATTAACACTGTATCATAGGGCTAAAAAACAGTATCTCATATGATACAGAGTTGTTTTACGACTCGCGTTACTTAACGCGCGTCAATGCAACGTTCGTATGCAGGGGCCGTGTGTTTCCACCCCGTCATACTCCACGCCATCTCAAATTCAGCAACCACCTCACTCTCCACTGCCCCCGCTTCAGCCACTCCCTCCACCCCCAATCACTATGTCCGTCCCCCCTCTTACCCCCCTTATCCACCCCCAAAACCGCACCTGCCGGACCTACCAGCTCACTCTCCTCCGCCATTGCCTCCTAAGTATCTTTCACAGCAGTCGCGTCATGCCAATTGCCGTCGCCACCGCCACCACACTCCCCACCCGCCACCTCATTGTCTACCACCGCTGCCCGCGCCCCCACCCTTGCTGCATCCCCCGTCACCGCGATTCCCACCCCACGGGCCACCGCCACTTTAATCGCCATCGCCACTGATCGACGTCATCATTGACACCGATAGCACTGCTTCCCCTACAACATGCAATCCTGCTTTTTTCCTCTGCCATAGCCTCCGTAACCACTCTGGCATTACCTCTGCTCTTGCTATCACCAATACCTTCGCCGTTGTCTCATTTGTCTACACAATTCCCCCTTTTCTCTACTATCACCATTGCACGTTTCCGCAAAGTTTTCATTGTCTTCGCCGCATCATTCACCATCACTCCCAATCGCCACAACGTCAGGTATCCTTTCTCTTTCACGATC
This sequence comes from Gryllus bimaculatus, assembly GCA_017312745.1. NCBI lineage: Eukaryota > Metazoa > Arthropoda > Insecta > Orthoptera > Gryllidae > Gryllus > Gryllus bimaculatus. The sequence goes on from BOPP01000011.1 coordinate 15,973,871, forward strand.
GCGACCTCTACTTAACCATCGCCTCCGAACCCGTCTCTGGCACCATCTCGCTTCCAGTGCTGCCTCCACCACCGCTTCCTCACTTGTTTTGCTGCCTTGACATCTTCATCCCCGCTGCTACTATGACAAGAACAACCAGCGTCCTCGGAGTGGAAATCATCGATCTAGCCTTCATCCTTTCTGCCATGTCAAGAATCGTCGTCCTCGTTATCTCTGCCAAACGACTGAAGAGCAGTCACTCATTGCTTTCTTGTCTCTTTTCGAGTGGAGAATTTACGACAAAACATGTTTGCAATTAATAGTTGCGTATAAATGGGGAATGTAATCGCCAGAGGCTAGCGAAGTTCTTTTTCCTGTATCTCTATTAAGATAAGATATTGATTCAACGTGTAAGGCCTTTTTTATTATTATTAGAACTTTTCCTAGCCCCAAGGGATAGTTTTGCCTTCCAACTTCTTGAAGGGAACAAAGCAGTTCGAGGTCGTCACCAACCGCATCACTTCGTGAAAGGGCGCGGCTTCTTTCTACAGCCAGTTCAAGCCATAAGCACATGGCAATCTCTGTTTTAGCCGGCCGATGTAGAGAACAGTTGTGGAGTCGAAGCGCCATAGTAAACGTTGAACTACTTCTTTCAAAAATGGATGTTGGCATTTGTGAGCTGAATGAGAGAAAAGAGTGAAAGGAGCGCAAGTAGAGAGAACGTTTAAAATATTGGAAAATTATTGTAAAACACCGTGTTTACGCGATTCTTATAAGCACCATTTTTTGACAAAAAACAGTACCCAAATTCATGATGTGCATTAGGTTCGAGTTCAAATACGTTCTGTAGAACGTCAGTTACTTCAATAAATTTTCGATCACAATGGATTACTAGAGTTTTCAAATTCAGTTTCATTTCATTTGTCATTGGCCTATTACTGAGGGGTTTCTTTACGATATGGAAGGTAAACAACGTCTTATGATTAAAACGTATAGCAGTTAATAATAAAGAAGCTAAAATGCTACTTATGAGTACGTATTAAATCAAATAACGTCCAATTATTCTGTCATTGATGCACATTACATTCGATACAAAGTCTTTTTTTTCATAATTTTAAATTTCAAATATGGGATTCGCTTTAAATTCACGCAAATATGGTAGGGCTAAATACTACAAGTAACTATTTGTTCGTTTATATTATTTTCCTTCACATGTTTATTCTGAAACCCACAAAGGACCCCTCGCCCATCTATTAGCGTTCTTCATGAAGAAAAGGAAAGGTATTGGTGTATAACTGTTAAGAATACCGCCTTAACTGTGATGTAAGGCTTTTGGTTTCCTTCACGCAGTCTCTGTTTTCGTTAACCTGAAACTAAAAATTTCAAATTAAACCAACCATATTGTATGATTTACCTTCAAAATCAAGTACATGGTATTATTAACAACTCTAAAAATATTTTCATACAACTATTTTATTTTTAAATGCTATTACAATTATATAAAATGTTTTTTTTTAATTTTTGGATGTTTCTTCACAATGAAAGTGCATAACTTAATGTTGAGAATTCATACATTCCATCACAAACAGCAAAACTGCTTAGACGATTTTTCGTTATGCACATCAGGAAGTCAGGAGTTAAGATCTACTCGTCATACACCTGACAAAGCAATGTAAACAGCCACCTGCAAACGGAAATGAGAAATTAAATAGCCATTTTGTGTACCTTGCACAAACTTGTAGAACGCGTTGACAATTGACAATGTACATGACGAATGTTGTCAAATCTGGCAAACGAAGGCCACTGACCGATCTCAAATACGGCCCCCAACCTACTCTCTGGATTGCCAACAAGACACATTTCTGAAGCAGATCGGCGCTGTAGCATGTCAAGCTCGCAAATATAGTGATGAATATAGTTATAAGAAACAATGACGCCTTCGCGAAAAAAATTTCACGTCTGGCGCTTTTGGAATTGCATGCGTCAAGCGTCATTGCGAAGTTGATGTACATATTTTATCCCGTTTTCTAAGCTGGTGATCAAAGTGCGGTTCTACAATTGCCGTCCTCTGATTGGATGAACAAGGACTTCGATGAAATGCTTGGATGAAAATGCTGAATGAAATGGGAGAAATATGTTTAGAGGTAAATGAATATAGGTGGTATGATGATTTAGATGTGATTGGTGAAAAGCCAATCATATGTCAAGTACATGGTCACAACACTTATGCCCGACACCAACCAGAGTAGGTGGCTCAGGGCATCAATTGATGCCATAGCAGTGCCTCTGACACCTGAAGGTGCGAGTCCTATGAGTGGCAAGATGTCCGACTCTAGCTACGTAGCTAGGCCATACTCAACCGCTGTCTGGAGGCTAATTCTAGCGCCCGGCTGCTCTGACTGGTTTAGTGTTCCGTGTTTCCTCCTATCATCACTAGGCATACGCCCTAACAAACGGGCCACGGACGCAGCGATGTTTCCTACTTCTTCCTTGTTCTATCCTCACTCCGTACTTACACGCACTGCATTACCAAACACGTCGGGACCTGAGTGCCTGCCCCGTCTGGGGAAGACCCTCCCTGGTGAGAGATACCTGGTCGGAGAAAACCCCGTAAGCCGACATGTAGGTCGAGACCGGATCTCCCCATCCGTCGGGGAAAGATCATCAGCACCTCCCGTGTGAAAACAATGCACTACACTTACGATACTAGTGACCTTAGCAATTGACGCATCGGAAGGCTCCAAACAATAAAGAAACGCGATACTTCTCCACGCCCTTGCGCCTGCGAGGCAGATCTCCGCCATGTGCCAGAACAAACAATCAGGACGAGAAGCATTTGGCAGCGGCAGAAGCCACTTCCGCGAGAACGGTATTCGGCCGACCGCAAACCCATCCCCTCCGCACCAGACGCCAACCTGTCACCATCCAGTCTACACACCGGGCGGGTCGAAATACAAACCGCGATTCAACGCCGCGCATCAAAAAGGAAGCAGCACTTTGTCAGGGCTGCCACTCGCGTCCCGTTGGCCCTTCAGCACGGCTGGAGCGCGGCCGCGCGGGCCAGCAGCGGCCCAGTACCGCTACGCGAAGATCCGCGCGAGGCCGTGCTGCGCCGCGCTGCGTGTTGTATGGCGCTCAAGAATGATAAGTCGACGACAATTTCCAGACCGACAAGTGCACAACAATTCCAAAAGCGCACGCCGCGATTTAAAAAGAAACGTCCCGTCACGACTGGCGGTCGCACGCCGCGCGGACGACAGTGACGAATTGTGAAATGACGGCGCGGCAGCTGAAAAGCTCCGCAGAAGAACGCCTTTGTTCGTATTAATTGCTTCGAGAGCGAGAGAGAAGGAAGGACGTTGGGAGAGTGGGAGAGGCGTGGGGGCCGCAGGGAGAGGAAAAATAAACCCGAAGAAATACTTACACGAGGAGGGAGACTAAAGTACCCTAAAGCACTCGTAAGTACCCGAATTTATTTAATTTCGTCGTACGCGAGAGGTGCAGGGAGGGGGGGGGGCGGTCAGGCCTGGGAACTGCCGGAGCAGACGAGTGCAGGAGGCGGGTGGTGTGTTGACGGAGACTGAAGTGCCGCCGTATGATGACAACGCTCGCTGAAGAAGGGGGAACTTGGAATAAGGTGAAAGAGGAAGTAGTGAACAAGTGACGACAATCAAATCTGTAGGTACATCCGGGTGTTGGGTATTTTTAGTAAAAATGATTAACTGAAATTACGACAGTGCAAATGTTTATAAATGCATTTTTTAAATTATTTTATTTCTTTCGGTTACAAAAGTACAGGTAATTCTTAAAAATAATGTGCACCCATTAAAAAATTAAAATTGAAAAATGGTGAAAATAAAACGTCAATGACGGCTACCTAAAACATAGATAGAAGGAGAAGCTGGATAATGACAATGTTGGAGGAATAAATTTCTCATGAAATTAAGACAAAGGTAGCCTACAAGCCTAACAAATATTCAGTAATTCTTGTATTGTATATACTCCGAAAATATACTTTAAAAGAAGGTATATTAATGAAAAATGCCCTTATGAAAAACAATAGTTTATGTAAATAATTGTCAGTATAAATTTAAATTATTAACAAGAACACTAGATTCAAGGAAATATTTTGCGTTTTTTTACGAAGATGAAAATGGTTTATACATCCAATAAAACAGAAAAATTTACAAATTATTAGGGACATGTTTACAATTTATTTAAACAATTATAATAAGTTATAATCAGCAGTGTAGACACTAACACTTTATTCGATATAGAAGGCAAAGCTAAGAAATTCACTAAACCTGAATGAAATTATGGTATCATAATTTTCGTAGTAGTTTCGTTTTGTTTTTTGGAATAATGCTTTAAGAGTTTTCTGTAAGCATTCAATTAAACGTTGACACCCAAGATTAATCACAAATACAACTACTAATGTATTTGTTCTAATAACTTAATTATCTTTTTCCAATTGTTAGTGCCATTACGTAGGTGTGAGAAAGAATGATGTCGAATGAGCTCTCGCGGCCCCCGTGAAGCCCCACCTTTGCCTCCTTGGTCCCCCGCCCCTTGTCTAATGAGGGAGCGCTGCAGCCTCGCGGACGGCACGGCGCGGCAATTTGGACGAAATCGACTCAAATATTCCACGTTTCTCTTTCTGTATCGCGCCCCGGGGGTCGCACTCGCCGTGTACACCTCCGCTGCGGCCGCCATCGCAAAACCTCTACCGCCTTCTCCGCCCCTCAAGCTGTTGCCATCGCTGCTTCCACTATCTCCATCGCGTCTACCGCCCCTTTCTTCATCGTCCTCACAGCCTCCATTGCATCCTTCGCATCTATCGTATTCACTGTCTCTACCGTCTCCAGCGCCTCCACAGCCACCACCAACTCCACTCCCGCCATCCGCCTCCACCGACTCCATTGCCACCATAGCTACCACCGCTTTCATCGCCTCCATCGTCTCCACAGCCTCCACTTCCTCTTTCACCAACGCCATGTGGCGCTACCATTGTTCAAAAAATTATTACGATTTTACGATAAAATGTAGGGCCCCGAACGCCTATTTCGCCACAACTGCATTTGTCGCCACTTACATCTTTCGATACAACCTTCGCTGCCGCTAACACCCCTACTTCAATAGCCTACCTGCAACTGCCGACCGTACACTATGTGATCAAAAGTATCCGGACACTTCCAAAATGGTGTTATGGTGTGGTCGTGTTTTTCATCGAGGGGGCTTGCATCCCTTGTTGTTTACTGTGGCACTATCACGACACAAGCATAAGTTGATGTTTTAAACACCTTCTTGCTTCCCATTGTTGAAGAACAATTCGGGGATGGTGATTGCATCTTTCAACAAGATCCAGCACCTGTTTATACTGCACAGCTTATGGCGGAGTGGCTACACAACAATAACATACCCGCCATCGACTGACCTACAAAGAGTCCCCACTTGAATTCTATCGAACACCTATGGGATATTTTTGGAGCGCCAACTTCATGCCAGGCCTCGCCGACCTACATCGATCCTCAGTGCAGCAATTTTCAGCCATGCGGGTAGTGTATATTTCGCCATAATAGATTTCCCAAACATGTTTTTTACATACAATTTGCAAATTCGGATGATTCTTTGTGAGGTGTTCAGTCCGTTACCTCTGTCTAAGAAATAATTGTATAGAAGTAATAGTTTTCTTTACGAGTAAAGAATATAGTAAGCATCAAAACATGTGAACAAGTTTGGACTGTTAAACTGAACCATGTATCATTTTCAAAATATTATTAAATAAAAAAAAATATTTCGCCATCTTTGAATCTTCACTTTTCCCGTTATCTTAAAAGCTTTTCAAACGTGAGTCTTCTTAGCTAACTTCGTTATCGGGCGTCACCTTCGTTAATAATTTTCGCCATCTTCGCCTCTATCGCCACCCTTTCCGCTTTATCCACTGCGAGCACTCTCGCCATCACCTTTCCCTACATCTATTCTTCTTTATCCTTTTCACCTTCCGCCCTCTTTCGATCGTTTATACTTGCTCTGTTCCTCTCCATCACTCTCCAGCTCCTGTTTTTTTCTTCGCCTCGTCTCTCTCCTTACTCTTACCCACCCATTGCCTCTTCTGGCTCTCCCTCCACATCAGGACGCTGTGCCCAGTTTCTCCCTATGCCTCTTCGCCTTCAGCACCCTCCTCTCTAGTTCCTGTTCCACACTCTTCGTTCTCTTGCTTTAGCGTAGCCTCACCTTGCTCTTCCCCCACCACCAGCCCCTTTCTTCTCCTCGCCTCCCCTCTCTCTGACATTGTCCGGTCCTCTTCCGTCTTGTGCTCCTTGTTCTCCCTCCGCTGCCCCTAATTTCTTTCTGTTCGCCTCCTCCCCATTCGTCTTTTCCTCTTTTTCTTATTTCCTCTCTCTCCTCCACCTCTGTGCGCCGCGTGCGAGCCCGGGGCGAGGAATGCGCTCGGGAGTTGGGGGCCGCGGCGCCGTCGTCACGACGCGGCGACTAACCCAAAAATTACGCAGCGCGTCCTTCGGCCAGGGGACCCCACAAGTCACGTATATCGCTGCCGGTGTGAACATCTTGGCTGCGGGTGGGAGAATGCACCTCAATTCTCATACGTAAACGTAAGTTTTTCGACACTAAAATGATCTCCAGAATTGATGTCGGTGTCCCGCAGTTCTGGGGTTTCATAAGCGACGAACAAGAATGAAAAGATGATTCGTTACCGAAAAACAGAATGCTCAGAATTGAACGAAGTCAATATTTCTTATTCTTTTTCTTTTTCCTTCGCCCTCTCGTACCACACATTTATGTCACGCTACTTTTTCATTTTCTAAAAAAAATCGTCAATTGTGAAAGTGACAAACCGTTTTGTAATTGAGAGGCCAACCAACGCAATATTATTTTTAAAGTTCAGAGAGAGTTCCTACAAAACTAATAAATGGTTGATTTATGTTTACTGTACAATATGAACATAAAATTTGCAGCACTGATACTAATGTACGCTCTTTACAGACTGATCCATTCATAATGAATAAAATGAGGACAATATTAAAAATAGAATCCCAAACAGGAATTCAAACTCAAAAATTTCAAATAATACCGCTGTGTAAAAACTGCAAGTCAAACCGCGTAGAAATGCGTATTTCACTTTGAGTAGGCTTACTTCTATTAGGAAATGACTCCATTCAAGTAGTGGCTCAGTGGCAATTCTTTTTCATCCCTTGAAAAGTAGTCCAAACTAACTTGTGTGTTTATTTATGTAGAATCTGTAAATAAAACAATAGCCGAAAATCTTAAGTTGATTTAGTGTCAGTACACTTGAAAGGCAATTTGATATGTTCTTAAAACTTTGTAGAATTTTTTTCTCAAAAAAAAATCTTATCGATGGTTATTCAGATAATACTAATTTCATATTTTATCAATTTTGGAGATAATTTTCCCATAATACTTCTGTCTTGTACGAAATTAGAAAACTTCTCATTGGGCTTATTAGTGTTTGCCAGGTATACACATATTTTCCAAAACAAATTCAATGGTAGTTATGACATACGTATTCGTATCTGTTACAAAAGAGGATCGCAGTGATCAATATTCAAGTCCAGTAACGGACGACCGAATATTACTTTCATTTCACCAGAAATTCTTTAATTTGAAATTTTCATCTGAAATGTGAAATCAAAACTTCATCTGGAAGTTTGCAATACGTTGTTTATTTTGCTGAAACACCCGGTTTTTTTGGGGGGGGGTTTCAACTAGGCAAATAGACTTCACTTAATACTTTCCAATGTTGAAGGAGGAAAATTCTATATAAGATTGCCAAAATATTAGTTTTTTTACTGATGATATGATTAGTACCAGATTTTTCGATTTAATGTGGCTACAAACATTATATGCTAGAAAACTCTTGTAGTTTGCTTCAAGCATTCTTTAAAATTATATACTTTTTAAAAGCATTAAAAATTTTACGTTGAATTTACTACTCAAACCATTTCTGCAGAAAGCCATTTACGTAATTTTAACTTCTTATTAGTTTTTATTTGAGGGCATTTTCAAGTAATAAATCGCCCTGAGGCCGACAGATTTGGGTACCACAGCAGCGGCGCCAGAGCTATTCGGAGTCAGGCAGAGGAATGAAGTAGTGGAAGCTGACCTGAGGCATTCGTACAAGACCAGGGCTACCAATGTGGATCGCAATTAGTAACTTCAGTCAAACCTCATGCTTCTTAATGTATAAATTTACTGATTAACAGTTTGTGGAAGAACGCGCTCTCTAGAATCAAAGCATATTAAAATAATTACCCGTAACTAATCGCTATGTTCACACAATATATTTTTCTAATCAAAATATCATTACGTACTGTAAACAAAATACTATTAACAGATTGATTTTTGTAATACTGTTATTTTAGCAACAATTTATAGGAAACAGCGAAGTCCTCCGCCTATCATGAACAACTGAAAGCAAAGTAGTTGCAGCCAAAAAGGCGGATGAATATTCCTACTAAAAATATTATTTGTACTATTTTTCGTGATAATTGTGATATTAATTATATAAATGTGATATTACGAAAAGTACTGAACTGCACATTGTCTATTTGACAACTAACGAATGTAATTCGCTTTAAACCTCAGCTATCACCTTGACCACTTCGACCGTGTCAGTTTTGATTTATATTGATTTAGTGACGTTAATAATAAATAATATTGTATCATGAAAATTGGAAAACATATAAAAAACACATAATTTAAAAATTCAACGCCAATATTACTCGTATTTATTTATGATACGATTATGTAAAAACTCTGAAACCACAATGAAACCACACCACTCTGAAACCAATATGAGTTGATTCAGGAAACATGAAAGAAAAATAGTCCTATAATATATAGAAGACGAACACAAAATATAAATATGATTAATTATTATTATCTGATAAAATAAAATCATTAATATTTGCTACAGTTAAAAGTTCAAAAATAACAATTGTCTGTTCAAAACTTGATAACATATCTTTAGTTTTGTACGTAGAAATGCTGAAAATGAATCTCTGTTAATATCTTTATTGTTTTGTACGCATTTCTTTATAGCTTTTTCGCATGAAATTACTTATACAACCAAAACATATAATTCGTCCGACACTTTCCCAATTACACACTAACATCGTTTAAAACACACCTATCTACACCGTTAACGTCTTACGATTTCTCAATTAAAGCTTGTTTTGATGGCAAGTGCCCAATTATTTGAGATTATTTATTATTAAAGATTTGCCCAATTATTCAATCACTCACGCGTCCATTTGGCCGTATACATGAAGTTTTGCCCTACAATCCGACCTGAATCTACTTCCCGACCCCATTTACAATAGACAAAACATATTCACTTACTTACACTTTAGCTACATCGACCCTTCTTTTACACCCATTCTTACTTCCTTCCATCCCATTGTTTCGCAAACCACCACGCCTGCACCGTTTCCACCGTCTTAACCTCTCTCCCCACCCACGCCGTCCTGCTGCTCCTGCAGGCCCAACGCCTCCGCCGCCGTTTCAGCTGCCACCGCGCGACGGCGCCCCGAAATTCGTCAGCGGCTTACCGCAGGATTTATGTGCGCGCGGCCTCGCACTTGCGGCGGCAGGGGTCTAACGAGCGCGGTTCTGCCCCTGCCGCTGCCCACCGCCCTCACCTCCGCCACCCACCAGTCCTCGCCCCCGCCGTCACTCCGGCCTTCGCTCCAGCCATTGTCCCAGCCATCGCCCCCGCCGTCACACCTGCCATTACCCTAGCCCGGCCATCGCCAGCACAATCACCCGTTTAAAAATATCTAGAGGTACATTTATTAATTTTCGTAATAGTGTTCTGTTATTTTGACTTAACGGATACAGATAAGCAAAAGCCACTCCTTCAGGGGCCGTCGCCATCCCAACCAATCGCAATCGCTATCTCTCCCATCAATGGCATCGACCCCATCATCGTCATCAGCTCCACCGATGTCTTCGTCTCCTCCGACTTTTTTTGCTGACTCGTCCGACATTGTCGTTACTTTCATCACCACTGACACCAAAGCCTCACCTATTTAGAGTCCATGCACTGCTTTCACGTTCTTCTCCACGTTCGCTTCAGTTCTTCGACCTGCGCTAGTGCCCTCTGTGGCATTCCTATTGCCCCCCCCCCTTCCCATTACCCCCGTCTAACTCTCCATCACCTTCCTGTCACTCCTCCTATCACACACATCACGTTTTGTCTCACTTGCAATTCACTTCGTTATTTTCATCACCGCTCCCATCACTGACCTCTCTAAACGTATCCCCTTCTCTTTAGCGACACACACGAGCATTCCGCCAGTCTCCCTGTCGTCTCCATTTGAGCTTCCCTCTCGATTTCGCCCTCTCGACCCCCGCGTTTGTGCCTGCCATTGCAACCTCCTGCGCCATTGTCACCTCCTCCTCCTCCAGCTCCATCACGGCCGCCGCCGCCGCCGCCGCAGCGCGGTGAATGCCGGTGTGGGCCTCGCGGGCCGCGTATTATGCTAATCCGGCCGCCCGGATAGCGCCCGGCCCCGGGAATTAGCGGCGGCGGCGGCGACGCCATTCAGGAGCACATTCGTAAGCAGCGCTCGTAAATAACAGCGCGATCGCGCCTCGTCGTTAGGAGCAGGCAGACGCGCGCGCGACGCGCCGCGACGCGAGGGGTCATTGGCCGCCTCCGCACGCCCCCCCCCCCACGAACACCTCACCTGGTATCCGCTCCTCTGCCATGCGAGCAGAAGGCAGCGATCGGCTGCTCAGTGTTCCGTGGTGTCTCCGATCAAACAAGGCGGGTCCCCGAGCAGTTCCCTGACAAACGGGCCACGAACCGCGCGCGATCGGTCCTTCCTCTTCCTTCTTACGTACATACATTTACAATTATATGCTTCCACTACCACACATGTCAGGAAGCCAGTCGGGAGATAAGAGATTGTCCCCGCCGTGGAGGGAAAATCCCGCCCTCCAAAATGAAGGTCAGAGCCGGATTTCACTATCCAGAAGGGGGAGGGATAAAACTTGCACTTCACTGAAGTGACTAATGACTATAGCAGTTCAGGTACAAACATCAATCAATCTATCTTTAGGGTAAGGTCAGTATCTGGTATTTTGTTTATTTACGTATTGTTTTCGTATTTATTTACGCATGTATTGAGTATTTCTTTATTGATGTTTGGTAGCCAATCAATTACTAAGGTCTTTGAGGCCAATGAGAAATACTCTGAGAAAATACACCTAATGTAGTCCATAATAATGTCGAGTTAAATGACGAGACGAGAAATGGTGGTATAAGAGGAAAGAAAATCCTCGAGAGAACATATCGAGAGCTTGCTTTCTTCGCCACAAACTGCACCTGCTCAAGATGGAACTCGTGCCCCGGCGGTAGATGCTGTACGCGTCAGCCATTCCGCCTAAGCCCATTCAGAGCCCTGTTCTGCAAAACTCGCGTTCGGGCGAACATGGTAGTTTACGACCAAATATAATTTTGCATATTAGTGCACTGATATGTCCATTTAACACACCCTAACACATTAACGAAATGCCACTCGTAAGTGGCCGGTGTGTGTCAACAGTTTTTATCGGTCACATGCGCCTTTAACCCTGTTAACATAGAATTCTACAGATTTGTTAAGTGCACTTCAACCTACCTGTATGTTAAGAAATTTAACATCCTTAGCAAAGGCTTTAGCAACCTTAGCAACATATATAAACAACTATCGATTCATTGCAAGTCAAATGTTTATTAAAAAATAGCTGCGTTTTGTACAAATAATATTCAAACAATTCAGAATATAATAACTCAAATTATTGTAATATTTATTGTAATATTAATGGAACAGTTAAAAAATGTGTATTAGGTAAAAACCTGGAATTTCACCAAATGAAACTCTTCTCCGGTATTCATGTTTACTGACAGTCTGAAGGTGTCGCTACTGGAAGTGGCCGCGCTAACTTCCTCATCGAACGTCATTTCTTTAAGTATCTTTAAGTTCAGGAGATTTATTGGCATCCATCTTCTCCCAAATCACGGTGTACAAATATTGTTTAAATAGCATATTGCATGCAACACTCCAACGTATCGTAGTAACCTGCCGCAGCCACAGAATTCAGTTTTCTATCGCAATAATGTCGTAAATTTTCGCATAAATCGTGATTTTATGGTTACCGATAAAACTCTGAACTTACCACAAAATAGTACAGAAATACATAAATATTAGTTTCTCGGCTCCGCTACGCTTCGTCTCGATTTTTAACTTTTGGCCTCTGCAGTAATAATGCTCATAACATTTCTAGATATATTAATAACTATAACTGCATGACGTCCGTTAAAAAGAATGTAAACAAATGAGTTGTAAGAAAAAGATAATGTTACATGATTTTATATTTCTTTTTATATGTTTTTATATTGTTTTTATATTGTGTTTTGTATTGAAGGGAGAAAAAGTATAGGACGCAACCTCAGCAATACGATATCGATTAGTGGTATTTTGTGATCGACTCGTTGTGAACATAGTAGGTTGAGGGCAGGCTTTTTCGTGATTCTCCCCTTTCAGGAAAGGACAAAAATTATATATTTATAAAACTTCAAAATTATAAAATTAGTAAAATATCCTTCTACATCCTGTTTCAATGATCAAACTGCCCGATTCAATGGAATACTAGCCCAATGATATATCTTGGTGTGCTTTTCGATAAAATATTGAGATGGATATCGTTTCATTGGTAATTAAAGATCAGGGAAAAGTGACAAAATTAAACCCATTAATATATCGTTAAAAATTGAATGGCAGCTTATGATATTTAAATCAATCATTTTACCCTCCTTAACATACGCTTGCCCTGTCTGGGGAAACTCAGCACCCTCATCAGTAGAGAAACTTCAGACGGAACAAAGCAAAAGCCTTAGAAAACCATACAGGCGCCTGGTTGATACCCAATTCCCAGATCCATGGTGAGCTACATATGGATCTAATCAAAGATGACATCTCCACAATTTCGAAATTCTTTGATTGCACACTCAACATTTCTCACAAATAAATTTCACTTAGGACGTAATGCTGTGCACCCTTGCCGCATCAAATCCAAATTCCCAAAAGATACGTTTCGCCTCCCGTAAGTACATGATAAAACCAAATAAAACATGCAAATGTGAAAGCATTCAAATGTGAAAATAAACACTAAACCAAGTCCATCTCAAACGAACACCTTAAAAACGGAGCAGCGATGCCAAGCTCAAAATGCCAATGATGCCTATTCCTAACAATGAATAATCTATAGTATGCAAGCAGTTGAAAGGCCTCATGGTCTAACAAGAAGAAAATAAATTTAAAAAAATGATCAAAGTAATGTTAACGTAGTCCTAATTTGAATGTCCTCATATACTCCCATCCCCCTTTTCACCCATTTTTTTCTCTCAGAGCCCAAAATAGCTCTGGCAACAGCGCATGATTAGCAGTCATGTTAACATATCACAACAAATAACTATTGAAGCCTACGCAACCAAATAACTATTGAATTGTATTTCTATTTGTGTTGTATTATTTCATATTTGATCACTCAGTAATGGCCATTTATCCTGTGTTTTCTTTATATATCTTCAAATAGGGAGAACTAAAGATGAGTAAACTCCTCCGAATACGTCTGGGAACACCGTAACATCTTAATTTTCTTCTGCTAATCCATTATTGTTTTAATTTATTTTCCTCTTTTCCCATTCTTTTACAATTACGATCTTTTCGTTTTACCTGCTTGCGATAGAAAATGCTTGTATAAGACGGTAAACGGCGCGCAAACATAAGCAAGAAACATAACTCCGCATTCTCTCATTAGAAACAGCGAGTGTGTGTATCGAAAGCTTAGGATTATTGCAAAATATTGGGAATCTATATTATAGAAAATATTCGTCATTTTTCACCACATTTACATTTTTCCAATGTAGTGTGCAGAGTGTAGGTCAGAAGAGATAAAATCCATGTGCTGATTCAAAGGCAGATGACAACGTACTGTAGATATGAATTGAGTAAACGCAGTGAAAAGGTAACGAAACACAATAAAGAGCTTTCAGAGGTGAAAAGCAATAACATTTGTTTAAAACGTGTTTTATTGTTAATATACGTTAAAACCGCAGAATAAACGAATAATAGTGGATTATACACATCATGCTCACACAAGGGAAGTAAAATATAGGACGCAAAAGGATATACAAAATACCTTTGTCACATCAGGAGAAAAAGTACTTCGATCTATAGAAAATGCATTGAGTGATGAAGATGTGCAGGCTCATGAACAAGGCGCGACCCATTGAAAAACGGGGTCATAAGATCCACAACCTGCCTCTTCGAACAAAGACCTCTGCGTGACACCAATAAGACCTCTTCGCAAAATCACATACCTCCAGAGGGCTCCGTTCAATATGTGAGAAGCACTTATCTATGCGAAATTGGCGAAAGCTTCGTCGTTTCGGGAATTATTCGTGGTACTTTCTCCGTCCACGACGATTTGAGGATAGGCGAAATGAACACGTTCCTCTGTTGCTTAATCTGCAGAGTGGGTCATTGTTCATTGAAAATCTTCGGTGCCTCCGTGACAAGAGTCTTTCTTCATGAGACAACAGATTTTGCGGGCGATGTCAAAATGTTTGCCCTATCACGAAATCGTTTGGAGAAGGAATAAACTGGTATTCATTTGCAAGGTATTCGAAATGTTTATCATATTTTCAGTTCACAAGTAATAGGGCATCAAAAAACTAATCATTTCTAAGGTAAGTGAAGACATTCGTGTAGAAAAAAGTATATTTTTACGAGTCATAATTCCATAAGGTAATTCCAAACCCAGCTGGTTATATTCTGAGAAAGGAACATCGTCTTCGCACGTGATTTAAAGGTGTCGGCTCAGATCAAAACCATCTACAAAATGACTGCTTTTATTTAACGACGATGATCAAGAGCATACGATACTAATTCAATTTTCTAAACGACAATACTCAACATTCTCAAGAAAATACAAAAGTATTTGAACACATTAGTTTTCTTAATTTGATAAAAGTGTGATATATTTCATAATATTATTACTCTCAGATGATGTATTAACTTAGCATTATTTATGACTGACACACATAGATTATGAACAAGACTGTGAGAATACGTCAATTTTTAATCTTCAGCAGCCAAACCTGACTAATAACAACTCTAATCCTGCAAGTCACATCGCTTAAGCCCATACTCCTGAACTTCTCTGAAAGTCGCGTAGCAACGGACCCGTCATATTTTCTTCACGGCAGGCGGCCTTTCTCCACAAAAACGACATATTCAGGTCTCGTCTGTCGTGGCTGAACACAGAGCATGGGTGTTTTCAGTACGACCAATATTGACCTATTTCGGTGGACTCGTGTCATCGGTTTCCCGGAAAGAGCGAAGTTTGCTCGGGCTGGGAGAGAAGAGGCGGGGGCGAGCGAGCTGAGGGACGGTGAGCTTAAAGGGCAGGGATGTGTGGGAGGAGAATGAACGGGGGTCAACGTGTGCGAGGAGAGATATACCCATGGTTGGTTGGTAACTCCGACCGGGATTCAAACCGGGCCTTCTGGATTACCCCCAGCTGCGGTAACCAATAAACTACCCAAACAACCAGAATGGTGACAATTATATATATTATATACAAGGAGCGATAATCGCGCTCATGAACACTGTTAAAAGGACTGGTTGTCTTCGTGGTAACTTAGTGGTTAGAGCAGATGGGCGTAAAGCAGATAACCCGGTTTCGAATCCCGCTCGGGGCAACCAATTTTTAAAAATATTTAATTGTAAAAATATTGGATTATTTTCTTCGTTCTTACGTACCTCAAGAAAAGTAATTCCTAGCCAAAAAATAATAAAACTAATATTTTCACATTTGACTAATAAATACCATTTATTACTATTAGAAATAATTCTGTACCTTTAGACTTCACTTCGGTAAAAGGAAATGTTGCTCAAACGATGTTTACGTATTGAATGTCTCAGCAAACTAACACCTTACGTTTAATATCACCGCCAACATTTAAATCGTGCTTCTGGATTGTGATTGTTGGCAGTTGTCAAAAGCCATGCGCTCTTCTTGCTATAATTTTAAATTTCGTTGCTTTTTTCAAATTAATTCACATAGAATTGTAGGCCAACGCGATTTGATTTTTGGTGTTCATTTCTTTAAAACTATTTTATTTTAGTTAATTTAAAAAGTTTGTTCTTTGTATTGCGCCTTAGCACAAATTTTCCCCTACAACCTCCGTGTACCCGAGCGAGAACTATTGCATGTTAAACCCCACATTTTTTTCTATTCTTCTATTTCCATCCTAAGAGGGAAAGTTGTTAACGAAAAGTATTTGTTTAAACATTTATAAAAAATAACTTCCATTGTACTAACACAGAATCAAAATAAACGTGGAAAATAAATTTCCACTAAATATTATTCAGTATTATGTGAGCTACGTGACTAAACTCGCTGACCTGAAACTTTCACCGAAACACTACTGATAAAGAAAATACTGGTACAGTTAAAACTCAAACCAAATCTAACAAGACACGTCTTCACTCTTCACTGTACACCCAGATCCCTCCTCAATTAGGTACACAGCACGTGCAGACCTCGGCAAAACGTTAAATAAATGTTTTCACTACACGCATAAAAAACAATCTTCTTCGGTATAAAGTTACTATTAATAGTACTTCTATTTACAACTACTGTTAATAGTTGTTGTTTTGAGAGCGCATTTTGAATTACTAATGATGAAAAAATCTCGTCAGTCTGCGCCAACCACGATGTACACTGTAAATAGTATAGGATAGAGGAATCTAAGCATTTTCAGGTAACGTCACAAAGTTGGCCAACTTCACCAAAGGATTGAAATATCGGTGGCATTGGCAGTTCGATAGAGCCGAGCCAACACAAATTTAATAGAATGTCCGAAGAATATCTCATCCTGTATATTATGGTGTGATGCATATTTCTTTGAGGCTTTTTGATCTCAACATTTTGGTTTTTAAGACCCTCTAACGCTTTGTTTAGGAGTTCTTTAAAGATATAGCTGACTGCGTGCTATGGGTTGCAGTTGACATTAATATTTAAATGCGTTTTTTAACAAATCCTTTATATTTTTAAAGTCAAAGATTAATTCATCACGAGTCAGTGCAAATATCTTTATTTATAAACCTCATTTACAAAGATCGGTTGTGTATGAGTGCCGCAGAAGGTATGTATACCACTGAAATAGTGTAGGAGACGATGCTGAAGGGACAATCACAAATAAGACCATGTCTACACACGATTCGAACCTGCAGCGTCCTCGGTGCAGATGACGGCTGCCGCATTCGTCTGTATCACGGGCCGACGTATTATTATTACTATTATTATTATTATTATTATTCATTATTATTATTTATTATTATGTATGTAATTACTAGTAAAAAGTAGTAAATACATCAATAACGTAATTAATAATTGCATTTGTTTACATTTTCCTGTGAAAATAGCAAAATATGTACCATTCTAACATTATGCTCTAAATATTATGCAATTATAAAAACTCCCAAAATATGTAAAATGCATTATATAAATTACATTTTATACTGCAAGTACATTGTTCCATGGACATATTACAATATGCATATATTTAAATTTAAAGAAAAAGTTTTATTACATAACTGACCTTGACTTTTTATTATTATTAATATTGTAGCGGCACAGAATTGTTAAGACAAATTAAATTGAGTAAAGCAGACCTAAGAAATTTTTTACTGAAGAAAAACATACGGCGTCACGCGCGCAGCCCCCCTTCTTGCAACAGCCACGGTCCCCTGACCCATTTCGAATGTTTATGACACCCCACCCAACAACCGAACAAAGGGGTAAACTGTAAAAGCGCCCAGCGGGAGCCCACATCTGGAATACTTCCGAAACGCCTGTCATCGTGATCGGGGAAACCCCAACCAATAATTCAGTAGCCGGGAAGCCCCTTTAGAAACGTGGCCTACTTTCGAAACAGAATGGAAAAATCATATACTCCGCCGGAGCCCTATTGGCCAAATTTAGTGTACAACGCCATCACCTTTAGCCAATAGCGACGCGACCGTTGTAGGGAGCAAGAACATATGAGGAGAAAAGGTGGGGATAAAAGTTAACTTCGTGCGTTTAGGAGAAATAAAATTACAGTTGGTAGAGAGACTTCTCTGGGGTGGGAGCCAAGCTCGGGGAGAGGCGAGTACACCTCTGAAAGCACTTGGTTAAAATTTCTGTTTAGTTGAAATCACTGGGGTGATAGACCGGAATTCTCAGTGAGAATTTTAGAGGGAGAGAAAAAGCACTTCAAAAGTAAATTGTCGAATCCTTTTGCCACTGCGTATTCGCTGCAGGATTTCGCAGTTACTGAAATTTTTATTCGAGAGGAATCGCATACACAGAGGGAGACATTGCTGTGTGCTCCGCACCTGCGATCGCAGGCAAGATCGCCAGTTATCTACAAATTTGCCGAAGAAGCCTCCAGACGACCCACTGCTGACGTCACGGATTGCCGCCAGACGCCGCTGCCACCCTGCTGTTGAGGGGGCGCGACCGATTGCGTTCCAGCGAAGGTTGCCTACAAGCTCCGCCGCGCTCTCCCCAGGCCCCCCTCGAGCACATCTGCCACGAAGGGCTCTCAGGCATTGTAACTGGGGGCAATAAACCATTTTGTAGTATTTTCAAAGCGGTTCCGCGCCAAGGCACAAGAAAGGTCCTCAGGGACAACTCTGTAAATCTAACTATAAAATAATTTTGTACTCTTCTCTAGTTGTAAGCTTTCCTTTTAATTTTAATCTTCATTTTTTCTTTTTATTCAATCTTTTCTTTCTTTTATTTTTTTAATGTAACTTCCCTGGTACAACTCTGTCCAGGAATAAACGTTCTCTTTTACCAGTAATCAAATTGTTTATTTTGAATGCCCATGCATGCTTCAACTTACAATGCCTTCCATCACTGAATCTCAAGTTAAGGAAATTGTTACAATTGGCTAGTTTTTATACGAGTAAAGGAAATAGGACCGACTGAGCTAGAACCGGGCCGCTAACCGCGCGTTTCCCTACGCCGGGAGGTGTTACAATATTAATAATAAAAACAATAATAAAACACACAGAGTGTACAAAATATAAAAGAAACATTTTTACGAACCGTCTTGGGCAGAGAACATTGATAATTCAGATGGTATTGTGTAGTGTTATTCGAAGCATGATAAAATGATATTGATTATATAATTGTATGCTATTATTAAATATTTTTTAATAAAAAACGTGTTTCTTATTTGTTAGTTTGGAATTATAGGTAATTTGGGACATTGCTTAGTTGCATTTAATAGTTATTCAGTTAATATTTATATTTCAACAAATTGAGTTTCAACATTACCGTAATAACTGGCAATCAGTAAAAAAGTGTTAATTTAAATAATTATGAAATTATCGTTACAAATCACAAATGCACTTTTTAATTAAAACAAGTTATCTGAATTTAAATAATTTTCAGTTCTTTGACTGTTAAGTGTCTAAAATTGCGTCAGACCTACACCATTAATATTAACTAGAGGTGCTAAAACAGCACGTATATTCTCATTTTCATGCAAAATTACGCCACAAGTACTAAAATTTTCGAAAAATTGTACTTGACCTTATTCTAAAACCCATCTTACAGTAACTGATTTTATTAAAGGAAAATTCTGTATCTTTAATATTTTAGTTATAGGAAGAATTTTGAACTTTTGAAATTTTCCAAAAATCAGTATTTTCAACGATCATGAGATCCACATTATTCTCATGAACGTACTTTACGCTATCCAACAACAAACTTTAATAAAAAAAACAATGCATCCATTTTTTTGAAAATTTGGTAATGTCCCAAGAGGTTCATATAAAGTGCCTTACAAAATTAAAATAGAGCTTTCGAATTCAAGGGGTTGGGACTTCAAACAGATCGGATGGGGAATATCAGTTTTGGAGAAAATAGGTTGAACGGTTTAGCGTTTAGACGGACGGACAGACATTTAGGCGTCATTCGATTTTTCGTAATCAAGGACCCACAAGACACACATTGTGGCTACGTCACATGTTAGAGGGTTTTTTCTAAATTTAGAAACTAGATTTATTCACTTTTCGTTATCAGGGCCCTTTAATAAGAGTTTTCTGCCGAAAATTTCCTGTGTTTCCGCGCAGCATTTCATAACTTTCTGTAAACTCCAAAACGAGAAAGTAAAAATACCCTATTACTTTCATTCTAACACTCAAATATTTTTCTTTCACTTTTTTGTTATTTGCGAGGTAGTGGAACGTGTAAGATTTCAGTTAATCGGCATAATTTTCGTCTTGGATGTTGTTGCGTCCAGTTAGGCTTCTAGAACAATTTTGCGGTGACTTGTGACAAGAACCAAACCTAAATCTAATCCAACTCTGAAATGATCCATCAGGACAAATTTCTTGATAATTTGCGCTGGGTAGTGGAATAAATAATGTGCATGACAAAACATTATAATCAAACCAAATTTGGAATGTATGTATTACTTGCTTACATATGTAGTAACACCTATGTGCACCCCACATATGTACACCCCTACAAAGTACTCTTTTTGCCAATATATTTCTGTGACAATAAGCTTGTAAACATTTTTCATTAATGTTGTAAGTAAATGTCTAACAAAACCAACAGAAACGTTCTTATAAACACAAAAATAAGAAGATCGACGGGAGTATTGTGTAAAGTTGTAAAGGAGCGATAAAAGATGGCTGAAAGACGGAAAGAAAGAATGAAAAAAACAACAGATTATCAACCCTCGAGAAACAATCTGTACTCAGAAGAGATAGAGAGAGGAAGAGGGAGGCATTGATCACGTAATAGAGACAGAACGCACGTATGGTAAATAAGAAGAAATTTTGTAAAACGTTGAGAGAAACTTAATGACCAACACATACCCCACACCACATGTAACTTCCTCTAACTTAAGAAATTTCGCTTACACCAATTGTGCCATGCTTAAGCGAGAGCTGCTTCATGTCTTAAGTGATTTAATTGAAGGGATAGCGGTTCAAGGAAGAAAAGATAAGCTCAATATCAGTATTTACATGTTTTATAATCTTTTAATTCTTGTTCCATAGTTGGAGGAGTATGTGATCACCAGTTTGCATAAAGAGGGTCAAACTGTCAGTCACTCGAATTTGCAAAATCATGTTTGCATCAATAATACATTTACTATCAAAGACAACAATAAGAAGCCTACGAAATTTCAAAAAAATAGCGAACGTTTTTTCTCTAGCAACGTAATACAACTTTTATTAATCGTCGTCTCCGTTTTATTTCATCGTCTCCATTTCTAGCGGCTCTTGTTGCAATCCAAACCGACGCGAAGGCACAACATCTCTACACTGCCCTGGTCACGACATTTGGCGCAAAAACAATTGCATCGCGCCGACAGAGGACGCTCGCGAAATCGAAATTACATGCGCAAGTCGAGCGGGACCAACGCGTCGCTGGCGTGAGAAATGATGTTGATAATGATGATGAGGCGTTGCACCAAGAAGCCACTTGGGGCATTAAGAAGACGAACGCTCGGTGGAACTCGAGCGGCGAGAAAAGGCAGCTGGAGAACGGGTTTGGCGTGGCAAGGCGGACGCGCCTAGCGGGAACCGTGGATGCCCGATTTCACGACCTCAGATTATTCGTAAACTCCAAACTCAATTTTTAAAAGTAAAAAGTAAAAAATATAATGTCCCCGCGTTTAGAATTATTGAATTGTTGACATAAAATGATGCATATTACACTACATTACCTTCTATGTAGACTCGAGTAGTCGCTAGGAATCATCTGCTAAACCACTGTTATTCAGACCGAGGCGCGCCTCCCCAGGGAGGCCAAAATGAGTCTCCAAAATGAGGTGCGTACTGCCGTTTCTAAATTTGTGCCAAGATTAGAAAAACTGTGTGATATCTAACAAGCCCATCTATCTCAGTTTTCTGAACTATTAATATGTTCGTTTTTTATAGTTTTCCTTGTAGTTTTCTTCATTTTGTGAATGAGTGCCCCTCTGCACGTTAGCAAGATAACGACAGAGTAGTAACACAGCAGAGACGATTTGTTTATGTACCGAACAGGTGAAACAGGTTCTATATTTTTAAGAAGTGTATAGTTGTGATAATAAGGGCAACTTTTGTCAGGTGGTCATGTTAGCTGTATGCGTACACAGGTTTACCCTTTGAGGCCTTCATTGATGTTACTCGTATTGTATTTTTTGAAGAGGCGTAGACGAGAAGCCTTACCTTACAATTTTGATTAATTGAGGAAAGTGACCTCAGTAATTCAGCCATCGTTAGTATCCTTAGTGTGGCGGTTACGCCCAAGCGGCAGACTCTGCATCCAATGTTTGTATTTAATATAATGAAATACTTCTATTTACTGTCATTTAATTCCAAATTGTTATGTGGTCAGGCACCGCCCATGTTAAAATAGTTTTAGATGTTTTCACTTTGTCCCCTTTCACTCAATATTAGCTACGAGAGGTACCAGGGAATTATGCTTTGAACAATACACAATTGTTGGGTAAAAAATTATCTGTGTACTCATCCCGACAAATTTCTATCTACGAGTTCCTTCTTAATTCATAACGTGAAATCTCCGTTTGTGTAATAATTAATTCATTTCAGTAATTACAACAGTAAATTGCAATATAATTTGCAATACTTAATTTGTATACCCTGTATGCATATAATAAAAAAGTATACATGGTGGCCTTACTTTCAGGTAAAAATATTTAGTGAGGTGAATTTGGTACCTGAAGGGAATGACGGTAGCAAACTGTTTGAAGACCGCTGTAATAAGCAGTGAAATATATTATTATTATTATTATTATTATTATTATTATTATTATTATTATTATTATTATTATTATTAAAGGTCGCGTCAACAGCTAGGTCATTAGCGACCACTTTATATTATCGATATGGTTAACAGTAAGATGTGATACGGTGATGGTGAGGAATGAAAGGATGAACACAAATACAACCATGCCCGAGGTCAGACCCACATCTGTGATCCTTTAGTCTAACATCTCTACGACACTATTGCCTTAACGATAACGGCTATCTGAACGATATTATTATTATTATTATTATTATTATTATTATTATTATTATTACCATTATTATTAAAACAAAACATTTGAATGCATAAATTGTTTAATAACTCAACAAATGTATAATTTTACATAAGTCAAATAATACTGACGGTATCCATAATTATTTGTAATAATTTTATATATTCCCTTTTCATACGAAAAAACAATTATGCCATTGTAGTGTTTCTGATACAATTACACATTATCTCATTACTTTACATGAATAATAAGCTATTATTTTCACTTTTTCAATAGAAATTTTGAAAACAATAATGCAAATATTTTGATAATTTTCTTTATTTTTGGAAAAAGTCTTAGGAAGAAGGGGAAGTGAAGATGAAGAAAAATATATGTTTATGTGTCCATTAATATATCTGTTATTAAGGTCCAAAATGTGTTTCAAAACGTCCGTCCGTCTGTCCAGTTGGCGTCCACTGTCTGTTCGTCTGTCTGCCCCTTTATTTGTCTTCTCTTCCATATGTATGTATGTCTTCCTATCTGCAAGAGGTTCTCATAATTTTCCCTAACTCACTGTCCTCACATATCCTTGATGCACAAAAAAGTGAATGTCTTCGTTGCACAAAAAATCATTTTGCAGGGGAAACGTTTTAACGCGTGTAAAACCGATATTTCATGAACGACTATGAAATGTTTTACTCTTAGATGCAGCGATATTATCATTTATATTTCTGAAACTTTTCCTAATGAACATATACTATTTTCTGAACGCATTTCTTCAAATAAATAACAAATGATCTTAAGATCTATCATATTTCCGATGAATCGACGACTATCACTAGACTTACAGCTTATTTGGGAAAGGGAAGAGAGTGGAGGAGAAAAGAGAACGGAAAAGAGAGGAAAAGGAGAGAGATTGTGAGAGGAAGAGAAAAGCTGTGGTGGGGAGGGGAAGTGGAGAAAGGGGAGAAGATGAGTGGTCGGTGGGTTAGTGAGGTGGGAAAAATAATTGAGGCGGAAGGAGAACAAAAGAAAGTGAGTAAAAGGAGAAAAAGGGAAGTAAAAGCGAAAGGAAGAGTTGTAAAATATTCGAAAGGGAGGAGAAATGGTGAATGGGAGAGGTAGAAGGGATGGGAAGGGAACAGAAAGTGAAGGAAAGTAAGGGAAGAGGAAGGGACATACAATTATACATAGCGAGGGAGAGAGAAAGGAATGTACAGGGGAGGGAAAACATGGAAGAGGAAGGGAGAGGAGCAGAGTGATGGGGGAATGGGATGGTCGCGGCATCGCCGAGCCAAGGAGAGCTGTTTGCCGCGAGTGTTTGCTGAGCGCGCCCTTTGCGCCGCCCTCGGGGCTGCGGCCGGGCGCACGTGGCGGCGAGCACGGGGCGCGAGGCGTTGCGTTGGCAATGGGATGGGGCGAAGGGCGGAAGCATCGAGCAATCACAAAAAATAGTAAGATTCTAGAAGAGACGTTTTGGTGGCGTACCTGGGAGATCAATATCATAGGCGATGGTCATGGAGAAAATAAGCAAGGATTTAGTCTTAGCACTTCAACTACTAATGCCATGAGTCCCAAAAGAGTAGTGTAATTATAGTGACAAGTAGCGGTGTTCCTCTGCCTAAATATGAGATCCTCACCGATCTGCACGTCCGATGGCAGGTATACCCAAATAGCGGGGTAATGACGAACCCGAAACCTACATAGATTTTGTGACTGGTTTCCTGACTTGCGTGATGTCATGGATACTCACAGCGACCACAGACACAGAGCTTTCATATAACAAATGTATTTATGTACAAAGAAAACACAACAAATATTTACAATTAATTTCCTTCTTACACCCTAGCTCTGATAGACCAACTATCCCCTGATCACGGTAGCGATCCAAACCCGATTGATGATCGGTTTCGGTTGTGGCACTCGTCACTCCTACTTCTGAAGCGCGCACAAAGCCTAGCTTTCATGACCGGATGTCACACTGGGACACGAAGTCCGCACTGGCGTACCAACTGATGGTCTGCCTCGATCGCAGGAGCGATCTTACCCCATTGAGAATCGGCGTGAATCGTGGCACTCAACCACTCCTCACCTCGGAGCACGCACACAGCATCGCTCCCCTGTGACCGCAGTCACCCAAGGACATAAAGTCCTCCGCAGGCTTTGTCAACTCGTGACTGGAGCCTCGCGAGCCTGGCTCCCATATGCACCGTCGTGGCGCCATGTTTTGTTCAACTGCACGAGGTTCTCCCACTGTCTCTAGAACCCACCCACTAGCAGTACATTTGTGCAGTTTTGTGTACGCACGAAAAGTGCAATGCGCGCTCACGCCACCGCGGTGGGACCATTCCTACCCTAACGGGCATCTATGGCCAATCCTGTAACATAAAGAAAAAACAAAAGGTCAAAAAATGACTTTAGCCTACCGGTGCGCGCATTGCGTGTTTTGTAATACTCGGTTTATTCCTCAGTCCCACTTCTCTGTTTCAGATTGCTCTTACTCGAGAAAGTGCTTCGGTCGCCTATACTTCGCCCTTTGATCGGGTTGGTATGAGGCGATCGCGGTAATATCATTTTCCGAGATAGAACCCACCCACTGGCTCTGTGTACTCCGTTAAATAGTCGAGGCTCACGTGACCTACTACGTCCCGCCACCCCCACCGCGGTCTTGCTAACCATTAAAAAGGGTTCGGGTCTCCGTTTCTTAAGACCGGGAGACCCCAAAACCTTGTGACTCCCGTTTCCGCGTGCTTGCTTTAGGGAAAAACCCTTCTCTCCTTCCTGTGGCGAGGAGTTTCCTCTTACTAATCCCTTACCAAGCGTCCCCAAATAGATGCCACGAGGCACGCTGGCTAATACGTTGCACTTGTATGGTATTGTAATGCACGTACGTATGTGTGTTTGAAAAAGGGAAGTGGAGAGGACAAGGAAACGTCGTGC
The DNA here is from genome assembly GCA_017312745.1 of Gryllus bimaculatus. Taxonomy (NCBI): domain Eukaryota; kingdom Metazoa; phylum Arthropoda; class Insecta; order Orthoptera; family Gryllidae; genus Gryllus; species Gryllus bimaculatus. The sequence continues at coordinate 15,999,921 of BOPP01000011.1, forward strand.
GCGATCCGTAACTTATAGGTTAAATTACCGCATCAGTATCCACCTGGTATTAATAGTAAAACCTTGGAATATTACCGATCCGAGCAATCAGCTGCTAGGATTCCCCTTTGGATAAGAACTGAATACAATCCAGTGATGTAGTGTCAAAATTCCGCCACTGATGTGGCTCGAACCCAAAACCTCCGTGTTAATGATTCTGCAGAGGTAAAGATGTCGCCACGAAGTTATCGCAGCTCGTATGGCTACAGAGAAATTAAATAAAGAGGGACGGGAGAAACGCGAGAATTCACTAGAAAACCTTGGCCAGCACGATGACTACTACGAGTAATTTCAACGACCCTTCCGTTGATTTAGTTTCTAATAATGCTAATAATTTTAAAAAAATGTTTATTAGTTTGCGAATCATTAAGTAAAATATATTTTATCACGACTATTGCCCAGTGCTAAAATTCTGATTTCGTATTTTTTATTTCTTCATTTTCTAAAGTCACATATCTGAGAAAACGCTTTGAAGTCGAGTAGAGAACACGTTTTACAAACAATTATAAAGCAATTAAACCTCTGCGATGTCGCATTTTGTCGGTTTAGGGTTAACGGTGGGAATCTGTTTGTATTGGCACATAGACGGCCAAAGTAATTCAAATTTGTTCCCACGCTTGGATCTCATTCAGTTTGACTACTATTTGAAGGTATTTTAGAAGAAAGACGATACAATTCAAACTTAGCACCTTCGAGATCGTTTAATTTAGGTCCAAAACCCAGCGACTTCTCAAACATGTATCAAAAAATTCATTTTGTATGAGACTCTTTGCAATAAACCTTCAAACTGCATACAAAAGTGGCCGGTAGAACTCACCACCCCCTGGCCTGCCGGCGGGAAAGATTGCACATTGTAGAAATTTCTCGGAATGCAATTTTTTCACATAAGGTGCGACCAGGTCGAATTGTTTGAGAATTTCTAGCTGCAATTAGTTTCGTAGCAGTCGTGTAGAAAAGCTAAGTAATACGCGTATTGGGCGCATTGAAAGTTGGATTGGTACGTTGGCAAGCAACTCCGGTATGCAGTCTCCGTGACCTGCGCTCAGAGGCGCGGCAAGAAGCAGATAGCATGAATGACAAATAGAATTCGTAAGGAGAACGTTTATTTTCGTCCAGACAATGGTAACGATGACACTTTCTTCAATTCTTAATGATTGTTAAGGCAAAGTGTTAATCTTGCCAATAATATGTCGTTTTTATAGAACCGTCTCGACTGATGAGGACACAGAAAGGCGATGCACGGAACCGCTTGTTGCAGTTTCTGCAAATGCTCTCCCAATCATCTAAGCAATATTTCGCAGTCTCAACAGTTCTTAACATATGATTTCCACTTTCTAGGAATAAAATTTCGTTGTCCGTGAACTCTGTGACGTCTGTAGAGTCCTTCAACTATGAATATTACGAAAAAAAGATCGATGCCCGGAGTTTAGGACCTTTTTGTTTTCTCTTCAAAATTGGAAGCTTCTGAATATCGAACGTTTTCGTTTTCTTTGATTCAATTAATGATTTCTTAAATAATTTGGAATACTTACTGTATAACTTGCTGACGGACTTCTTTACATGGCACATGTCAATGAAGTGTATCTAGAGCCCATGTCATCAAATCTAAATTCGGAATATGAAATTGCAGCCCATGACAGTACAGAGTGGGAAAGACTTACACGTTAGTCAATAATCTAAAGAAGCTGTTGCTGGTTAAGTTTTTTCTAGTTCGCCACTATCTCAAAGTAAAAATATGTTTATCAGGTCGCCCTGAGGTCTTGAAGAGTGATAAAGGCTTCAGCACAAAGAAGCATTGGATATATTTGGTCATTATTCAACTCTTAAAAAGTTACTCAAGCGTAAAGACGTAAATGTATTTGCTATTCTGCCTATTTTGCCTTCCGAAGAAGATATAACGCCAAGAGTTAATTTCGTCGTGCGTGTTTTTAGATCCAGATGATAAATCTAATCTTTATACGTCCCGTCGTCGTCTCTATGGACTGTTACACAGCTACTACCAGCATACCTAGAAGAGTGTCAGCAGACATGTTGCGAAAACGATACCATCAGCAATATTATGCCAAGATTAGGATTCATAACATAAAGCAACTGATTTCCTGGATCAATTGGTATTGAACCTGTCGCCAGCTCACTGCTCACAAAATGGCCCATTGTGGCAGATCTGCAGTCGACGTGGCCCAAGTCAGCGCGCCCCGTCGAAGGCGAGGGAGGCCTTTCCACGCGCAAGGGGGACGACACGGCTCGTGGGCGGGTCTGCGTCGGCGACGACTCAAACGCGCGTGGCGGAAACTGCACGCCTCCATTTTGTGTGAGAAATATTCTGTAAATAGGTTTTGTTCATCTCTGAAGTGGAACAGATTATGAACGAGTCAACATTCGCCTTTCTTCGCCTTTTCAAAAAAAGAAAAAGAAAAAAGAAGAAAAAAAGAATCTCCCGGCGCGCCGTCTTTGCCGTTCTCCTTGAAGGATAAGAGGCCGCGAGGAGCAAAAAGGCCCTGCGCACATGCGCCGCTTCCAAAGGACGTCGTCCTCTAATGGTAACAAGAAGAGCGCAAGAGGCATCCCAGGCAGTGCCTGGCCCTGGCACAGCGCTTTTGTGCGAGCAACGCGCCCCCGCAAGGCGGTCTTCCGCGCGTTCTCCGTGCGAACAGCAAACTAGTTCCTTCCCATACGTGTGTGCCCCTGTCTGCAAGTGAAAATGTGTACAGAAGACTAAGAGAGAGCAAGTATTACAGAGAAAGATGATAGAGGAAGACGTGGAAAAAAGAAAAAGAAGGTAAGGGGGAGAGTAGAAATAAGGGAAAGGGAAAGGAGGAGGAGAGTGAGAAATTCCTCCTCATATTCACTAAGCAAACTAGTTGGTTGATATACGTGTGTATGTGTGTCTCCGACTATGTGTGTGTATGTGCGAGTGTGCGTATGTGTGTGCGCACGCGCGCGTGAGTGTATGTGCGTGGTGTGTGTGTGAGAGAGAGGGAGGGAGAGAGAAGTTGAGGGGAGACAATGACAATCAGACAGAAGATAGAGATATGAGTGATTAAAGAGAAGAAGGATAGAGGTTGTGGAAGAGAAAGATGTGTTAATAGAAATAAAGAGAAAAGAAAGGTGAAAACTGGGGATAAGTAAGGAGAGTAAAAGTGTAAAGATAGGGAAAAACAAGAAAGAAGAGGAATAGACAGGAATAGAAAGAGAGGAGTGACAAGGAGGGGAAAGAAGGGAAGACAAAGAAAGACCGTAAAAGAGTGGCATGCCTGTGTTTAGTACTAATCCAGCATTGGAGAGGGTGCTGGCTCACCTCGGCCCCAAACCCGCTCGAAATAGCCCTGCAACCCTCCAGGATTTACAAATATCTTTGTCTCAGTTCCCTCGTGGCTTGTCTGTTTTCCATGTAAATGTCCAATCACTTAAACAGTATTACTCTAAAATTTCAAACATTATAACTAAAAAGAAACCAGGCCTGTTATTAATAGGCCAAACAGGGATAAAATCTGCAATAAAATCAGGACTCGTATCAGTATTTAACTAAAAACTCTTTCGGAATGATAGGTCAGTAATTTAAAGCAACTTAAAAGAAAAGATGGGTGGAGGGATCGCATTGACATTAAGGTTAAAGTAGTCGCTCACTCCACATCCTCTTCACCTGGCATGGAATATATGTTTGAAGAAATCCAATTGAAATGAAACGCATAGTCGTTGCTGTAGTTTACTGGCCCCCAAAAACGGGCGTTTTATCCGAGTAGGAGGTTCCTCTTCCGCAGTTCGCAAGTAAATATCACAGTATCATAATCATGGGTGATTTTAATTGCGATCTGAAGGTATCGCCCACAAACTCGGACGAAAAGTTTATTGATACTATTAATTCATACAATTCACAGATTTTAGAATTTGGCCCTACTCACTTATCATTAGGAGCTGAATCATGGATAGATCACGCGATTGTGTCAGACACGTCAAGTATATTAATGTACAGTGAGATATCAGTTTCGAGATTACCAAAGCATGTTTTGCTATTTATGGTGTACTCTATAAAATACCCTATATATAAAAGAATGATCCACTACCGTGACTACAAAAATTAATTCTGAGGTTATGTTCGACGACAGTGCCAAAGCTCCCTGGCATGACGTTTATAATCAAACATCTCTTAATAGTAAAGTAGAAAACTTCAACGAAATTATATCAGATCTTTGATAAACATGAACAATGGAAAACGCGACGTGTGACAGGTCCCGCTGACCCGTGTCTTACAAGTAAAGTAAAGCAATTCATGTAGGAATGCGACTCAGCTTACCATCGCTTTGAGTCTAATAAAACCTCTGAAAATGAAAGAGTACAAAAAGTTTTGAAAAACAAAAAATTAGAAACGCGAAAATTCAATATTATCATAATATCTTTAAATATAAATACAAAAGATGTTTCGAACATACTGAGAGACCTCGGGAGGACGAAAGAAAATTCTTCTGCAATTCCTGTCGATATGCCTTTGAATGACATTAATGGCTGCTTTGTAAATGTTTCAAAATCAATACCACCTTGTGTCAAACACAATACATTAAAGATACTTGCAACCAATTCATATTTTCATTAGTAAGATTATTCTTTCACTAAAATCAAATGCTAATGGCTCCGAGGGTATCGCAGCTAAATAATTGAAATTTGTTTTAACATTTGCCCCTTCGGCACTCACGCACCTAATTAATTTCTCATTAACAATGGAAACCTTTCCTCAAGCGTGGAAGCTTACACATGTTCGACCCATGCCAAAATCAAAACTGACCTCGGCGTCTGGCAATTATCGCCCAATTAGTATATTTCCGACAGCGTTTTGGAAAAAAGTATTCAAAAAGAGATTGTAAAACATGTAACTGATTCAGATCTGCTTTAGCAATCTGATTCAGATCTGCAATAACCTTCAATTCGGCTTTAGAGGACGTATAATCACACAACCGGCTTTATTGAAAATAAAAGAAGAATGAGAGAAGCGCTAGATGATGACCTCGTAACTACATTAACTCTTTTGGATTTTTGTAAAGCTTTCGACTCTGCAGATTACGACATCCTCATAGAGAAATGCAAAATTCTACGTTTTCTGTCTCCACCATCTCTTGGATTGCAAGCTATCTCTACAATAGGCAAAAAATTGTAGACGTTGACGAGCTGCACTCCAATCCAAAATCTCTCCAGCGGAGACAACCCCAGGGATACGTGTTAGGGCCACTTTAATTTACATGAAAGACCTATCAGCCCAATTTACAGAATGTAGTCATCATATGTACGTGGATGACCTGTAAAGTTATATCTCCGGGAAACTATCAAGGTAGAAATGCTAATAAATAAATTAACTAATGAAATCTCGTCTGTAGTCAAATGGTCAATGAGACATGGATTCAATTTTTTAATTGTCCTACGAAATCACAGACTATCATAATTGGCTCTTCTCAAATGCATAAGAAACTTGAAGGTTCATATGTTCCTGATGTGCTGATATAGACCATGTTGTAGTGTCTCATCATACACAAGTGAAACACTTGGGCTTAATACTTGATGATCCTCTATGCTGGAAATATCAGATCAGAAATGTCTGTGGCAATGTTTATGCTCCTTTGCAACCCCTTAGATGTTTCGATAAATTTCTCCCTTCTAATACGAAAGAAATGTTAGTAAAAGCCCTGATGTGTCCTCATTTCGACTACGGTGGCATTATGTATAACAATTTGAAAGATTCACCCGCTCAAACCCTGCAGAGAGCTCAATATGCTTGTATTCGTTCCATTTATAATATAAAAAATACGATCACATCTCCGGAGTTTATAAAGAGCACAAAATATTAACACTAACGGATAGGCCTATCACAGCTTTTGTCTTTTATTTAAGATGCTAAAAATGGGTTCCCCTTCATATTTAACAAATTATTTCGTATATATTAAATCTTCTAGATTTTTAAGAAATCTTAGATACTGTAGATCGGGAGTGGAATAAATTGCCTACCAATATCATGCTGCTCCTCATTAATATCTTTTAAGAAGCAACTAAATAGTTTGACTTACAAAGTACAATACATCATTTTACAATTTAAATCACTGTAGATTACCGGGCAAATAAAACTTATTTCTTACAAGGGAAGTAACAGATGTCGAAACCTTCATGTTGAAACACCCCTCGAACTTTTTATGGCACACGCAATGCACTATCAGAATCCTATACCCAAAATATTAGCTGCCAGTTTCCACTGCAAGGCTCCAAAAGAGAAACTAAAATCGTATCTAGCAATGGAGTCTCGTGGCGCTTCTGGACATCCCTACTAGCGTCGAGCGGGCGGATAGACGGCCGAACAGGTGGGTCACACGGCCATCGGGCGGGCACGCGAAAGCCAGGAGCAGTCTCTCGACGCAAGTTAGTGCCCACGAATAAAAGGCAGAAATGACTGGTTTCCACTGTATGATTAAAACATTCATGCTTTTGACACCACGCACAACGAATAAAAACTTCATTGTCCATTCGTTGTTCATCAACATTCTTCTTCACAGTGGTTTTTCGTAGTTTCAAGGCAATATTTGAGGGACACTACAAATTCAGGAGACCTCTCTGTTATGTACCTTGTTGAAACCAAGAATACTTTATCACATTCCAGAAATGAGGAGAAGAAAACTGAAAATTAATGAAGGATTGCAATTGAATAATTGTGTCTGTACCGGAAACGTTTTCGTTTATACGTTTCGTTTAATATAACAAATTTAACCCTCGAAGAGAGTACAACAGTGCATGGAAATGGCCGTTAGAAAATTGCACAAATTTAAAATTTCACAAAGAAATTTTTTCAATGAGGAATATAGACAATTCAGAGAGCCCTATTAGGAAACTAGAAAGAAACACAATTTCATTCTACCACAGACTTTTAATAAATTTGGAGACAGAATACGTAAAACAGCTCTTCCAAAACTGCTCAACTCACTTCCAGATGATTGATATTTGCACTTTGCCTATAATAATAGTTAGTATTTAATTATATTTTTTGTTGATTTAATTATGTAAATTATAATTCGTTGACTATGTTTCTTTTGGGATTATTTCTTGGGTAATGACAATAGTTTGAATTTGTTTAAGACATAACAATAGTTTACGAATTGTTTGAAATGTTTCAGCTGCCAGAGTGTACTCAATAGTTAATTGAGTGGACTGTGAACAGCAATGATATGAAAAACGTGGCTCATCGCTCTCTCTGACAAGTGCAATCAGCACTTGGAGAAGGCAACGTGTGTGTCATACAAAGTCTCTGAACCGACTATTTTTGTCATATTTGAGGGTGATGGGTTTATTTGTTTGATTTGTACACTGTAATATTCTTCCATGACGATGATGATATTAAATTCGATTATTGTTGTTAGTATTATTATCATTATTGTTATTAATGTTATTATTATTTTTAGTAGAAGTAGCTGCAGCAGCAGTAGTAGCAGTAGTAGTAGTAGTAGTAGTAGTAGTAGTAGTAGTAGTAGTAGTAGTAGTAGTAGTAGTAGCATTACTACGAGTATCTTCTTGTAAATACATAAGAATATATGTAAATAACCATAGAATTAGAGGCCTAAGAAATTAAAGTTTTAATTAAAAATTAAAACTTACAAAAATAATATAATTTAATGTAGCGCCATTCCTTCTATGGATGTCTTTGTAAGGTGGACTTCTCAATTATTGATGCGTAAAGCCGTCCTTAATCTCTGATATTGGTAGCAAATTTCTACGTATCAGAATTAGCCATTCTTTCTAACGAACCTTTCCAAAACCTGTGATGAAATATTCATTGATTACTTGTACGCTTTCCATTCAGTGGGCTCACAAAGCGTGTGATATGCAACAGTGTTATGCCAAACGAAACGTTTGAGTGATTTTTCTGAATGGCGGCTCATTTTACGCCAAATTCAAGAATCCTTTTCTGAAAGTCTGCCGAATCATTGCGGTTGAGAATTCGCGGTTTCCTTCAGTTTTTGTACTCAGAGTATCTTTTGAAGAAAACGAAAGACACTCAGAGGACGCACCTATTTCGTGCAAACACTCGAGTTAAAACTACATGTGACACTCAAACTTGAAATGAAAAGTGACTTTCGCCATTGAGTCTGCGGACGATGAGACCTTTGATGTGTTCCGGCCGCTTCCTTTTGGTGCAAAATCTGCAGTATCTCAAATTTTTGTGAATCCTCGTGCACCTTAAGAAGACGTTCTCAAAGAGAGGCTATATTTTTGTTGTCATTACAAATATTTTAACAATATTACTATTGTCTATTATTACGTCAGAAAGATAATATGTATCGAGCTTAATGCACAACCAGTTTCAGGATATGATACATTCATTGCAGGGGATGTGCAACGTACACTACAAGGTCTTGGATGAAGGAATAATTGCGGATGTTCTGAACTTTAAATAATCTCTCTTTACAATTACAAAAAGTACGTCCTCTGGAACTAATCTGATAGAAAAACATTCCTCATGAATTGGAAAGAAATGAACTTCTCTGATAGAGGGGTTTTATCAGGGCTTCATTATAATAATAATAATAATAATAATAATAATAATAATAATAATAATAATAATAATAATAATAAACTCTAGTCAGGTATGATGCATGGCCTAGACATGGAAATAAAGACTATTGAAGAACATTCCAGAGATATTGATATGCAGTTGGTGATTGGTAGCAAAAAGTGCAAAATTCAAGAAATACAGAAGGGTAAACTCGCAAATGAAGCTACATACGAGACTGTAAGTGGAGAAATAATATTATTTCTGGAAACCAATGAGTTATACAAATATCTTGGTATACAACAAGTATGATAGCACATTACAAGATTAAGGTAACGTTAAAAACTGAGCTCACGAACCTACTCAAGGCAGTTTTAAGAATTTTCCTCAATTATCGAAACCTCATGGTTGCCATCAACACATAACTCTTCCAATTTTTACATTTTCGATAGGTATTTCCAAATGGTCCTTAACAGACTTAGAGGAAATAGAAAGTCGGGTGCGATACTTGGTTGCCACCATCCAAGAAGTGCTTTTCAGAGGATGACACTGCCGCGACGAATGGGAGGGCGTGGTATCGTAAGGTTGACAATCTACCACGCTAAGCAGATAACAGCCGTGAGAAAGTACTTTGCTGGGAAAGCGAATGTTTCTCAACTCCGTAAGGTGGTCGTACAGGCAGATGTCAACTATACTCCCCCAAATATAAAACAACAAAAAAATCAATCCAACAGTCATCTTTTCGAAAAGGAATGGATTCCTGGAAACAGAAAGTCCTCCACAGTGCATATCCTTCTGCAGTCGCCAATCCAAATGTCGACGGGGAAATGTACAAATTGCTCAGCACAGGATATTTGTACCCTGAAAGTGAAGACTTTACGGTGGCAATCAAAGATCAGGCTGACGTAACAATGACTACCTTAAATATTAATTAAAGACCAAAAAATACATACGGATGAGTGTCAATATCATGAAACCATCCAGCATATCATCTCGGGTTGCAGTGCACTAGCCTCAACAGACTACACAACGAGACACGATCTAGTGAGCCGCTCGTGCCGGATCTAGTGACACGATCCATGCCAAGCTCGCTAACAAACACAGACAATTGATACACCTTACTAGCAATATCATCCAGAAACGGTGCTTGAAAAAGAGTCCCATAAGTTGTACAGGGACCGAAGAATTCTAACAGATAGAACAATCCAACACAATAGACCCCATGTATACGTAAGCTTCCGCGGCTCGAATCCATCAATTCTCGGCTGTCCGGGAGACGCCGCGTCGTTGGCTGGGGGTGCAGACGTTTCGCCTGACATGTCGCAGGCTTCCTCAGGGCTTCTGCGAGAGAGATAGGTCCGGGGAGCTAAGGAGGGGACGTAAGAGGGGGGTCCTCGCAAGAATTTTGTGGCGAAGGTCCTTGGCGTGCTTGTGCCAATAGAGGCCATGATCTAGAGTCACGCCTAGGTACTTCGCGCTTGGGGACCAAGGGAGATGTGTGTCCGCTAGCAACACCGTTTCCTGGGGGTCTGCCCTCTGATGGATGAAGTTTAAGGCCACGCATTTTTCAAGGTTTAGGGTCAGTCGTTTCCGGCGGAGCCAGGTGGGAAAGGCGGCGAGGCATTCATTCAGGTATCTCACTGCTTGCCTGCTGTTTGCTGATTTCGCTTAATACGCAAAGTCGTCCGCAAACATCAGGATTCCCGCTTCTCCAGGCAAACGCTGGATTCCCGTTCTCCTTTCTGCTAGCAGAGGCTTATCATTGACATACAAGCCAAAGATAGTGGGGTAAAGCACGCTTCCCTGTGGAACTTCTGCCTCGGCGCGTCTTAGGGACGATTGCACGCCATTAACTCGCACTCTGAACGTTCTCTCTGTGAGAAAACTACCGATCAACCTAGTGTAGCAGTTGCTTATCCCTGACTCAATGAGACATAAGAGTGCCCCCTCATGCCACACCGTGTCGAAGGCCGACCGCATGTCCAGGAAGGCGGTAGGTAGATTCTGCCGCTTCCCAAGAGAGAGACCGATCTCGATGCAGAGGCGCGTCAGCTGCTGCGCGGAGCTATGGTCCGCTCTGAACCCGAATTGTTCGTCTCGGAGGAGACCTAGACACAGAATTTCCTACTGCTAGCGCACCAGTATGAGGCATCCTAGAGTCTTTCCTAGGAGCGAGAGTAGACTAATGGATCTATAACTACTCGGCAGGAAGAGTCTCTTACCGCACTTGGGTATTAAGCAGATGTTCGCTGTTTTCCACGGGCGCGGGATATATCCTTGTGCTAGGCAGGCATTGAAAAGTGCCAAGAGAAATTCAACCCCTTTGTCGGCAACGGCTCTCAAGTGGGCGGCGGTGATGCCGTCATTGCGCAAGATTTTTTGGGGTTGAGGCGGCGGAGCACTCCGCGGAGCTCTCCGTCCGTCACGCGTCGGGCTGATGTATTAAGTGTGACTGCCAGGAGGCACCGTAGGTGCTTCGCAGTCACGTGGGCATCTCTGGCTCCGGCGTCATTGGGTGGGAACTGTCGCTCGACCGAGTCAGCAAAGACTTCGCTTTTTGCAGCGTCGTCCCACACATACACCGGTGCCGGAGGAGGTTGACCAGGGAGGCTGAGCTTGGGATGTCCGCGTATGTTTGAATGGGGTGATTTACTCCTGGTTGCCGCCCCAGTGCTTTGGATAAGCCCCATAGGCGTTTGTCATGGTATCGTGCTGGTCGTGACAGCATGTAAGCCGCTAGTGGTGTGACGCTAAACAGGCGGGCGCACACCGGGAGACCCGAAACTACTTCAGCCGACCAACGCAGCACCCAAAAACGTTCAGCTACACCCGCTTGGACATCACTCGGGACCAGTGACCACGACGGAGGTTACAATGGACAACTGACGTCTATTAAAATATTGTAAGGATATTCCAGCGCACTACCCGTTGCGAAGCAGTTTATTTAGGTTACCGGCAGGAATTATATACATGTTTTATGGATCTTTACCCACAATTAACGCATATCTCAAAACAAAATGTAGCAGATTGAAAAGCGTTAATTTACAAGTTTGAAAACTGCGTCTCCCGAATTAGGAGAGAGGAAGTTAAAGCCGAAGTCCCAACAGAGATGCGACGGAATGAAAAACGAAAAGAAGCAGTAGAGTCCTTTGTAGAATTAATGCCTCAAATATCACAACCGGACACGATAATCCAGCAAGTAAATGCTTTTCGAAATGAGCGCCAACGCTCTGAAAATTTTGTTGAAACTACACTGCTTGAACAACTCCATCAGCAATATGAGAAAACAAAAGCAGACTACTAGAGATTTACGTATCAAACTAGACCAAGAATACCAAGACAACGCGTTCTAAAACAATGGCTCAATTGATAAAGCTGGCGAATGAGAATATACTTCATAATGAAGTGGAACAAATACAAAATATTATACACGACCAACTTGATTCAACCATTTATTACATGGCAATTGCAATCATTAGTGCTCAGATCTGTTATAGGGGTTCTGGAAGCCTATCTGAGCAGAAATAAAAGCCAAAAGATGAAGATAAAAGCATCAAAGATCATGAGACTGCATGACAAACACGCAGCGTACAATCCTGAAAATGAGTATATCTTAGAATATATTGATTCACACAATAATTGTTCTGATCTATTAATGAATTCAAGAATCTCTCCAAGTACATGCTATATATTAAAGTAACGAGAATTTAATGCGGCAGATCCAAGGAATTGTAATCCTTTTATTATAATTAGGACTTTTTCAAGGCTTCAAATCTGCTTGCTTCAAAAGGCTTCTTATCGGCTGGCTGCACTGACCGTAATTTTTCTTTTCTTTTTTCAATCAATACCATGCGATTGTTGAATCAGTACCTTATGGAAAGTGCCACGAGTGTTAATGTTTCCTTCTTCAACCCTGTCCTCTTTCTTCATATACACATGCACACACACACGCTGTTCGCACATACGCGCACGTATGTACTCGCGTACATCCCACGCACACAAACGCACGCACATTCTCACACACACATACACATACCAGAAGATTGACCCCTATCCCGTTGGAGGTAGATAACTGCGAGAGGAAACCCCACAAACTGTCGGCTTAAGGTGGAAACTGAATCTCAGAAAGCAGCGGAGGGGGATCAGCGCCACCTTCCGACGTCACACGCACTACTTTTCCAGGACTAACGACGCAGTCGAGGCGCCCGGAGTCAAGACTCACTCAACTGGAGATAAACTCACATCACATTCCATCAACCACGTGCATTCTTTCTCACACGAAGTTCCTAACGAAGGCCCCCCGAGAGCAGCTGCGGGCACCGTACGCGGGACGCCCGCACACCCGCCCGCCGCCGCCCGCCGCCGCCCCCGCTCGCCCGGGGCGGCCCAAATCGCGTCGCGCCGAGATACAATTATCATTGTATACAAATTTACGTAAACAAGGCGGCGCGGAGAGGCGGCGTGCAGGCGGAGGCCAAGGCGCGCGTTGGCGGCTGATCTGCTTCTTGAGCAAAGAGGCGGCGGATCTGATACACGCTATTGCGTCAGAATAGTGGATGTTGTAAACGTAGATCGACTTTGTTGGAAAGCAGACTTTAAAATATTGTTTTTTCAAATTATTTATTACGTTCAACCGTAATTGGGGACTTTTCAAGAAAACGCAAACAAATTTGGGTCCCAGTTTGCAAAAAATACTTCATTTTTGACAGATAATAGACAATTTAAAACAGTCTAATAAACGGTCTAATAGATGCAAACCTGGCCAACATAATATTAAGTTGGTCATGTGATGTACGCCCGGTTTTCATCTATGGTCACGTAGTTTTTATGACTTTGACTTTCATATCAGAAATTTATATGTAAAATGTTACTTGTTTGAAATGTATTACTAAGCCTTTTTTACAAAAGTGGACCTAAAATGTTTTGAAAAAGAGCCCAAATAGAACCAAAATGGTACAAGCAAAAAGAAAAAAAAATTTTGTAATGTTCAAAAAGAAAGTCCATGTACTATTACAACATAACGAGATAACATACGTTAACTTATTCTTAAAAATCTTGACTCAATTAATTTGATTGGATATAATTCGATTTATTTAATTTTTTATCGTCAAAATACGAAAACACCATATAACGTGTGAAGGATAAGTATGATTTCACACGTTTTCTATAGATCCAAAAACTCTACCCCACTCTTTTACATAGTAGGCCTTCATGTCACATTTTACGTGGTAAAATTTTGAATAAAGGTGTCGAAAAAACTTGGCTGAAAACATTTGAAAAGTAAGTATTTTCGAATTCGACCAATAGAAACTTGATAAGAGAAGAAAATATTTAATTTCTTTGATCATCCCCTGTGTGATCGAGAGATCTGGGATTCTGGGAATTGCCCTCCACCGGGCACGAATATCAGCGTGGCACCGCCCAGACACATTCTAAGCTCCCGACATGTGTGGTCGTGTAGGGCATGTGAATGTACTGTAAATGTGAGTACGCAAGGGGGAGGAAGGGACAAGCATAACGAATTAAAGATCGCGCAGTCTGTGGCCCGTTTTTTTAGGGTGTTCGGCATTCGCTTGGTGTTGACCGATCAGAGCAGCTGACTCTAGACCGCGGCTGAAGTCGATCTAGCTCTCCAGCTAACGTCGAAAATCCTGCCACCACGGGAATCCAACCCCAAGTAGGACCTCCCGCTCAGAGATAGTGACATCAAGCGATGTCTTGAGCCACCTTTACCGGTCTTTAAGTCATTTTTGGTTTCGATTGAATAAGAAAAAAGATTGTTGAGTTGAATATGAATAATAACTTAATGCATTCATTATGGAATTTTTTCCGAACAAACATATGTTATACTTTCTAAATGTTAAATAATTATTTACTGAATTCGTTATTTTGAGGTACATTTTCTTAAACCTTCCAATAATATGTACAAAGAATACATATAAAAAGGAAAGAAATAAGTTGAAACCTTTTACACCATAATTTGTGTTATAACATTCACCAACATTTTAATTTTTAATTAATCTTGTAAATCAAATAAGTACTGGCAAAATATACAAATATTTCCACACATAACAAATTAAATTGGTTAGTAAAACGCTTAAAGAAGGCCCATTAGAAAGGCGAGTCAGAGAACAGGAAGTGAATTCCCACAACAGGCGGGGAGGCGATGGAGTGAGGATGCGGGTGGCGGGCGGTGAAGTATGGAAACAAGCGAATGACGAAGGGTGGGAGAGAGCTCCATTGTTGCGCAGACCCTGAGAGCAGCTCAAGGTCTCAATCTGATATAGCTCGCAATAATACGTCCCACACATACGAGGTTTACTCTGTCCAATTATAGCCAGTGTGGCTCTATGAGGAAGTCAAGAAAATGCAAATTTTCAGAGTGCACGTGAGTCAGTCACATATGATTTAGGCTGCCGTTACAAAATTGCTAACAGGTTCTCTAAAATGTTACATGTGCAATTTGCCAATTAGCACTAAGTATGAAGATGTGAACCGAGAATTAAACGAGGATATTAATCGTGAAAAACAGGCAACTACATCATCTACAAGGGGTGGTAAATGGCATATCATTAATTACTTATATCACTCGACGTGGTTCAGAGTGACAGCGAAAAAAAACGTTTCTTCTGGAGACCAAGTGGAAACGAGAATAGGGAAACCTGTTAAAGAACGCAAATAAAAATTGTTTATACACCTTTCTATGTATTAAAAAATGTTTATTCTGTCTCTCGCGACTGTGACCGAGAGGTCGTAGGATTTGAGTCCCAGCGGTGGCGATTTTTCGACTCTGCCTTTATAGCTCGGTCGAATTCAGTCGCCATATGGAGGAGAATTTCAGTGCTCTGCTCGGCTATATAACATTAACTGCACTAACGGCACTTACAACCATACCAATTCGCGTGCTCGGAAATATCAGTCACGCAAAAATGTATTTTTTTTCGTTTCAAAAGCCGCATAAATCCAAATATACTTCAATTAGCACGCAACATCTTGGTCCATTTCACATCTACTCCCCATTTTACAAAGAAAAAGTTAAACATAATTTATTCCATACTACTTTTTTACGGCTTAAATATAAATTTGAAAATTGATATTAAGATCTTCACCCACACATGTGAACCTAATCATTATGATGATACAGTTCATTTGCAGTAAACACTATAGCACTGATATGAATTTCATTTCCTAATATTATTGAAAGAAAATGCAAGTTTGTGGAACCGATTCCTTGATATATTTAAATACTTATCCTGGAGACCAGAGAAGTATCTTGCAAAATATAAAAATGTTTTCATGAATCTTTGTAATACTTTTCCTTTCACCGTTTACGAAAACTTATATTTGGTGTTCTAACCGTAAAGACCTTCAAGGTACAATAAATGGGCGTTGTCCTGAAAACGAAATGCAATTGGTGTGCGCCTCTTAAAGCTTCAAGGTCAGTAGATCTAAGGAAGAAAGGTTTAAGTATATGAACGTCTAACAGAATAAATGTCTACTAAGAATGTGGTCTACAGCTATATTAAGCCTAATGATTAAACGTCCATAAATAAAATGTCTACCAACAAAAATGTCTACTAACTGCAAAACCTTTCAGCCAAATGTCTAGTAGCAAAAATGTCTAACGAGTATTCTGTTAAAATATTCTGTCTATATAGAGTTCAAATAACGGTATCGCGGTAACGGCAAGTTCAAATAATGGTATTGCGCTATGGAGATCATAGACAGTGAAATGAAATTCTCGCCTACTTGAAGGGATTAAGTTATCGCCTGATATTGTAAGCAGATGAAATAGAAGAATCTGAAATGGAAGTATCTTTTAATGAAACTCTGTTCTATTTATGTAATGAATATATTTAATAAATATATTTTTGAGTTAAACATTCATTAATAATTGCACTTACTAACAAGTCTAACAAACTTTCATACGTAGATCTTTTCTATATGGAGACATTTTGGCAATATTTATTTTTGCATGCGGACGCCTTTGCCCGTAGACATTTAGGCAATAGAAACGTAGAAATACATGCATTAGACATTTTTTCATGAAGACTAGCGCGATATGAAGACAGTTATTAGGTATCCCTTTTAGAGTAGATCAAATGTCTTTAGACATTAAATATTATACATTATTTATATACACCTTATTTCTGTTGACTTACAGACCGGTAATCCTCTTAAAATATGATTTTATCAGTTTCAAATAAATTCTCATCTCTAATTGAAGATAAAGCAGACCGAAGAACCAAAACTTAAAATTTTTCATTACCTCATGAAGAACCAAAATACGGTCTTTGAAAAATATTTCCCAACATCAAAGTTTTTTCTGTTTGTTGTATAAAGTTGGCAAAACTTCTTTTAACACCACAAGAGCCCCGTACATAAAGTATTCACGACGAGTGGCGAAGCTGGCCACCCACAGCTACCATATCTCATCAAACCATCCGCGGAAACAAAGGGCTGGAGTGAGTTGATTCATCATCGTATTCATCTGATCTCCGCATCGGCGCTTCCTCGCCCCAAAGCCCTCCCCCCCCCTCGCGGGCCACCCACACAAGGGAGCCCTGGCGGCCTCGCCCCTTGGGCTGCCAGCGGCGCACGTCGCCGCCGCCGATAAACGCGGAAATGGCGCCATTCATTGGGCGGCTGGCGAGTCGTCACTTCCCTCGCGGCGGCTGCTGCGGGTCCAAATTTAGACCTCCCGGCAAGGGCGCCGACCCGCGGGCGGGCCGAGCGGCTCTGGCGGAAGCGGCGCGCCGCTGACTCACGCGTCGCGACGCCGCCGGCGCCAAAAGAGCGGCCTTCGGGGCACCTTCCGGTGCAGTGCGGTCGCCGATCACGTGGACCCCGAAACAATATCGGAAGTATTGGTAATTCGCAACGGCCGAAATGTGTTGAATGAGTATGTGATTAAGAATGTCGAAAGGGTTGAGGCTGTGGATTGAATGGGGATATGCAGAGAGAAAGTGAATAGGGATGAGGAAGGACGAGTTGGAAGTAGCGATGGACATGACGAAGTACGGAAGAGGTTGAAGATGAGGATAAGAATGATGGAGACGATAAGTATGAGGGTAATATTGATGACTATGATAATGGCGACGATAAAGAAAAGCACGAGTTAAGTTAGGAATTATGATAAGGTAATGAAGAGGACGGGAATAAGTAAGAGGAGGGTAATTGAGACAAATGAGCTGGGTATTGGGATGAGTATTGGGGATGGGGATGAGGATAACAATGTTCTTGAGATAGAAGCGTGGGGATAAGGGGTGTAAAGATGGTGAGCGGTCACAAGAGGGCGACTGAAAAGAGAAGCGCGTGCCGATGACGACTGATGCGTCTTGGCAACGGAGTGTGGGTGGAAGCCGTGACGCCTCTGACGCACCTCGAGTGCAGCGGCCTCAGCGTCCGGCGGCGGCGGCGGAAACGTCGCTGGCGTCGCGGCGTCCGCTGCGGCGGGGGCAGGTCCAGGAAGGAGGCGCGCGCCGCTGGCACGCCGCGAGGGCAGCAGGCGCACCGATTTGGAGGCGGAAGCGTACACGGCTGCGCAGGAAATGTAAATAAAGAATGATGAAAAAAGAAAAGAAAATCAACCAAAACCATACAAAAGAACAGGTTACCGTGTATAATGGAGAACAATAATTTTTACTGAAGTTAGATACTCCGTAGTGAAATATATTGATTTTTAAGTTAGTTTTAGTTATTCGGAAATGACCCCGCCCACTCTGGTCACTTAAGCCACAAAGCTCAATGTATCCAATTGCTAAAAATAAATTCCTGCGTTCACAAAACCACTGTGGTGGGGAAATGTTAAAAAATGCTGGTGACCTTTTCGCGAGAGTGTAAATAGAACATAGTATGTTCGTGTGAATGTGCGTGTGAATGAAAAAAAAATATCCAAGAAAACTAAACTAATAAACATGTAGTAAAATACAAATAGTCTTGTGCTAATCTTAGGTTGCCGGCCAAAGTGCCGGCTTCATCCATAGGTTAAGTTAGTAAGTAAGCACTGCCTCCTTCTTTGCCGCATAAGCCAAAGAGCTGCGGCGCATGTACCCCAACACGAAAATAAACTCCCGTCTCGCCAGGGCTACTGGCGGGGGGAAAGTTAAAAATTTCTGCGAGCGGAGGCAAGAACAGCAAGAAAAAGGAAACAGAGAGAAGAAGTCTGAGGACATGATGTCGGAAATGACGACAACGGCCGAATGTTGGCAAAGGTTGACTGAATTGAGAACTAAAAATAATTATATAACTAAATAAATTTGATTAACTCAGGTGAGTGCTGGCAAAACACGAGAGTTCAATCTATAATCGGAAATAATTATGAGTTGTCATTACCAACAATATTATTTATTACAATAGCAGCTTTCGATGGCTTCGCCATCTTCATCAGTTTTCTGTTGTATGGAAGCAACAAAACGACTACCTACGTGGCTTCCATACAGCAATGCCAATGAAATCTCACCACAATACCAATCGGAGCTTAGCAATGACTGCTAGTTTTGCTGTAAACAATTCTGAAAACCAACCAATTTTCATCACCAAAACGCTGTTCCTTTCCGGTGGCAACAACTAAAACGTTCAATGCCCTCGCCAGTTTGAGAAGAAGGGAACTCGGTGTGACTGATGATTCATGATGAAGTGAAATATGTTACAGGAAGTGCAGTGACTACGAACAGGCAAGGAAAAGGGTCGGTAAAGTTAAGATCGGATATAGCAGCGGTGATACTGGGGATAAGCCCTTTCACACCACAATACTACAGGACCCTTCAATCATCGGCAAAACTTCTAATGACATGATACGCATTATATATATTTTTTAATAATATTCAAAATAAACCAAGTCAAAGAAATAATAACTTCTTTATTCTTAAAAATATTTACTAAAATGTATAATAACACTACTAGTTTATTAGTATTTTAACTATATTATAATTTAATCCCTAGTAAGTGATTGCTATCTCACATAATGGCAATTTTTGTGTTCGGATAATGATTATTTGGTACTTTAAAGTTGTATTGCACATAGTACATCAATATTTCCTACCAGTTAGTGTTTGATAGTCTTATAAGTATCATATCGTCAAAGCAAAGTTCTATTGTCACAAGAAGGGAAGAAAAAAGGATTTTTAATGAAAGTTCGACATGGTTTACAAAAGGTACCGTAAACTTGTAAGTAAACCAAATACATAATTTAAACGTTAGAACTTGTGAATTGTGTATTTTGAATGCCAAGAATTAACATGAACTTAAGCTCAAAATCAGTGAGCCCAGATATAAATAGTAAGTTGAGTTCTGAACTCCAACCCTATGCATTGGAGACTCTCCTCAAGAGTGCTTATTGCAAAAAAATGATGAGTTTGATTCTGAAAAACTGATAAGTATCGGATAGTGAAAATCTTTGTTTTTCTTTAGCTGAAGTAGACTGTACAAATGAACTTTAAATCATTTCTGGTGAATGTAAAAGGCGAACTTTCATCTTCTGGAACATGTCGGCCTGTAGGCCCTTAAGAATGGCTCTAAGGAACGTAGTGCTGCGATCCTCGCCGCTGGCAGTGCCGTCACGGCAATTGCGACCGCGCCGCCATCACCTCCTCCACGAATGCAAATTCGTTGATTGATGTTAATTAGGATGGTGACAATCAAGTAGGCGCGGCCACGTATTCTTTAACGCCGTTGCGGTGGCCGCTTTGGGCGAGTGGGCCGAATGCGGGCGGACCCGCCCCGCCCCGCCCGCCCCGCCCGCCCCGCCCCGCCCGCCCCGCCCCGCGCGCGCCGGCGCTGGGCGGCGAGCCAGTCGCCAGGGCGTGTGTGTGTGTCGGACCAATGGGACGGCGCGGTTTCGGTGGACAATGAGAGACGACAGCGCCCGCGTGGCGACGGCAGAAGCGCACGGCAGATATACGTTGGCGGCGCGAGGGGCGGAGGGCGAGAGCGGAGGCGAGGGAAGGATCGGTTGGTGGTGCCATTGTCGCGAAGTCGCAGCCCTGGGAGAAGTAAACGCGACCGCGAAAATTGAGGTTCAGGCGAGGCTACGAAATTCGGAATTCGGAATTGGGAACTCCGGAATTACGAATTGGGATTGGGAATTAAGGATTCTGAATTTGGTACTTGCTATTTGGGATTTTGGATTTGATATTTGATATTCACAATTTGGGATTTAGGATTCTCAATTCTGGATTCGGGATTCTCAATTCTGAATCCGGGATAAAAGAATTGAAATTCAGGATTGGGAACAGAGGATTAGATATTTGAGATTAGAGGCTAGAACCTCAGATTTGCAATTTGGCATTCGAGATTCTAGAATCTAGAATGTCATACTGTTCGAAATGTTAGAATTACGATTGCGGAATTTGGGATTCAAAAACGAAACCTAAAAAGCGAGACCTAAATGAACATTCGAATTTACAGAATATACTCTTATATAAATGTAGATTCTGGATTATTGATAAAAGATCAGAAATTCAAAATTAAGACTGAATTCGCACCTAGGGATTTGAGACATCAGAAAAAAGGTTTAAGGATTCATTAGTCCGGCACTGAGAAGAAAAAATAGTCTTCGATAAGCATCTGTGTGGTAAAACACTATGTGTCCTGAAAAGTATCCAAAATGGTGTTATGGTGTGGTCAAGTGTTTCACGGAGGGGGGTTGCACTCCTTGAAGTTTTCTGTTGCACTATCACCGCGCAGACTTACGTTGATGTTTTAAACACCTTCTTGCCTCCCATTGTTGAAGAGCAATTCGGGAATGGCTGTGGCGTCTTTCAACATGATCGAGCACCTGTTCTTACTACACGGCCTGTGGGGGAGTGGTTACATGACAATAACATCCCTGTAATGACCTGACCTGCACAGAGGCTTGACTTGAATTCTATCGGACACCTTTGAGATATTTGGAACGTCGACTTCGTGCCAGGCCTCACCAACCTACATCGATACCTCTCTTCAATGCAGCATCCGTGAAGAATGGGTTGCCATTATTCTAGAAACCTTTCAGCACCTGATTGAAAGTATGCATGTGAGAGTGGGGCTGTCATCAAGGCTAAGGGTGGGCCAACACCCTATTGAACTCCAACATTACCGATGGAGGGCGCCACGAACTGGTAAGTCATTTTTAGGCACGCGTCTGAACAGTTTTGATCGCCTAGTGTAGCTGTCTGCGTAGTGTTTATATTGGAATTAGGTTGTGGAGAAATCAAATGTCCGGCGTAAGTTGTGGTGGCCCATGTGTATTAAAGACGTCTGAAACACTTCTAAGGCGGATTTTAGAGTCTTTGAGAAGCGAAGTCACAAAAAGAGACCTATCAGTCACTGAAAATCAGTTATTTGTCGAATGACACGAACAGACATACATGGTTTTGAATAAACTTCCAATGACTAATTGTCGAAATAACATTTGATAGGAACTCGGCATCTAAATCAATACATTATTTTATAAGTACATTGATGAAACATTTTGTAGTTTTATGTCGAACTCTAACAACATTTGCGAAACAAGAACGGGGCATATATTTTCTTGTGCTTTAAAAAAATAATGCAAACTTCAAGTCATGAACATCTTTTGTGAAATCATTCAATTATTACCATGAATTTTCTTTCACAAAATCCCCATTATAAAGCTATAAACAAATTACATGATTTATAACAAAGAATAAAGACAAAATAAACATAGGAAGTAAATCAGAGAAATTTTAATTTATTTCGTATAAATTGTTTAAAATATTTATCTTTTTTAATAACTGAGTGGTATGACCATAGTGAACACTAATAGTTAATTTAAAATTGAAAGATATGCTAGAACAGTACATATCTAATTTCTTTAATTTATGAAAATTCAGAGAATTCCAAGAAAATAAGAAGTGGTGCATTTTAAGGGTCCAAAATCCTTTTGACCTCTGCAATTTCCGAAACTTCAGAGATTTAAAAAAAAGAAAATCTATGCCGTTGTTGTCCTTCAATCTTGTCTTTCAATCTTTCTGAACATTTTTTTTTTAATATTGGAAAACTTTTTATTTGAAAATTTTGAGATTTAATGTAAAGTAACTCCATAAATCAACATATCCATATCTAATTCGTTGGACTTTGAGTTCTTTTAGATGTATTGAAGAATATCATTTTTTGAGAAAATCGTGTAATCGTTTTACGCTCTAGTGTTGACTACAGGAAGACAATCAGACAATGAAAAACAGACGTTTTGATGTCAATCTATTTTTGGGTTTAAAGGAACCACAAAATGTGGATTCTTACTACACTAGAGGAAGTAATTTGTTTCATATAGGAACAAGATCCATTGTTTCATTACCAGACCCGCCAATAAGAGCATTGTGTGTGGAGGGGATCGCCTATTTCCGCCATTATATTTCTCTCTCTTTTCTGTGTACGTAGTGAGACGAGAAATAAAAATTAAATACTATAAAGCTACAATTGTGTCATATGTGTGTATAATATACACGAGTCGATAATGACACTTGTAAGATTCTGGGGAAATACATCTTATAGCTCCCATATTTTTAGATTACAAAAAATAATTGTACGAATAATAAGCAAAATCCATCCCACCCACGTGATCCTTGTTGGCCTCTCTTTAATAATGTAGGTATTTTACCATTACCTTGTCTATTACATGAATCAGTGTTTTTTTTGTCAAAAATGACTTAAGGGCGGGAATATATTTGCTGCAAACGCCGTTGTCTATTACTACAAACACTCGACGTAGTAATCATATTCATCAGGTGACAGTATCAACAGCTCACTACCGGTAATAAGTATTGTACTTCAGCTTCTGGGTCAACTTCACTCGACAGAGGGCCGACCCCGATGAAGTCGTGAGCTTGTTAGGCACGCATATTCCGTGGCAAAAGACGGCGAAGTATCTTGGTGTGAAGCTTGACAGCGGCCTCCGCTGGCACGCCCACGCCAAGTACGTTAGCCAAAAAATAACTGCCCGAACCACCCTCCTACGCCCACTCCTTCGAGCCCCCGAACTTCATCCTGCCCTCAAACGCCGCCTATTCACCGCCTGCGTGCGGTCCATTTGGACGTATGCCTGTGAGGTATTCGCGGCGGCACCTCCTTCCACCCTCCGCCCGATTCGCACGGCGGAAAACCGCGCTGCGCGTCTCGCGGCGTACCCCCACCTCCCTCCTCCCCTTCCCAATAGATACCCTAGAAACACTGACGTGTTCGGAGTTCTGGGTGTAAAAAACCAATTCTTGCCGGAGCTCCAAAGGCGGTCAGTGACGGCGCTCAAAAGGGCTCTGGGTCCGAAGGCGCCGCGCATCCTGCGTGACACCGGCCGTGAGGCGAACAGTGCCGCGCATCGGTCCCACCTCCGGAAAGGTCCGAAGCGCGTCGCCTTCTCCTTCCGCGCGCTGCCTCACGACACGCTTGCTGCCTTGTGCGAACGAGCGGAGGCAGCTGAGCGCGAGGGGGAAGACTCGCCATCGGCCGAGGGACGCGCGGGGAACGCGACGCCGCGCCCCACCTGCCACGCCTCCCAATGGGCCCGAGCGCCACGGACACTTTGAGTCAAGTCAGTGCCGTGGCGAACAGTGTAGTGAAGAGCGAAGCGCGAATGAATGGGAAGAATGAATGGTTATGTATATAATGAAACTAGTATGAATGATGTGTGAATGTAGAAAAAAAAAACAATTTACCAACTATATATAAAATAATAATTACGTAGAATATATAAAATAGAACTATAAAAAATGATTTTAGTGTAAGTTAGTAATGCCAAAGTGCAATTAAGATAACTTTAGGTCTAGATTGTAAGTTAGTTGTAAATAATAGCCCCGCCTGTAGCTGCTTAAGCCGTAAGGCAGCAGCGTATTAGAAAATTCATTGAAAATAAATTCCCCTTCTCCACAGGGATACTGTGGAGGGGACAAAGAAAAAAAGGGTCAATGACCCCCATCTCGATTAGGTTTCGTTTCGCCCAGTTTACCCGATCCTCGAGCAAATGCTGAGTCGGGACTTTGTTTTGATTTTGGATATAAATGTAACTTCAAAATAATTTCTTCCCATAGCACGTCACACACAGTTTTTAACTGTTTTTGTCGTAAATAAATAAAGATTTAATGAGTCAATTGCCTAAAATTAGTTTCCAAAGAAATTATGTATTTTAAGAATATGTGTGATATTTTATGTTCCTCAATAAATTTTATATTTGGAATCTAATCTACTTATATTTTTAATAAAGTATGAATGTTGGGTGAATGAAAAAAATACCTTACTAAACTTGAGACAAATACAAACATAATTGTGAGAATTTCTTAGGATTAAAAAATGAGAGATATTATGAATGCCGAAATGTTCAACATTATATTGTCGACACTAAATTATAGCTAGCGTGACGTTGGATTTAGTTTATTTAAGGTAGATGTCGCCCTGTAGTTACTTAAGATGCAAGGCAAAAAATTAAAGCTGAACGCTCCAAAATAAATTAATAAACTCTATCCTTTACAAGAATACTGGAGAAGAGAAACATTAAAAACTTGTTATGTATGTTATTCAGAAATGACATCCACACTTTGTTCGGTATGCAGATGGAAATACGAGCTACACATGAGTCTAAAAGGTTCCCGTGGAAAACAACATGCGAAAACTGTAAAAGTTCCATAAAACGTGAACGACATTGCACCAGTATTGTATGACGAAAAAGTGCTTAACCACTTCAAGCTTTTCCTTTCCTTTGCGGCTACATTTATCTGCTAGAACCATCTTTTTTTCAACTGCACCAATTCTTTCATCTTTCCGACTTTAGGTTCCACAAAACATCTTCGACCCAATTCGGACGAAGCCAGGTCAGTAATAAGCGCAGAAAAACAGGTCAAAGCTGAACCGCAGTCGTAAAGAACGGTACATTCGCAATGGGTTTCGGCCCCCTTCCTCGCGGCCGCGCCAGCCGACCTCGCCGTAAAAGTGAACGTGGAGCCACGAGGTTGTAAAGATGCGACGGTGGCGGCGGCAGGTTCGACCATTCTAGAGAATGAATTCACGACAAAAGAGGCGATGTGAATGAAGGATGGTAATCAGGTTGAGAACAAGGATGTGAGTAGGAAATAATATGAGATGGGATCGACAGTTAAAATGGCGATAGAACCCTTCTATATAGAAGGGTCCACGCGCTTTTAGTACCCTTTAGAAAACACTACAATGATAAGTAGTAAATGCAGAGCTCATATAGAAGGTGGTGAGTAGTATACAATTTTGCATAAACAATTAGATTTTGAAAGGGAAGAATTAAGTATCAATAGAGTTACAAGTACTTCTATTATCATTATTATTATTATTATTATTGTTATTATTAATATTATTATTATGATATAAAATACAATTCAAGTCTTTGAAATCAGAATTATTGATAGAAGACAATCTACTAAGAGCATAAGAACGAAGGCGATCGAGGTAGGGAGAATATATTTGAGAAAGAAAGGTGGGTCAATGGTAGCAGAGAACGGTGGGAATTGCAGAAATGATGGCAACAGAGCGTTGGCGACGGCAACGATGATGGGGTGTTGAAGAGGAGGTACACGCTGTAACGGCTTCAACAGCGATGCGTCAGGCTCGCGGCTGGAAATGAACACATCTGCTGTAAAGGTAACTAAAACAATGGTACTGACAGAAGTAGTAATCACGGTAACTTGACCTGGGCAAGTGAAGGAGTAAGAAAAATTTCAGACGGTGACATTTTCCGTGTGGGAAAGTGCAATCGACGGTCATGTCATTTGATAGGATGAATGGGAGATCACAAGAGGCGGTAGAGGCGGACACCCATCGGTCCCATTTACGGAAAGAGCCGTCGCACGTCGCCTCGGCCTTGCGCGCTGCCCCGTCAGCCGTCTCGCTTGCCTCCTCGAGTTTTTTTTCTTTTGTCCCCTCCACAGTAACCCTGTAAAGAAGGGGAATTTATTTTCTATGAATATATTTATATTATGCTGCTGCCTTGCGGCTTAAGCAACTATAGGCGGGGCTTTTTCTTACAACTAATTTCCAATCTAGAGCTAAAGTTATCTTAATTGCACTTTAGCATTACTAACTTACACTAAAATCATTTTTGTAATTCTATTTTATATATTCTACGTAATTTGTATTTTGTATTGTTGGTAAATTGTTATTATTATTATTTTTCCACATTCATACTAGTTCATTATATAAAAGTGCCTTCTCGAGTGCGCCCGCGGAGCAGCCAGAGTGAATGGGAGGAATGAATGCTTGTGAATGAAGTGAAACAAATACGAATGATGTGTGAATGTAGAGAAAAAATCTCACGTATCAAAAAAGTACAATTTCTGCAGTAATTAGTTCAGAAGTCATGTTACTGTAAGTTAGGCTTGCCAAAGTGCAGGTAATTTTACTTTAGAATTAGATTAAATTGAACTTGGTTATTAAAACAATGCCCCTCCTCTAGCGGCTTAAGTCGCAAGGCAGTGGCTTAATGTATCCAAGCTACAGAAAATAAATTCCTGAGTTACTGTGGAGGGGACAAAGAGAAAAAATAGAGATGTAACCAACAGCGGAAGAGGAAAAGAAAGAGGAGGAGGGCAAAGAGAAGGAGAAGAAAAAGGAAGAGAAGTGGTGAAGGAAAAGGAAGAAGAGGTGATGGTAAAGAAAAAGAATGAAGAAAGGACGATTGCTGCATTAGTGTTTCCTGGCGCGATACGTTTTCAGGTCATTATTCCCTTAAGGGTAGTGTATACTTTATCGTTAGATGTGGCGATCGGCTTTCCCCGCAGGATGGCGAGATCGGGCGCCGACCTCCGAAAATCCTACCCCCGTGGGTACTCGAACCCTCGGACCTCCCGGTCAGAAGCCCTGAAATGGCATCAGTTGATACCCCCAACCACCCAAGGAGACGAGGAGTAGGTGAAGAGGTCGACGGAGAAGGCGGCCAAAGATAAGTAGGGGAGGAGGAAGAGGAGAGGAATAGGGGGAGGAGGCGACCGGTGGCGCGGCTACTGTGTGTAAATTACCTCGGAAGGCCTTTGAGGGTGCGCCGCCCGCTCGGCGCCGCCGCCCCCCCCCCTCCCGCGCCCACAGACCGCTTCCGGTCGCGCAGGCGCCGCCGCGGCCGCTCTCGGAATGTTGTTATATGCCTCCTCCCCTCTGCAGAGCTCTACGTATGCAGAGACGGCTCGTACGGCTGTATAATTTGACTACGATGACTTGTGTTCACTTTCGTAGTCTTTATGATGCTTTGTTTTCTTTCTACTTAATAAAGAGCGGAATTTGAAAAAGAATTACATTAGATAAACATTGATTTTTATCTTAGATAGCAATATATTTTTATATTTTTTCTTGCTTATTCAATAATCAAATGTTGAAATATGTTATATGTAATAATAAAATTAATAAAAATATCAATAACAATACAAAAGCATTTTTGAATCTATTACACTTACGTTTTACAACGAAGTTCTTGGGAGATAGATTTATTGAACTTGACATTTTGTCAGTTCAAGCAAATACGGAAATCAGCAAAGGCTGTTTAAAATGTAAAAACAATAATATAATAAAACAAATAATAATATGTAAAATTACGCGACGAATGTTAGTGGAATGATACGAGCAATGGTCCTTACAGCATGTCAGTTGACTGGGTAGTGGCTATTAGAAGATTCGAAGTCTTGCTTTAGTCCGCCTCTCGGCGAAGGAAAATTATACCACGTTAGGAAGTACTCAATGAGATATATTCAGAGCTGACAATATAGTACGTGAAACATTTTAAAGAAATCAATACCTTTTTCATTTTAACTATTTTCATTTACTAGCTCTAATCTGGATATTTTCTATAGAAATATGTTCCAACATATTCAAATTGATAATTATGTTGGTTTCAATGTTAAAAAGTACGTTTATCTCCAACGACAATTTTACTTTTTCTCCAACGACTGCTTTTATCATCAAACTCGACAATTATGGGCTTTACAAATCATGTGAAAACAATTAACTACCTAAATTTGCATTACTAACTGTAAAATGTTGAAAAATTTGCATAAAGGACGATCGCTTTTGCAACTTCAAGCCAGACTATAAAATACTACAACGCCTTGTTAGGACTATGCGACAAAGATTGTAATGATGACAATTACAAACATACTACAGCCAATTTAAATAAATTCCCTTCCCCTAGAAGATTTTTTCCAATCGCAAGAGAATCATTTAGCCAGATTGCATCACTCTACCCCAAGAGGTCACCACCTGTACCAATAAACCGGCAGAATCATTGAGCCGTACGGAACGAAACCTGATACGACGGAGGCCATTCGAAGTTTCGCTCCCCGCGCTATTACACCGCCATTCTGACATATTCACAGACGGCGCGCTTTCGCAGTATTTAAATTTCAAAGATACAAAATTAATTACGCGGAATACAAGGGGGGTCGTTAGCTCGCGCGCCGGCCGCCGGGTTCAAACCGCTGCTTCGCTCGCTGCGAGGACGGAAATATCGAGGCGGTCGTTATGTAAAACATGTCGGTGACCT
This sequence comes from Gryllus bimaculatus, assembly GCA_017312745.1. Taxonomy (NCBI): domain Eukaryota; kingdom Metazoa; phylum Arthropoda; class Insecta; order Orthoptera; family Gryllidae; genus Gryllus; species Gryllus bimaculatus. Next base: position 16,028,960 of record BOPP01000011.1, read on the forward strand.
TTGAAGACATCGCGCATCCCGCGGCGGGGGGCGGCGGGGGGGAGGGGGGTCAGGTGGCGGCGCGGCTCATCCGTCAGGGCAAACCGGCCCCCGCGCTCCACGTCGCCGATACGCGCTGCGAGCGGTTTTTTTATTTCTTCTTTACAGTGCCCCTGAGGAGGCGGGAATTTATTTTCGTGATTTGGGTTACATTATGCTGCTGCTATGCATCTGAGAGGCGATCTTTTTCTAAGAACTAACTAAAACGAAATGAATTTGAGTTTAAATCTAATTTACCAGTTATTGTGTAACACATTGCCATAATAAACTTGAAAAAAAATGTTTTTCTTACAAGAAATATATCCCAAAACTTGTCGCTTTCTTGTTGCTTATTTGTTACGCAAAAATTGTTCCTATTCAACTAATACCTGAAATTCAATTTGGCAAGCTGTAAAAGATACTATTTTTAGATTGATTTCTAGTGTTTTTGCAAACTTTGCTTAAGGACATCCGCCACAGACGCTTTGAGAAAAGTCGGCCCTGTGGTGCATTGTGTAGTACAAATAGTGATTTATGAAATATGGGCGTTAGAGGTATGACTGTAGTAAGTATGAAAGGGCATAAGTATCCGTGCGTGGGCGTATGTGAATGAGTGAAAAACAGCAATACTAAGCATCAACAGCAATACATATACATGAACACAAAATTATAATCCTTTGTAAATATTAGGTTGTCGGCCTTAGCGCCAGTTACTTCCATAGGCTAAGTTAACCTATTTAAGCTTTGCCACCTTCTTTTAACGCATGAGCCAAAGAACTGCGGTGTATGTATTCCTCGCTTGCAATTAATGACCGTCTGGGCAACTGGCGGAGAAACTCAAAGACTGTGACGCTAAAGGAGAAAGAACACGTTTCACACTTTGTATTGATTTATTCGGTCCCTTGTTTATCTTAACCGACATTTGCAACTTGTGACCGTCAATGTGTGCAGGTCATTTTTTTACATTTCATGAAACTAATTTATTAATAGATTTCTCATTTAATAAAATGATTAAGATTGTAAGTTTAAAAAGATGAATTTAAAATATGCCCAATGAGACAATTTTGTATTGGCACATATTTTAATATTACATATAATAATGTCGCAACATACACAACACTACATAATAATGCCAGAAGAATGCGAAAATCTGATTGACGTGTGTTAAATGAATGGAATGATGTATGGTAATGGAACTACGGAAGAATAGGAGGTTGAGAAAACCAGATAAAGAAAGAACGAGAAAGAAAACGAGAAAGAAGAACGAAAAAGATAACCTAGAAAACCTGCTGCCACCCCGCTTTAGCACGAAAGAGCTCAAACCGTGCCTACTTTGTGATATCTTTCCATCGCCAGAGGCGCGAAAGGAAAGACGGCATATGGAAATCCGTGTCCGCAATGGCGAGGCAGTGAGAGATGGGGGCAATGATGGAGCAGAGGGGGCTATCAAGGCGGGCGAGGTGATGGAACGGTGGCAACTGACGCGGCAGCTCGGCCAGTGGCGGCGGCGGCGGCCGTGCGATACCCGTCCAGCGCCCGCGGCCGCTTGTTACGACGCAGACGCCGCCGCCGCCGCCGCCTGCGCTGCGGTTGCGAGAAGCAGCCCCGCGCTAGGCACTGTGGGGCTGGACACCGAAGGGGCGGACAAACACAGCTCGAATTGGAGGTTCTGAAGTCAGTGGGTGGAGAGAATGATAGAGGCTATTTGTGGGAGGTTTAGTCTGGAGTACACATTACACAAACTTTCTGTAAAATATTCTGAAAATGTGTGTCGGTGATCTGTTCTAATTGTGAAAATTGAAGTAGTCTGTTAACAGTAAGTAGAATATTACGTTACAATTATTAAGGTTATTAGGCTGATAAGTAGAAAATAACCAATCGATTCTATTATTTTGTTTTTGTTTCTGTTTCATTCAATTCTTTTCGTTTTATCTTCTTACAAACAAATCATATAAACAAAAAGTACCATTTCGTGGAATAAGTACATTGAAATAAGGGCAACTTAACGAGACAGAAAAACGAAAAGTCAATGTAAACGGCTGGCCACTTTAAAAGTCCGACTTCGAGAAGAACAATTGACACACATATGTCGACGCCAAAGATGGCGTATGAGTGCACTTAATCCAAGAAGTGGAATTTCTTGTATATATTTTATTTCTTATACGATGACGCTACTCTGAAAAGTATTACACGCACACATACACGACCAACAACATAACAGAGTCGTTTGGTATTTAATATTTATCATCGTAATGTCGTTAATAACTTTTACAACGCAAATGTATTTCGGAAATTTTCGAAGATCGTGATGATCGAAGTGGACCATAAGTGATTGGATGTTTTGGCCAGGCGTTGGACGCCCTGTCCCATCGTGCGGTGATCGTCGCCGTGCCTCGGGCGGGTCCCAAGATGCGGCCACGGCTCACGCCTCTGACAGCCAAATTGCGGCGTCGGCGCTGCTCCGGCGGTAGCGCGCGGGTACGCGCCGCCCCCGACGCCCGCCCCACTCGCCGCGCTTCTACGCGCCCCCAGGGAGACCGGCCTCACTCCTGGAACGGCCAAGATGGATAAGATTCCGTGTGTGGGGCTTTTTAGCCTCCGAGTAATCACGGGTGGTCTTTCATAGGATCTCGCCCGGCTATTTTTTTTAAATTCACTTTCGGTTGAGATTGCAAGATGCGGAAGACGTTTCTTACAAATGAAAAAAAATAATTGGAGGCTGTATATAACCTTTCGATCTGCTTAATTTTTGCATTTTCCCAATATAGCATTAGCTAAGAAAAGTGCTGCAATATTTCAATCTCCTCCAAATATTTAAGATTATATTGACTTTTTAATTAGAGAAGTAAATTGATTTCATTTTGAAGCAAAAATATCACGAGATAATATTCGTGAAAATCAATTATTCCAAATTCAGAGCTATTACTGTGTTCTGTACACAAACATATTTTTGTTATATACATAGTTCTGTACCCAAACAAACGAATTTTTATTCATTCTCTTTTGTTTAGTATAAAATCAAAATTTTTGCGTCAAATAAATTACTAGGGTCAAATAAGTAACGTCAAATAAGTGACTAATGTTGCAAGAAGTTGATAAAGTTTCAGAACTCCAGGTAATACTGTTAATGACAGAAATTGTAATAGTTAAGATGAAAAGAATAAAGTTAAAATGCAATCCGATGTGAAGCAGAATTACTTTATAAATAGTACTGGTATGTTAATGTACAATATTTTCCGGACTTATTTATTCCATAGTTTTAATTTCGGTGGCATATTCATGTCATATAATCATAATTTATATCTCAAAATATTGAAAAACGACACAAGTTTCATTTCAAAAAGAAAAATTTCCATCCTGAGTAATTTTTCGCCTTATGGACCATAAAGCATTTGAGCGTGAAGACAGCTGAAGGCCCGAATTTACAATCACCGACCGGAAGGTGATGGATGAATTGGCCGGACGGGCAGAACCTACTTCAAAATTCCCTCGAGCTCCGAGACGGCGACCGGTCGTACGTTATACGCAGCAGACATACTGCGCGTCCACCCAACGTGGTCGAGCTTACATATCAGAATGTGTCGCCCATGCGCCCTGAATTATGGAACAGAGGACGGTTCGTGTCTCATTCGAGCGTTGAAGTCTCCGGGTTTTGATTATCGGCTATAACATTTCCTTTGTCGACGCAGCTCCCTGGTCGCCCATGCGGCCGAGGCAGGGGATAGGGGTAAGCCGAGCGACGCGCGTGAGTTGCACTTATGAAGTAGAACAAAGTACATGACGTAAGACCACATCCTCCTTTCCAGGCGTGATTTGGCTTCTTATGGTGAACGTCAGATCAAATCGAAGTTCATTCAATGTCTTGTACGCTTGTCGCTACGAAAGTAGTGTTTCAATAGTGATTTAATTTATCGTCTTTCTCATTTCTTCCTATAGCTAGCATGAAATTCAGAAGTCTAACTTGTAAGGAAGATTCATAATTAATCTCGAATTTCAAATTATGTATTTTTCTTGAAAATAACACTTGCAGCTAACCTTTTCTTTATTTTTATGCCCTCAAATAGGTTTGTGTACAAAGAGCAATACTATATTTGTAATAGAGTAATTGTAAATTTGATATATTTTTACAATGTATTCATAATATCATTAAATGTGTGGGTGACATGCATATTTGTTTATTCATTTAATATCAAAAAAGTAAAAACTCTATGACGTGCTGTGGATCAATGTACAATTACTAAGTGTAATCTGAGATCCCTTCATAACTCATATACATACTAAATTTAATTATAAATACAGATATTAGCCAGCATTTTTGGTAAAAAATCATAAGAAAATATTCGATCCCGTACGTACAGTTCCCGTATGTAGAATTTATTGCTAAACAAATATATTATTTCGAAAGTTAAATTTAATTGCAAGGGAGAGACATTTTTTGAAATATAACAAATATCGTCATTTTATTCTGATATATCGTAGTTATGACTGTAAAAATCGTCATTTAATTGATTATCATATTGCAAAGTGATAATACACACATAACACACACCATTGTTTTATTTCTACCACACATGTTAATATATCATTAGACTTCTTAAATTATATAACAATTTTAAATACAATTCTGAGTGATTTCTTGCTCTTTATTGCGTTCGTAATTCATTTTCGTAAACATGAACTTCCATTGGTACAATAGATACTAAATACGATGTTAGGACTAAAGAATGTATTTCCTGTTTCTATACAATACATGTATTCAATAGATATATTGTCAAATGGTCAATTACAGCAGTTGCAAAATAACATTTTGTATAGAAAGAAAAATGAAATTCTCATTGGACAGGTTTTCTTTAATATGAATGAGGAAAGCACTAGCAATTTCAAATTTACTTTCTTTCCGAGCCAGTAAAAGAGAAATGTCAAATAGTACCTTTCGAAATAGGATCTAAATCTGTACAGCCTCCTTGTATTAAACCTCTCTCTGATAAAATAAACAACAGAATTCGTTACAACCCACCATGCTAATGTTTGCTTCCCATTCTCGTATGATTAATGATTTTCGAGATCCGGGATCGTATTTTACCTGCCATAGAGTATAGCATTCAATCCTGACAAATGTAACCAGATCCATTGTGCGCCAAATTAAATATGTTTATTCTCCAACGAGCAGCAAATCGTTCGCCCGGTGCCTTTGTGGCAGGACGCAGGTGTCCTATTATCTCCGCATCTCCGTGGGCGATCAGACGCACGGCAATTATCGGTTAAATTATGAATAAAACGCGGTCGGAGCCTCTCAAAGCCTTGGCCGTTCTCTCTTAATTCACGGACTCGCGGACGTGAATGGGCCGGGCGCTTCATATGACCGCAAGTTGCCTTGTGCCACCGCCCTGGTCGATATTGCCGCCATTGCCCCTCAGTCTTTGTTCTCTTTATGTCTGGTGCTCCCACAGTCTTCAAGCCTGAAGCAATAGAGCCACTCAATAGAGATGTTTATTTTAAGGCACATTAACTGGAATTGGTTTCGAAGATTAGCTGGTAGTTATTTTTTAAAGATTGTATCCCCTTTTCCCTTGACAATATTAATTATCTATTGTGACATTCAGGAAATAAATGCGGTTTTGTCAATAAACTCTCGCTTTGTCACGGAAATTAGTGATGTCGGTAAAAGAAAAAAACAAACACCAACTCATCTTCTCAGTTCCCTTTCATCCACACTTGTCCATCACCTTTTTCCTTTAACCTACATACTTCTCAGATTTATTCATACGCTCTGTAGACTTTGATTTTCGTTCCTCTTTTACCTCTCTACCATTGCCTACACCATGTATTTTCTTCTAATTTTGTTCTTCTGTTTCTCTTATCTGCTCCACAGCGTCCAATTGCCCCATATTTTATTCGCTAACATTCGCCAGCCGCAACCAACGTTATTATACTGTCACTATACTTTTCTGTTGACATTCACACTTAGACCTAACCATGTCGTTCCTGACAACTCATCATCATGACAAAAAATGACAACAGCGCTGTTATCAGCACGTTCATTTGCTATTACCATTGTAGCCATCAATTCGGCGACACCAGCGTTACCATCACCAACAAGATGAAAGTCGTGAACGCCTTTATTGTGATATCTTTCCCTAAGACGTATAGCCACACATGAAAATGGGTGAGAGATTTTGATAAACAGATTATTATAAATATTTGATATGAATGATAGACGAACGATTGCCATCCCGGGCCGCCCCTTTTTTACTGTCACACTCATCTCCACTGCCATCATCCATTGTCATCTTACTTCCACGCCACAAATATCAGGCGACTATCGGAACTGCATCCATATAAACGGGCTAACACACACACACACACACATGTGCACTTATGGGTACTACATTACTACACCAATTGGAAGACGAGTCGAGAAATAAGAGCTTAACAACGTAGAGGGGGAGCCCCGCTGGGGGAAGATACCCTCATGACTATGAAGGAGAAAACGCAACAAACCGACGTGTAGCACGACGCCGGATCTCATGTTCCAGAGGGGAAGGATCACTGACACCCCCGGTTAAAACATCCACTACACTCACAGGACTAACGACCAAAGCAGTTGCCTGGACGCCTCCGTAAACACGAAACACTCACTCACGCACACGCGGTCGCCTCCTTCGTCCCAATTGTTTCCGCCAGGCGCGGCCGCCGCCGGACAATGAATGGAGCCGCGAGGGGGCGGCGCGGCGTTGGCGAAGAGCCGAAGTCGCTGCGCGGCCACGCCCACTCTTCCCGCTCGCTTGTGTCGGCAGAAAGCCGCTCGCGAAAGCGGACCGCGCCAGCTCACGGCTTCGCTTGCCTCACAGAGTAATAATGCTTTTCGCACTAAAATCGTAGGAAGGAGAGAATGCGATTGTGCGATTACCTTCATCTAAGAATGGGACTGAAGAACGGCCCCCAGCGTCGTTGATGATCTGTCTAAGAAAGTCGCTGAGTAGAGTTCATGGTTTGTACCGTTTGTAAGACACCATTGACACAAATACCCTTAAGTGTGTGGCTGCTGAATAGGGGATTAACCATTAGCCCTGCATGAAACAGACTTATGACGTAAACCTAAGATTATGATGCAACTCACAACACAAATTACACGGCATTGCACGTGACCATTGGAACTAACGTGGAAATAATGCATTCTCAATCTTAAGAGTTATATACATTTATTTTAAATTATAAGAACCCTTGCTATAGAACAATTTCATTTAATGAAACAAATACACATACTTGCCTAGAGAAAATATTGTGGATAGCTAGTGAGTATATTAGTGTGTTAGGTCCGAGTGAACTTTTCCAGTTATTGAAGACATAGTTTAAGAAAATGATCTAAATATTTTAAATAATAAAAACAATAGAAATTATTTTTTTCACGAATGTTTATAGGCGATTCTAAACCAGCTTGAACATTTATGCTATATACTTGGGTGAGCTTCATAAGCCGAGAGCATAACTGTGAATTGAGAACAAAATACGTTAACGTTCAACGCAATTTTTAAGCGTAATTATTCAACATCGTATCATCCACACCCAGAGTAACCCAATGACATTTCGCCCGTGGCGTTGGCAACGCTGCCCCAGGGGTTAGCGCCGCCTGCCGTCGTCTCGACTCGACTCGTCTTGTCTCGTCTCCGCCCTGCCGTCCTCTTTGTGGAAACAACGCGTATGCAAATCGCAGAGAAACTACTCCTAGCTTTGCGGGCGCTATTTGTTTTTTCGTTTGTTCCTGCGTTCACTCGTCGGCGCAGCGGCGGCGCGGCGGCTCGGAGGCACGCAGGCGCCCACACTGTTCCCAACTGCTCGGAAAACGAGCCTACGTGCAAAAAGGCACAAAATGACTTCCAGGAATTACATTTTATTAAATAAATAAATCCTTATTTATTTATTTATTTATTTATTTATTTATTTATTTATTTATTTATTTATTTATTTATTTATTTATTTATTTGTTTGTTTGTTTGTTTGTAAGCGGGGAATACGTTCTTCTTCTAAGATGTTGCAAATGTCATCCGTGCAGTTCCTTTTGGAAATATTTCCGTGAAGTATTTGACAGAGATTCAATTACAATGAGGTCCCATGAGGTTACAGAACATCAAACTTAAAAATACAAACGTCAGGCATTGTAGTGAACTAAAGGATTTTCAACGTAGTCACAAAAAGCAACTAAACGTTTTATCGAAGTGAAAATAAGTAATCAGCTACAAACTTTGGCAGTATTATTCTAAAATTATTTGGTAAAATTACACAATAATGTAAACGAAAATTGTAAAATATGCTGAGAGAGAGATTTTCGACGGAAAAGCAGAGGAAATGTGAAATTATGATATGGTTTGCCGCCGGAAATCTACAAAACATTTACGAAGAGAGATTAACGAAGTGCAGTAAATGAAGGAATAGAGATCTTTAACATGTATACGGATTTACTATGAAATATGTTTTATTACAACTGAGTTTTAAAACAGTTCACAGAAAGATAAAAGAATAACAACCATTCGCCATTTAAAATGTTATGGATGAACATCAAGGAAACCTTAGGGAAATAAAATCTAGAACAAGGGGAGATTTGTCAACAATTAAAAGGAACTAACTCCTAACCAGCGTTAGGCCACGTTAAAAACGAATAAGGAAGAAAATAATATAGAAAAGATGGTGAATGAGGGAGAGAAGTTGAAAGGGGAGAACGATTAGGTGGAAGAGGAAGGAAAGGAAATTAAATTCTGAGTGAGAAAAGGTAAAGCGAGTGGAAAACGAAGAATAGGGGTGAGGAAGTGTGAAAGAAAGAAAGAAGAAAGACAAGGAAGGGGAAGGGGAAAAGGAGAAATGGATAAGGGGAAGAAACAGAGGTAAAAAGAGAAGTAGGAATAGAAAGAAGAGGAGAAAGAGTGGGGAAAAGGGCAAGGAGGAGGATAAGAAAGAGGAAGAGAAAGGGAAGGAAACGATGGAGAAAGAGGATGAACATAGGGGACAGGAGAAGAAAGTACAAGACGATTTGAAGAGTGTTTTTTTTTAAATCTGATAAATGTAAAAGAAATTCAATTCCTTACTACATCTACAAATTCTGTAGTAAACTTAACTTTAAGCATTCCAAAATTACAAGATTTTAGCACAAATCGTTATAAATGCATTCTCAATATTCTTTTTACGAACCACTACCTTCCATATTTAACACGTTTTAAGAAAACTCTCGTCCCCCGTGTAATTTCGGCCCACTGTCCGGAGACGTAGGTGGCATCTCGCTCGCGTGCAGTGGATTGAAGGGGGACGACGGGACGGCGGACAGCTACGCGCCGTCGAACGAGTCCGGCCGCCTGCGGGACGACGACGAGAAAAACGACTCGTTCGTCTCCTCTACGAGAGCGAAAGTGCAGAAATTAAATGAGCGGCTTCGGATGTATATTTACGCCGACTCGTAAAGAGCCGAGGCAGCCAGTCTTACAAGCGTCACTCGCAAGTGGCGTATTCAAAGTACGTGCATGGGAATTTGTAATGTTGGCGGCGTTGCTAACCACTCCAGTTTACCCATCCGCGGAAACGATGTAAAACGTTCCGATAATTTTATAGACAATAGATGTTGTTGATCAAAGAAAAAAACATACTGGGAAATATAACCACAGGTTTTATGCACATATGGCTAACGAGGCTTAGGGACGGAGATTCTGGGAATCGAGCTCGACAGTAGCAGGATTTTCGATTCTAGCAAGGTTGAATTCAGTCACCATCTGGTGGAGAATTGTAGCGGCTGCCTTCTCTGATGGGCAGTTTTCTGGTATTTCTCCAATCAACACCAGGCGAATGCCGGTGCATTCCCAAAAATATATTCCACGAATAGTGCGTGATCTTACCTTGCCCTGCCTTCAACCTTTACATCCATTACACTACCACACATGTCAGGAGTCCAGTCGCTAACAGATCTCGTCTCGAGTGTGTGGGTGGGTGGGTGTGGGTGATCATCTGGTGGTAGACACCTGACTGGGGAACACCCCGCTAGCCGCCATGTGGGCCGGCTCACGGGGAGAAGGAGGAAGAACATCGCCCTCTCCAGCGATGAAACACCACTACACTTACGGGACTAATGACTGGGCCGTTGACGCGCCCGGAAATATGAAATAATCAATCAACTACGCAGATATCATTTGTCAAAATATTGTAAGACGAAAAATAGGTGAAACAGTAATTATCATGAAGATCAGACAAATTAACTCCTTAATGTAGGGTTCAAAACTGTCAGGTTCATATGTGTAACTGAGCAGTTGGAGATTGGAACAAAAACGAAACTAGACAAGAAAAACGTTGTTAATAGTAGCTAGGTAACTTTCAAATAAGATGATATTGTAAGACAAAGTTATTCATTGAAACAAATAGAATCGTAAGTTTTAACAGCCCAATGTCATTGATCATCACGTGATATGATATTCCGCACTTTCTGAGAAATGTGAGCTCATGTTTTTTTTCCAAAAGTAGATATTCGATCATCAATATATGGAACAAGTTAATATGGTGATTCACATTTTTAAGAGAATATAAAAATCAGGTGTTGGGATATCGCTTCCCGAAACAGTAAGTGACTAAGAATTGCTTTCAAGTTATTTGCTAATTCACGGTAACTTAATTTCTCAAATTCATAAATGAACAGTTTACTGATAAATGGTCAAAACTTGCCACAAGACGTTAAAAAATCTTATGATAACAGAAGGCATTTTGTGAAAGTAAGAAGTAGAATTATCTTATTGCCGAGTTGGACTAAGTGACTGGTACGAACAGCCTCATCAAGTCTCCTTACGGCAAGGGTGAGAATTGGGTTTGTCTTCAAAGTATGCAATGAATTTGCTTTCTGCATGGTAACCAATGTGTCATATGCAACTATGCCGGAGAAACACAAACAAAAGAACCATTGACCAAATCATGGATCGTGAGGGTAGATAAAGAAAGGACTTTGAGGTTAGTTCAAGGGGGAAAATCCGTCAGAATATACAATGATATTTATATAGATATTTGCAATTGTGGGTATGTTGGAGGAATTGTGATAAAATAATGATTTTGATGATGTGCGTTACGATTATCATCACAATGATAAAGGCAATAATGGTCAACGAAGGTTGATGGGAATGGTGATTTTATTATTTGCATTCGAAATAGTGATGGTGTCGGCAATTGCGGTGGAGTAAGAGCGCTAGTGTACAAAAGTCAGAGCAGTGTGTGATAATGGTAGTGGTATCGAAAGTAGTATAAAGAAGTTTAGAGAGGTCGTGGAGGTTGTGGTGACATTGCAGGTAATGATGGAAGTATTCGCGGTGAAAGTGAGGGCAATGGTGAAAGTGGTAGTAGTGGTGTTATTAGATCTTGAACTCGTAAGGTCGAAATAGAATTCGTAGAACTAAGTTATTGTGGGATAGGTAAGGTAGAATCCGTGGTTTCAGTTATAATAATTGTTGTGGAAATATATGGTAATGTGTAGTAGGGGTAATAGAAAATTGGAGATACTAAAATGGTTGGTTACATGGATGTTAATTCGCGTAATAACTGCAGGAGAATTAGAATAGCAGTGTTGGCGACGGTAGCAGCTCAATGCACAGCGAAGCCTTGGTTCTGCGAAGGGGCAGCGGCGGTGGTTGGGCGGCGGTTGGGCGGCGGGCGGCGCGTGCGCAGGATGCGGGGGCGAGCGGTTCATGGGACACGCGTGCACGCGTGCGACGCCTAGCCATCGCCTCTGCGTGACTCATGCAACGGCCGAGCCCGTGGCCTGGTGGGCCCGAGGACCCGTGGCGATGGCCCCCCGGAGAAGGGAGGCGGGCAAGGACGATGGGTTGGTGATAGGAGTGGGGCAGCGGCGGACGGGTTAGTGAGGGGCAGGACGCTGCGTGCGGGGGTGGGATGGACTGTGACGCGACAGCGGCGGTGACGGGGGCTGTGGCGACAGTGGCCGCCGAGATGCGGTGGGAGCGGAAAAGGTGGCCCCCGGCAAAAAACGTGAAGCCCGGTTGGCCAAACAAAGGGGGTTAGGGCGGGGGAAGAGGAACAGAAGGGTGTGGGTCCAGGGGCAGGGGATGTGGGAGGGGACACGTCCGCACGCGCCGCCTATGCTGCCCGCCTCCGCACGTTTGGCACGCAGCGCCTGCGCCGCGCAACTCTACACCACAGCGCACGCGCTCCACCTGCATCGCGAGGAGCGCACTTGGGGTCGGGTACACACGTGCAATGCTTGATGCGACGGAATCATTAGCATCGATTCTAAAAACTCTGTAACACACACAGGTACCATCGAACCTCAAGGGTGAAGCCGGGGGAATATGCTCCATCCCCTCAGATCTAGGGATGCTTGAATTAGATAGCTATTTTCATTTCCTTTTGCACGAATTTCCTCTAGAACTGTATTGTTATCAATAATTTGTTATGCTAGCATAATAGTTGCATAGTTGTTTAAGTTTCCTTCAACCAAATCATTGTCAAGTGCCCTACCTTTAAGCGGTGGCAATGATGGGTAACACGAGTAAACATTTTTGGTGAGACAAGCTCGCGCTGGTGATCACTTTGTCGTTGCCGCCAGCTGCTCCGTTCTAGGAACAATGTACCAGGCAGAGGTAGCGACAGATTACGCGATAGTGAGAGATGCGGGCGAAGTTCACAGACCCGCGCCAATAAGCAAACACTTCTACGAGTTCGTTTGTCACTCGCTATGCGACGAAAACTTCTAAATCGTGATGTGCGTATACATACCGACCATGGGCATTTACGTATTTATATAATAAGATTTTTCATTGATATTTTCATCAATACCTACAACAGTATTGATTTGTTAATTTTGGAAAAGTTGACGTTGTCAAGAGAGATGATAGTTATTTGTTGGTTGTTAGGCGTAGACTCATTTACAACGAATTATGAAGTCTCAGCATGACTGCGACGAGTAACAGAATAAGAGGAAGAAAAGAATTACTCCACTTTTCAGTATGTCAATACAGAAGACTACAAAATGTTAGAAGATGATTAATATTTTTAAACACTTCAAATAATGTAGAAAACTGAGAGTTCCCTTTGCACTATTAACAAGAAAGTTAGAAGCTCTGAGTAGTTAGCAGCACACTAGCCGTCGTAATATAATCGCAACTCACCTTTTATTTGCATTTGCACCCTATTTACTACCAAACTAATGCATCTTAACGACGAAAGTATTCTCCTTTAATTTTACCGAATAAGGAATTTTTATACCAAAAAACGTAAAAACCGACAGCAAAAACACAAACAGCAATACTGTCGTAATTTTCCGAAAACTGTTTTGTTCTGGCTTTTGTATAGTAAACTGTGAAACTATTGTCTTTCCTCAAATATCACGTACTGTTTATACTGGTTTGACGTTTAATGAATGAATGGATGAATAAATGAATGAATAAATAAATAAATAAATAAATAAATAAATAAATAAATAAATAAATAAATAAATAAATAAATAAAAGCGGAAGAGAGGAAAGCCGTAGCCACAGAACCACCCTCGATATCATTCTAACCGAAGGTGAGATCCGACGGTAGCAGGTCGAATTCAGTCGCTTCTGGAAGAGAATTCTAGCGCGCGGTTGTTCCGATAGGTAGTTTCCCGTCGTTTCTCCGATCAACTCCAGCCGAATGTCGGAGCAGTACTTTACCAAACGGACTAAGTACTGCGCGCGATATTTCCTTCCTCTTTCTTGTCCTATCCTCCCCTCTCACACACACTTACCCTAACGTGCACTTCACTACCTCACGTGGCGGAAGACTGGTTGAGAGCTCAGAGCTTTTCCCGGCTGGGCGTCGCCCGCTAGGAAGAGGTACCTGGTTCGGGAAAACACCGCTAGCCACATGGAGGTCATTACCGGATTCCGTCATCTAGTGGAGTAGTCTCTGGAGTTGGTCTTGCACCTCCAGAGGAGGAAAACATGTACTACGCATGCACTACAACCTCAGCCGTTGACGCGCCTGGAATCACTATCAGTTTAATACGAAAATATTTTGTGCGAAGTTCTTCGATATTTTATATTGAAAAAGAAAATGCTTTTGCCTCTATCAACATGAGGGAAAGCACGAGCTTGGGGAAGCTGGAGACAGCGCCGCCGTAGCACCAACACCTCGCGCAGGATCGTGGCTAAGCAGCGCACGGCCGGGCGTCACGACTCCCCGCCACGACCCGCCGCCCCACGCCTCCTCGCTCCTCGCCTCGTATTTTCGCCAGACAATATCCACTACCCTACATACTCCGACCCTCATTAGCTAATTGTTTATAACTCGAACTCATCAATTTATAAATTTCTCCGCGCGGACACGGCTCATGAAGCTCAGTGATTACGGGGCATCGCGGCGCCGATAAAATAAGCTGCGTCCGAGACGAGCGACGGCGTCGGCGCGGCGTGATCGGGGGAGCTCGGCGCCGCGACGCCCATAGACGCCAACAGCGGGCGCTCAACAGGGCTCGTGATACAGAGTAGATGCTGCGAGGCACCCTCTCTGCCCAATTGTTTTCGCTCGAGCGTGAACCCCTCGAGCGCAGAAGTTCGAGCGTTCTACACTCGCGGTGGGTTACGAGTCAGAGAAATGATGGCTGCGGTTCACCTCTTGAAGAAGGAATTAGTTACATATCGGATGCATATTGGTTTTTTCCGCAATTTGCATGTAGAATTAGAAAGTAATCAGTAATCAGAAAGTATCACGAGAAAAGAACAAGGGGTTTTTTGGACCGCAATTTACATAGGGCCGAATACAGTCACAATTTAATTCATTGTCATTTGGATGACAACCTGCGTTATGAAGCACCAAGATGACCTTGCAAGGCAGATTTCTTTTTTTCAATTTTTTTAAGGCTCTGGAACAAAATCAGAACAATAACAGTTCTTAAATATCTCTTGAGACATCCAAGCACATTCTTGGCTTTCATATGTAACCGGTGGAGACAATAAGCAAACATGTTTAAACGCTCTTGTCTTAGCTGATTTTTTGATAACAAGTTTAATTTCCTGGCTTCCTGATGCATTAGATGTCGCAAGAAGTGTCGATCTCTCTTTGCTCTTACCGGGCTAGTACCGACCTAATCGAACAGCAATTTGCACAACTAAACTAATTGTTGTTTGACTCATTGGGGGTAACAAAAACAATATTACCTCACCTGTCCAACGATGATGCTTCAAACCTGCAAACAACAATAGAAACAACAATTAAAAACCTAAGTAAATTTGTCATATCTTGGTAATTTTTGGGGGAATACATTTATTTATTTTTATTAACTATTTTGGTAAGTCGACTTTAAGTCTAATTTATAGGAATCTCGAACAATCAAGACTCGAATTATGGATATTCTAATGTATTGATTTTATCGACTGAATCATCTGAAAGGCATTTTCCTTTGCTTAATTCAGTGCTCCACATCGGTTGCATTCACACAGGTATTAGCCATCCATACAGTCTTCGAGTGCCTCCATTGTATGCCAATGTGGCCCGCTAAGGCCACTCCCTTTGACTCACCACTCTTGTATTTCGCGTTTCCTTCCTCTCGAAAGTGCCTGAGGGGTCAAATGTGGCCTGTTTGTCGTGCTCGGTGGTTTAATTGTTGTGACAAAGTGGTTTAGAGAAGTCGCCAGTTGAACCGTTTATTCACGGACGAATGTATGACGAGATGGACAACATAACCTATGAAAATCCTCTTTTCTCTGAGTCCTCCATCATTCACTTCATTCAAGTAATAGGAGATTCAATAGCAATGAACCGAAATGTTTTGAAGAAAAAAGTCTGGAATATTATTTACTATAACACGTGTTTACGCTTCAGTTATGGATTCTGAGAAGAATGGAACAATTATTCACTGAGAAAGAAATGCAGTCACTATAGAAAATGGGGAATGGCAATAAGATAAAAGGAAAATAGAAGACCAGCAGATGTGGCGACATTAAACACAAAAACGAAGTTAAACTAGATGGAAAAAATGTAATTGAAATGAAATTGAATGAAAATGTAAATGTAAAATTTAATTGAAACAGAACCAAAAAAATTTAGAAGCAAAATTCTGGTCAAAAATAAAAGAGAAGAAAATGGTAGCATATGAAGAATGTCATGTAAGGAAGAATAAATAATTAACACTGCAATGATAATGCGGTGAAAAGATTAAGTAATAATTTGTGTTTAACTAAAGATCAATTTCAAATATTATTAAGCTTTAATAGTAGAGAAAATTATTAAACATTCATGAAATGATTATCAGCCAGAACGAAGAGGAGAATCGTTCTTGCAGACTAAACAAAAACAAACATGTACATATGAAAGTAAATACACGAGTGAAAATAATTAATATACACTCAAAATTTATAAACAAAAAAAAGATATGGGAATTAGAAAAATGAAAAGAAGTAATCTTAGATAATTGAATCACACTTAATAATAGGAGCTCTACTGAAGCAGTAAAGTGAAGAAAGACAAAATTTTAATAAAATAATAATTGTGAAAATTCTCTTAGGAGAATTTTAAGTAGAAATAAACTGCAACGCAACGAGGGTATTACGCTCAGGGGCTGTGAAGGAAGTGTAACGTATTAGCCAGCGGGCCTCATGGCATCTATTTGGGGACGCTTGGGAGAGGATTAGCCTCGCCACAGGAAGAAGGGTTTTCCGTAAAGGGAAGAACGTGGAAACGGGAGACACAAGGCTTTGGGAGTATCCGGCCTATAGAAACTTTTCACTGTTATAACAAGCGAGGGGGTGGCGTGACGTAGTAGGTCACGTGGGCCTCGCCTATATAACAGAGTGTACAGAGCCAGTGGGTGGGTTCTGGAGACAGCGGGAGAACCTCGTGCGTGTGCACAAAACTTGGCGCCAAGACGGTGCATATGCGAGCCAGGCTCGCGAGGCTGGAGTCATTAGTTGACGAAGCCTGCGGACTTTATGTCCTTGGGTGACTGCGGTCACGGGGGAGCGATGCTGTGTGCGTGCTCCGAGGTGAAGAGTGGTTGAGTGCCACGATTCACGCCGATTCTCAATCGGATAAGATCGCTCCTGCGATCGAGGCAAACCAGCCGTTGGTGCGCCAGAACGGACTTTTGTGTTCCAGCGTGACATCCGGTCACGGAAGCTAGGCTTTGTGCGCGCTTCAAAAGTAGGAGTGGCGAATGCCACAATCAAAACCATCTTCAATCGGGTTTGGATCACTCCCGCGATTAGGG
The DNA here is from genome assembly GCA_017312745.1 of Gryllus bimaculatus. NCBI lineage: Eukaryota > Metazoa > Arthropoda > Insecta > Orthoptera > Gryllidae > Gryllus > Gryllus bimaculatus. The sequence continues at coordinate 16,046,181 of BOPP01000011.1, forward strand.
GATAGAGGGTCTATCAGAGCTAGGGTGTAAGTAGATTATTAAGTGTATATATTTGTTTTGTTTTCTTTGTTAATAAATATATTTTTATACGAAAGCTCTGTGTCTGTGGTCGCTGTGAGTATCCATGACGTCACAGAAGTAAGTGTGAAAGGCATCCGCGAAGGACAAAAGGGTAAACTTGGCTGGAGGGCGGTCGGCTCTGCGATGGAGGCTGAGAGGAGATTACACCGCCATAGAGGATGATTAGTGAAAAATTATGCATGGGACGGGACGACTGACGCTGTTAATAAAGGCTACCTCTGCACCCTCTCTTCTGTCCCCAAGGGAAGCGACTCGCGCGTCACCACTGCCCTATTGTTCCCGCCAATGACTCCCTGCCGTCGCAGCCACCGCTACCACCGCCTCCGGACCTTACCGCCTGCGCAATCCCCCTCTTTCACCGTCCCATCACCGTTGCTAGCGTTCCATCTCCACCCCAATCTCACCCCTCACACACACACCCGTCACTACCATCGACATCAGCACCGTCACCGCCACCACTACCTCCACCCACAGTCATCATCACCGTCACAATAGCAACACTTTCATGGTCACTGGCACTTCCACTGCCACTGTCATCGCCACTACCGACAGCCACTGCAGCGCACCCGTCTGCCCCGTGGCCGGCTGCGAGGCCACCGGTGGGCGCGAGATGAGCTTAGCGGCGCGCGATTGTCGCCCTGCAGGCGGCGGCGCCTTCCCAGGGCGTTCCCGTTAAGGGCGCGCGCGCGGGCGGGCGGGCAACGGCCCGGTGGGCTCTGGCGCGGCGAGCCGCAAAGGGCAGCTAAATCCTACGCGCGTATTGTGCGCGCCAGCCGCCGCGGCCGCTGACGAGATTCCAGGAACGCGGTTTGAAGGGCCGCCCCCCCCCCCAGCACGGAACTTCCGGCATGCATCATTGCTTGGGGTATTAGGGTGAATGGGATGAATGAATGCTAGTAATGAGACAAGTATGAATGAAGCGCGAATGACAAACTATACAAAAAGTTACCAAAAACAAGCAAGAACACTATGTAGTATTAAGAAGAAAAAAATGGTTTCAAGTTAGGTTTGCCAAAGCACTTACTGATTAACTATACAATGAGATTAAGAAAAAAATAATTTAGTTTTATTTGTTGAGAAAGTTTATTTGTTAGCTGCTTAAGCCGTAAGGCATTAGCTAAAAATTACCAAATTAAGAAAATAAATTCCCACATTCTCGGGGGTATTTGCTGAGGGAGGAGCGTATTAGAGATAGGGTTATTAAATTCTAGAGCGCAAATATGTTTACACACTTTATCCTTGCTAACGGCAAGTGGGCTCTTGCGGTGACAATCTTAACGCGCTTAATACTTATTTTCAATCTCTGATGAGCGACAAATGTAAGACAAAAGAGAAGTATTAGTTTATTTTATTCTTAGGGACCCAGTGCAGCAGAAATTGCTTTTGTACTACCACCGTGTATATTCAGACGGTTTTCTTATCAGTTGACGAATTTTCCAATACCTTTGTAGAACATTGCCGCCAGTTTCTTCACAGCCTTCAAGTGCTTCGTTGACGCAGATGACCATTTTTCTCTCATCTCTGAATGTATACAGGCAAAACATGTTTATGTTAGCTGTTATAATATTAATAAATGTACCTGAGGAAATTCTTACTCATTTATATTCATAAATTTTGTATTTACTTGTTTAGGAGGAAGAGTAGCCTCACCGCCTGTGAATTGCCGTATTATTGAAGTCGTAATTATTGTTTTATTATATTATATACCTTCAACGTCCAATAATGATGAACGTCGCTCAGCTCTAGTTTGTAGTCGCACTCAGGGTGATAGGAAAACTCTCCATTGAAATTGTGCAAATATAGCTCGACAGCAGCTGTATGCGGATGTCTCTTGCGGTGAATTTAAACAAGCAAATTACAGCATGCCTTTTGCATCTAACTGAACGTTTTTCTACCAACGTTTTCCTCTTTTCATTCAATTGGAAGAATATTGCTAGTACCAATATTCTAGACAGTAGAGATATTCTAGTTACTATCGTTATAGAAGACGAATCAGAAATGTCGTAACATTGCTTGATATCGCACAACGGAAACCAATTCAAATAGAAGTAAACTCACTATTGAATCTTCTTAAACATAATATCAAATTGCCAGATGACAACGCAACACTGCAACCAGGACATTCCAATACAATAAAACGCGCAGTTGCATACTTGCGGTGCCTGACAGCCGTACACCGATTGCCCCTTTCACGCGCCAATGACTTTTACGAAAGAATCACGCCAAGTCTCCGTTACATGCTGCGGACAATCCAACTGGACGGAATGCGATGACCTGTTAGCACTCCCATTGCGGATGTTTGCTCTGCCATCACTCACCAGGCAGCCTCCCAGCCGCGGAGGGCAGCATCCATCAAGATCGAGCGGGTCGATCATTAGTAGTAACCAAACACGCGGCGACGCCAGTGTTGACGCAAGTCGCGGAGACGCGTCGCGGCAGATGGGCGAGGCACGGGCGGAAAGGTGACGCGCGCTAAGAAGCGGTTGTAGCCTTGTTTGAGAAGTTCGAAAAACATGAAAACGTGTTCGTCTTTTTGAATGTTTGGTCGCGAAATTGAATACACCGTTGCACATGCCAAATCTTTGTCTGCATGTATTGTAGTAAAAGTTATGCTGGCGATATTTAATTTTTGAATTTCATTGATATTATTTGATTGTTCACATTTAATTTGTATCTTTATTTTGAAAAAGACTTTGAAAATAGTTAATAATACATTTATATAAAGACGTGTTATGATACCCATGTACATACCGTGATGAATATTCTGGGTGGAGTTAATGGCTTGTAACCCAAAAGTGAATTTGTAGAGAAACATTATTTGGACGTAAACAGTGATCATTTCAGATAGAAGAGTTAAAAGGCTTGATGGAGAAGTAAATTGAAAGCATAAAATCAAATGTGTACGTAAGCTTCCACGGCTCGAATCCATGAATTCTCGGCTATCCGGGAGACGCCGCGTCGTTGGCTGGCAGGCTTCCTCAGGCAGTGACCACTGCGCGCTACGCGCCCGTTGATTTAACTAATCACAGCGCACCTGCCCCTCCCGAGAACCAGGCAAGATAGTTTTTAAATCAAAAACGTCGGCACCCCAGCCAACGACGCGGCGTCTCCCGGATAGCCGAGAATTCATGAATTCAAGCATAAAATCAATGTGAAGATAGGTTTTCAAACTAAAAGTCTTCCTGTAATATTTTTCTGTCTAAAACAAAATACTTTTTAGACAGCCACTACAAGCGGCACATTGCTTTCAGGCATGCAGAACGTAATCAAAAATTAATTTTGAGCACTAGAGCTAAACATGATGATGCTTTAATCTTCCTATCAAATTTAGAATACAACAAAGTAAACATAATGCTTTTGTCTGGTCGTATCAGCTAATAAAAGACAGTGATTTGTATGCTTCAGATAAAATATAATTCAATTCGGCAAAACTGCATAAAAGGTAGTGTATGACACACGTGTAAATATTTTCCTCGTAGAATTACTTCACTAGGCCTCGTGTCACATTCCTTCCTCACAAAATAAAATGCCACTTTTACCACTCGCATTATAAATAACCGTTCTTCAAATTCTATCCTACGGAGTGCAAACGTGTACACACGAGTGAGTTTGTATTAAAGCCAACATTTTCTTAAACATGTTAGTAAATATATTTTAGATGTCCTGACCATCACAATATTTTTCTGCGTATGAATTTTGGCAATGTGTATACCACACTATTGGTAATCCGCGACGTTTGTCACTGTATTTCTCATAACATTCTATGAATGTTCTCTAAATGCACCGCATAATTGACACGGGTCGAGGCATTTGTTGCCACGTTGATTGGCGATGATGAGGACGGACGAACTTCTACGAAACGCGTTGCCGCGCTCTCCTTGGATTCTTCTAATTAACCACATTATTGTGGTTTTGCGAGAGAACGCGTTAAAGTGAAATCATGTTCGATGAACTGGCCGTAGTTTCGGCTCATTAGGAACTTAGTATTACGGTGTTCCTAGTGCGTATTCTTTGTATTTGGCCACCTTCTTCGGACGAGAGAGATACTGAATAAGTAAAAACCTTGCTCAGGGCTATGTGTCGAAGTCTTTCCTTCAACTGCTTTCTAATGTCACGCAACTGCTTTCCACTTGGGCAGAAAGAGATATGACGAGTGCTAAACGCTCAATATGAAATAAATAAAAAAAACATTTTACAATATGTTCGACTACATTATATCTAACTGTAATTTTCACTGAATATTATAATATTAAAATTAAGATATTAAAATATCAGCATATCCTGGGCGACCAATACATTGCAATTTAAGTCATGTTTACATGTTTTAAAAACCACAAATAAGACTACGCTTGCTAATGACATGCAAGACTTGTTTTGGATGTTTCATAGTTGTTTAACCACTGTTAAATATATAATTATGATCAATTGAGAAACCTTTCTCCTGAAAAATATATTCTGATCATCATTCCTCATCAGTAAATTCTGAATTATCACAAGGCAAATCATGAGCGTACAATAACATTTTGAGAAGTGTAAGAAATCTTAAATAAATATTTTTAATGAATGACTTTCGCGCATAAGGAATGCTCTCAACCATTATTAGATGAAGATATAGTAATTTAACGTACCCTAGGAGCATCTAGAAATTAATTTCCCTAAGACGTCTACCAAAATAAAGCAAAATTTATTGGAAAAACTTCCTTGTAGCAGACACAGCACGTGTTACACTACTTTTTCGCAGAATCATGATCGAAACTGAGACATTTCTCATAATGTGGGTTCCATATTTGCATCCCTGTGTGGTAGAAGTCTGCCGCTCGAATTTAGTTTAACGGACACCCACCTGCAACTCTGCGTCACTGTGATACACAAAATACTAACAGGGCATGAATTTGCATAGGGCCATTCAAAATAAAGCGACTCTGCAGTGCAGATGTTGTCGTTCTGTACGATAACGTTCTTTTTTTAATAACTATCCGATCGACTAAATGGCTTTGCACAAGTGAGGAACGTAACTACATAATGGAAACTTGCTAAAGTTATTTCGAGTGTTGATACTCGGCAAGAAGTATATATAAAATTTTGGTTTGATTATATTGATGTTGATTAATGATTTATGGAAGGGGAAGTATAGTTAGTTTTTTTAAGGGCTTGGAAGTTTTTTGGTGAGTTTTGTTTTAAGGAGGTTGAAGCTGTCTTTGGGGAGTTTGATTTAATTGTGTTTCTGATGTTTGCTTGTTTACCTAATTCAAAATGGACTGTACTTGGTAAGAATGTCATAAAAGTTTCGGAGATAAGTTGATCAGAGAGTCTGTAATTAGAGGTATTTGGGTTTCATAATTAATTTGTCTATTGGGTATAAATCATGAAGCGTTGAGAAGTCTTAGGAGAAAATTGTTTCGGAAAGTTTGTAAAGAGTTGATATTATTAGATGCAACGTTTATTTAAGCCGATAACGCTCGGGCAGACTCGGTACGGCTCACAACACTCTTCTGCAGCAATTCCGCTGGGGGTGTAGGACCACCCATTCTATCCCATTCTATAGTCCGCCCCCCCCCACCCACAGCATTTTCATTATTTTCTTACATTCTCAAGAAATTTATGTCCGGTTAGCATTACGCGAATCACAGTGACTCAGAGTTGCAGATGGCTGACAAACAAGCCTATTTCATATACACATGTCGATATCACGGTTCGACAAATGTCTCGATTCTGGTGATAATTATGTAAGAAAGTAGTGCAAGATGCCGTATCTGCAAAATTAAGTTGAGATGAAATGTTGTGTCTCCGTTTTGTTGATTGATTGATTCCTGGCGTTGATAGTGATTCCTGACGCGTCAACAGCTAGGGTCATTGGTCCCGTAAGTGCAGTGTATGTTGTTTCCTAGGGAGTTGGCTGCGATCTTCTCTCGCTGGATGGTGAGATCCGGCGCCGACCTACCGTCGGTTAGCGGGGCACCGCCCCAACAGGGCGGCAAACTCTACGCTCCCGGTCCACGTTCACTTGCCCGCTCGCTCCGGAATCGTCAAAATCACGACGACTTTCCTCAATATATATGCAAATACTGAAAAAATTGTTTACTCGTCAACTTTATTATTATTATTATTATTATTACAATAGCCGCAATATTTTATTAGCCTAAATACACTTTACATTAGTCTCTTATAAAACGAAAAATAAAAATCGTAAATTGCTGATTGTGCCGTCAAATATTGATTAATTAATTTACCCAATAAGCGAAACACTATGACCAACACTATTACATCATTTCTTTCTATCATTACTTTCTCGCTTTTCAAATTCAAACCACATATCTATCAATAAGCAATAAAATGTAGAATACTTGAAACATAGTAAATGTTTATCTTTAACATATTTTATTACACACACCATTGTGGCAGGAACAGTTTAAAATAGAAACGTGTGGAATTTGAGATGTAGCGTATATACAAAATCGTCGTACTTAAAATCCCTACTGATTCTATACATCAGTCTAGTTGACTTTATGTTTCGTGTGGTTGTTATTTGTCCACACCCATTTTACTATTTCATCCTAAAGATGGAATGGCTGCTGGTGCCTGTTTCTCTGCAAAATTCATTCACAAAATTGACGCCGTTTTGAGATGTTCCTTGTAAGTTCTCGAATACTTTTAACAGGTTTTTGACCACTTTTAATTATTTCATCCTTTTCACAGCAATTCATTTTGATCTCACAAGATTAACTCGCTACATGATTAACTAATTACGCACCTACTCTTCTTTACTACTGCACATCCACCATATTCACTCATGTAAGACCTTGATCAGAATACCCAGCGTGGTGAAATTCTCGATTACCATTCGAGTATTGATTTGGAAGGTCCAATCCGTTGATAATCATATAAACAGATCCTTTCTGCCCTACGGTCCACATATCATGCATCCGAGCCTTGTCTTTTCGTTGCCCGTTGCTCGTATTCAAAACATACACCAAATACACAGAAGAAATGCACCTGAAGACCTTCAGGTGACGTTAGAAAATATTTTCATTTTGCCCAAAACTTTGCCTCTAAAATTTGTAATTGAACTTCAAGAACGAAATTTTCTCAGTGACGATATATTCTAATGCCAAAATTAAAAAAAAAATCACACATTTTCGTTGACAGACAACTTTTTAAACAATCACAATTTTTTAAAGAGACACTTTTTTATTGTTCAAATGAAAACATTTCTTCGAGATGAAGTAACTGAAATATTGTATCAATTTTTTCCTAATTAATTCCACCAATTTTTGAATATGTTTTAACGGTGTGAATTAAAAAGTGTTAAAATCAGTACAGAAATCCAGCGTTTTTATTATTTTATTTAAAAAGCAAATGAAAGTCAATTTTTTCTTGATTACCATCGTGTTGCACGAGATCCTTCCATAAGGATAGCATTCTCCATAAGGATCCGTTGGGTCTTCACGACGTGAAAATGAATGATAGACTCAGGCACAATACGGATATGGATATACACGTTTCTCTTTAGCAAACCACGTGGACGTAGAAGTGGTGCCAACTTTCGGAAACTCTAGGAGCTAATCTAAAAGTTAAAAGTATGAGTTAATCTAAACGATGTTCCGTCTTAAGCTCTTTACCATGCCATGGGCGCCAGCCTGTTCTTGCAAGTTCATGAAAAAAAATTATCTTTGGACTTACTTTCCCAAGGGAGATCCACAAATAAAAAATGCAGATTACACATTTTCTTCATTTTGTGTAAAAGTAATCGGTTTGATTTTCATGATGAAAATTTTTTATCTACCTCTCTTTCTTTTATCTAACAAGGTCAGTGAAAATTCTGCTACATCATCAATTCCTTCCCTCCCATGGTAGGTAATTAAAGAAAATCGAACAACTTAAGTTCCTAGAATCAGCTATTTTCAAATCAGACGTGGCCTCTATGGTTCTTTTACAAGAAAAATAACGAACGCGTGCTATTGTATGTCGCCAGAACTTGCAGAGCTGCTCACCGAGAGATAAATCCTCAACTCGTTCCCTTCTGGAAGAAATTAATGAACCCATGAATTTCTCTTAACTAACAAAATTTGTTTTTCACACGAGAAACAAAACTCAAGATCAAGTTTTCCCGGTCAAATTAATTTGCAACAAACAAAAAATTCATTTGTCGCCAATACTAATTTTTATCGGGTTAATTTTCCTACAATTCACCAACCTGTCCCTCCCCTAAATCCAAATATCTAGACGTCTGGAAGAAATGAACGAGATACAAAAACAGAGGGTGAAATTGGCGGGGGCGTGCGCGCCGGACATCGAATGGGGGTGTCGTGTGGAGCGGGGGGAGGTCGACAACCCCAGGTAACGGCACCCGCACCACGCCCCCTTCGGCCGCCCACCAACCCCATTGTGCCGCCCGCGCGCCCCGAATTGGCGCGGGAACGGTCCGCCCCGCCCTCCCAGGGGACAAACGCCCGTGGAGGCCGCCAACCGCGCAAATATTGTGAGGCGCGCCGCGCGGGCCGGGAGGTCCACCCCATTATGACAACTTGTCGCCGCGAAACGAACGGCGAGGCACAAGTGCGCGGGTGGACCAGGTGCTGCCCTTTCAGCGTTCCACGAAGACGTCTCACTTTGACGCGGGGTCGTTCGCGGAATTCCAGGCGTATTCTCGCAACGGGATCTCATTAAGGGTGTGGGTTTGCACTGGCTGTTCGTGGAAAATACTCCCACTGGGCTTGATGCTACACTATCAGTATTCATGGCATTGTTTTCTCCTTTGAAACAGTCATAGCTCGTAGATAGGAATCGATACGAATTAAGAACTTTGTAATAAAGTAATTTATGATACTAATAGGTTTTCGTCATTGCTCTACAGCGGTAGAGAAATCTTGTTGTCTGTAAGTTTTTCTTGCCATTAACAGTATTTTTAACATGACTACAGATTTTTTGGGTCACATTCTAAATGCTGCGTTCGGGGTCAATTTAGGAAATCTACTCTCTTTTTGAAAACTTGTGGGCAGGAAAGGGATAGGCCCAGTAGAGCGGACAGACCATATGCCACCTTCTGCGAGCGGCATCGTTCCAGGAAGACGTCTCACTTTGAGAAGCAGCCGTTCGCGGAGGTCCTATGGCACTGGGGGCCTAAATCTTGTTAGGACTGCATATTTGTATCGGTGGATCAGACAAACTACTCCAATTCGGCCAAGATCTCTATTTCCATTTGTTTGTCTTCTCTTGCAAAATTAAATACATATTTTATAATTTTCAAGATATTTTGAAAGAACAATTCGCAATAATCACTAACGTGTATCGGGTTCTGTCAATTCGACAGGCTCTTTATGACAACTTCACGGTAAGATAACGAATAGGGAGGTAATTCTCTACTTACTTTCCTTTCATTCACTTTCTAAAAGTACTGTTGGGTTCATTGCTTTCTACAATTTCAACACGAAACTCTACTATACGCGATTTGCACCTTAATTTCCGATGCTGACAATTACGGATTATAAATAAATTTTTTGGTCGCTTTAGAGGCCATTAGTGACATTAGCTGAGGTCATTAGTGACCACTATCATTTTACGCATAAGAAACAACATTTTAAAAATTGTAATAAACATTGCATAATGAATTACAATTTTTCACAATAATTTAAATTAATTTGTCAATCCCAGTAAATTAGGAAATTTGTCACACGGCTTACGTGGAAGATGTTCTGACAAGATGTAAATAGTTCAACATAAAACAATTTATATTTGTTAATGGTATTAATTAAATTTATGGATTTATATAATTTGAAGTATTTTTTCTAGTTACATTTTGTATAAACATTTTAAAAAATTCATGGAAAAGGGGCTCCCGCGCTAGTTGAGAAAAGTCAACGACAACCTCCACAATTGCTATGCACTACATCACCGTTTTGACCTGTGAGTTGAACAAATATGTAACATTTTGAAATATAATTATTTTATATGATAAAGAGACTGGCTAGGGTGCTGCAGTACTCCAGGACTTACGAAGCAGCCGACATTAAATATGAACTTTGAAACAGTTCAGATATGTACGAACGTTACAAAATTGGTCTTCTCCTTTTGGAGTGACTGTGTTATAACTTTTGATCAATATGTTAATATCAATTTTATTTGATCAATTTAAGAATAAAAAATTATATACTAATTCATTTATTAATTTTCATTAAAAAATATATAATGAAAAAATAGATACTTACACAGATGTATCATCCTTTCATATTTAGGCTTATTTAACGTACTTTGCCTTTATTCATTTTTGGTTACGTGCGGACTCACAAGTCAGCAGATACTATTAACATTTTAAAATAAGGTGCACCTATTGTAAGGCTCAAGCGACGTTCTCTGTAAACCTTTTGAGTTTTTCAATCTTATGTTTCCTACAAATATTGTTTCATGCCATACTTCTCCACTATCTTGATCAAATTTAGTTAGTTCTTTTACCGATTATGTTTTTTCTTCTATCTTTTTTTACTTCTTTTTTTAATTATACGCTACAAATATCCGATACCTTATTCGATTCCGCAGACACAATATGTTCAATATAGTTTGCAAATATTATCTTGACGTGATAATATAAGTAACGTTTTTTGTTCGAATTATAGTCCAACGCGACTTAGCAGACCTACACATTTTTTTCTTTCTTCTGACTCCCTTGTAAGTTCTTTATTTTTTGTCTCAGCGGCTGCCTTCGTCTGCTGTCCACATTCCTCCGCGTTTCTATTACATTTTCTTTTGGAAACTTTGAAAAGTTTGTATTTTTCTTTAGTTTTATTATTTTTTAAGTATTTCTCCGTTATTTCCATTTTTACGTATTTCTTGACTTCTACAAATCACGCCATTTCATTCACATCTCAGACCTCTTTCCCAACATCAGCATAACCGTCGGCGTGTCAACGCAACTGCAGGCAAAGCATCGGGTGCATGTCGCCGCCGCCGCCGCCGGTGGCCATTAGAATTACCCGCGCGGACGCGCCTAATTAGCAATCGCGGCCGCTGATTTGCTTCGCAGTACGAGCCAGCCACGCACGTGGCCCCAGCGCTGGACGTCCGCGCTTCCCTTGCCCCGCACGGTGATCCCAAAGGAAGGAGCGTTGCTCCAAATCCTTGTTCTAATCGTCACTATACGTAGTGAGAAATGCCTTCCATCTCAAATTTTTAATTTAATTTTCACAATTCGGGATCAATTAAATTAATGAGAGAGTAACCGAAATTCTACCAAAAATTGGCGGATAGAGATTCAACAACGGTATATATCAGTGGCGTTATTCAGAATTATCACTGAAAGAAGGGATTGATATAATATATTTTGGATATAATATATAAAGGATTGAAATTTTTGCAATCTCACACTGAACAAAAATGTTAAACTCTCAACAGCATTAACGTGGTTTGATTTAAAAATAATATTGTGAGATTGAACTGATTCCTGATTAACTGTCGCAAACCAATCCCGTTCCGGGACCTGGAGAATATCAACGGGGTGGTGATTAACTCAGGACACCATAATGAATTGTAATATAATGAAAGGAAAATTTTATATATTTAAGAACTAACTGTGCATGTATTATATATCAATTACAATCATTTTACAGTAGTGCTCGAAGAAATCGCATCGCCTTTCTCACAGTTGTAATCTGCAATATAACCCCGAAAATACACGACTTAGTTTGCAAAACTTGAGCGAGTTATGAAGGTAATGGAATCGAAAACATTATATCATCCACATGATGTATATGATTACCGCTTTCTACTCGTTATCTGTGTAAACTTTTTGAGAGCGGATTGGATTAGGAAAATACAGAATGCTATTTTCTTTAGGTGATGCGTTTTTTAGTACTACTGTACATTACAATCATTTTCTGCACTTTGTATTATTGTTATCTACCCACAAAGGCCTCATGAAGTTTCCTGTGATCGAACGATGACAAAATGCTCGAGGGCCTCGATCATTAGAGTCAGGTTGCGTAGGCTTCTGCGACCGGAGTTTGCGTTATCTAGTCTATCCGCGACCAGCCGCGTCACGGACATGTTGACTAACGTTTCGGAGTATTGTGGCCTTCCTCAAAGCGTACTCAAAATGTCTGAAAAAGGCCCCAATACGCTGGCCGAAACGTTAGCCACCATGTCAGTGTTGCTGCTCGTCTCGGATAGCCTATAATACTGTGGCGTCGTACCACGCTCAAAGCAGACAACCACGTGGAAATCGGCGAGCATGGCCGGATGTTAAAAAAAGAGCGAAGTGATGACGCACTGGGACTTTCCGTGGACGTAGCGGGCCCAGAGCGGCTTTGGAGAGGAGGCAATGGGGGCGGCGAGTAGCGCCAAAAGGGCCTAGATCAGGCCAGGAGAACAATGCCCCAGTCTTCTTGTGCTAGCGGCGTCTGCGACAGGTGAAGCGCGTGTCTATGGGTGTAGGTGCACTAGGGCGAGGGGCCGGCAATTCATTGTCGTGACTTGCGTAGATGGTCTCAAAGTAGAGCGGCTTCATACAGGGAACATCGGTGGTATGTTGCGGTGTGGTAGCCGTTCTTAAATTATCTCTCCTTGTAGTGGGTCTATTAGTTTTTTGTGAACAGGGTTGTTGTTAAATTGAGATTACGGTCTAGATTGTTAATAAATCTACTGTTTTACAAACCACTCTCGTCTGTGTTCGATTACACCCGTATAACGCCACAATACATCATTAGAACCAGTTAGCTCGTGGTGTACACAGAATTTTGTATTTACCCATATTTACTTATTTACTTTTATTATTAACTAAATGTAAATTTGTCTTTATATTTTTTCATATTTGGCACCCATAATTCCCTTTCATAATTCCCTCCGTTAGAGAACATGTAGCAGCACTCATATGTTTTCATATATCCCTCGTCACCATGAAGCTCTCGATCCAGGTTCGCTATGCTGTGAATATCGTGCTCCGTAACGAAAGCAATAACAGGCTAAAACGTATCAGTCAAAAAATTAATCGTTGACGCTAGGCAAGTGCAAATATAGTATTTTCACATTTCCTGTACTTGCGATTTTTTACAGGGACACAAATGGACATGCCCTTTCTTAAATAACTTAATATTTTGCTTTAAATACATAACTTTCCTCTGAATAGACACGTACTGAAGTATGATTTCAACGTGTGTTTTGGCAGGCCTAAGAAAATAATGAAAAAGCATGGCGGGAGTTATTATTTTTTTGTAAACTTCCGATTTGGCCTGAAAGACCAAACTATTGTTCTAATATGGATTGATAGCCATGTATATTTATGGGAGTATATGTACATTTCAAATGAATCTAATTTGTATATATAAAGTGATGATCATATTCCTAGAAACTATTATGTGGTGATTAAAAAATGTTAATCAAACATTATATAGAAAAGTCTTGTAATTTATAGTTAATAAAATAATAGTATGTCTTGAATATATTTGAGTGGTGTTATTAAAACGATATTAGAAATAATAATATTTATAAAAACAAAAAGGTGAGTAATATTTATTTCATAAATATTTTACAAACCTATATCAACAATTATCACATAGATTTAAGAAAGGTTCTGACAAAATCCACTGGTGGCAAAACATCACGAACTTTCTCACTCGTACTGTCACACAAAAGTACGCGTACTCCGCGTACTACACAAAAGTACTCATGTTTTCGAAAAATTGTACTTGACCTTATTTCAAAATCTATTTTTAAGGAATAGATTTCATTAAGGAAAAAATGTCTATTTTTATAATTGTAGTTGTAGGTTGATGACGCAGAAAAATTTTAAACGTTTGCAATTTTTGAAAAATCAGTATTTTCAACGAAAAAATACCTTTACCATTCTCCTAATCGTCATTCATACAAAAACAAAAATATTTATAATATAATTTAATAAAAAACGATGGAGTCTTTTTTAATTTTAAAAATGTCCCAAAGGAACCCTCCAAAATTAAAATATCGATTTTAAATTCCAGGGACCACATCAGGAATATCAATTGGGGAATATCAATTTCGGAGAAATCGGCTGAAGGGTTTAGCCGCTAGCGTTGTTCACAGACGGACGGATAGACTTTTATTGATCATTCGATTTTTCAGTATCAAGAATTGTATTCTGGCTACACCACTTTTTTCTATAAATTTACCCACTAAAAAATCTGGATTTATCCACTTTTTCGGCACCAGGGTAATGTAAAAAGTGCTTTTCTGACGAAAATTCGCCATAACTTACTCTCTACTTTACATAACTTTCTCTACTCCGTAGTGAGAAAGTAACAATTCTAACGGTGAAACAGTAACTCCGTAGCTACACAAGTACAAAAGACAGAAAACTATCCTGGAGCGCGTCCTTTATCCCTGCCCTTCTTTGGGATGCGACTGTTAAGAGAAATGAATGAGCAGTCACGTGATACAGTACCTCTGCGATGCTATAGAAAACCGAAGATCTGTTTAAGCTTTTTTGCTCTAGCATGCAGCGTAAAGGAATTTTTTGGCTGTAAGCAAGTATGCTTAATTCCTTTCTATTTCCCCGGAAGACTAGAAGGAGTGCGATGTTAGAGAATAGGGTCGCGCCGGTGTAAACTGTATGCAGTCTCGTTTCCATCTCTAGGGCAGCACCAAGCGCATGAAGCTCAGGAGTCTTCATAATGTGGTCCCACGAGTCATGTAGGCGCGATTAAGGGAGAAACTGACGGGTTGGTGGTGGATGCCCCTGGAGCAATACGACTCAGCAGGGTAGAGGAGGAGGTCGGATAAAAGTAGTGCGAAGTGTATAGAGTGCATATAAAGCGATTATTGCATAGTTTAAATGAATGCATGTATTCCCTACGTTATTCGTGTAAATGAAAGAGAGCAAATTAATGACAAAAATTGAAAATAATATTCGACAACTGAAATTTTAATTCACGGAGACAGACCAGGAGGACTGGCCAAACACCAAATTGGTTAGTTTAAATTATGTAAACAATACGTCTGTTTTAAGGTTATGTCATTATTAGACAGGTAAATTATATTGTTCAAATACCGAAAAGTACCACAGCGCTCAATTAATTATGTATTTGATTATATTAACTATAAGGATTTGTAGACACTGCCGTTGGATTAAGGGCATATTTTTCATGAAATTTCTGGCTCTCATTTGACCCACAAATATATCAACACAGACAATGCACGAGCATACCAGCTGGCATTCCTGTGACGGAATCATCTTGTTTTTCTTCTCCTGTCAAATCTTGTTTTTCTATTCTGGTCAGGCTGCAGCTTCATTTCTTATTAAACAGCACTAAATTCCACTATGGTAATACGTTAACAAAATTGTTGGACTTATTAATTATACATTTATTATAAAGTGAATAATTTTTACTCAGGTTTATTCTTCAAGCTCTTACTGTATAACTGCACTGGCATTATATTGGCGATCAACAGTATGCTGCGTGCATCGCTGAGTTGCATCATTACCGTTACCTCTCTCGAGGATAGGATTTAGTCGATCTTGTCGAGGTCTCATCTTGACCTTGTACTGATTCTAAAATCATGTAATAACAGATGTGTACTAACGAAAAGTAAAAGTGAATCGTTTTTAGCACTATTACGTCACTGAATTCCACCTACTTCCTTCCTTCGGAACCACTGAGTGCTGGGTTTCCCGAGGAGAACGTGCACTCGAGCTCAGAATCATCGAATTCCTGGAGGAAGCATGATCGGGGTTGGAAACAGCCTGCATCAAACGAGCACGGAAACTGATCAAAGCCCGTCACCGAAGTACTTATTGAGTTGCAGGAACTGCCATGATGCCAATACGAAAACTAAAGGCACGCAGGTACATTTGCAAGCGAACACGTGTAGCGAATAGAATGTCTGGGATGCATACCTGAAACAAAACCACTCTGCCGTCCGCTATGGTCCTTACATATTGATTGGTGGGTGGAAGGCATTCTACTTGTTTTCGTCCACCATTTCAACGAAAGAGTTCATAAAAAGGATAAATTGATTTGCACGAGGATCAGGAGTTCTAGAGCTGAGGTTAACTGCAAATATTTTTTTTGAATGGGAAAGTAATACATTTCACATAATTATATGACAAAGTATGCAAGAGATTATAGAAGTTACGAAGTTATATGGTATAAAGTAACGAACAATTATTTTATGGAATGTGATTCTAAGTTCATTTTCAACAATAAATTTCAATCCTGTCTTCTGCAACTATGAAATCAATGTTAATGTTTTCCTCTTGTCACCTGTGTATTTAAATATTGTTTTAAATATATTAAAAATAATTTACATATTTTATTTAAATTATTCATATTTGTTTATAATTATGATGCACATTTAAAAATAATTTTACTGCTATGTAGAGAATGTTAAGTATTGTTTGGGGAAATAACTAAGAAGGTGATGCAATGTGTTTACATGGCTATAGGGAATCACGTAACATATGGATGGTGAGAGAAAATAAGTGGAGTAACAACACCTCATACTTTGTACCATTATGTGTCAATGTTGTAATTTTCGAAAAATATGAGGAAACGTAAATTTTCGTGCTTGATGCGGCAAATCTGTCGACTCATAAGGATACATTTTTCGATTACTGGCGAGCAATTTCATCCTGAAACTAATGAAAGTAAAAATAAAATAAATAATAGGTATAAATACTGAGTTAAACGGGAGAGGCGAAAAATTATTAGTTGTATATTTAAATAAATTGTTATTAATAGTAAAAGAGGAATTAGAGCGGGTCACAAAACATAGAAGTATTTGAAACTATTGGTTATTAAACTACATGTGTGCCAGTCTCGAGTTACCAGTTTCCCTTCTCACCTGCTTCCTATTTCGCTCCATCTCAACATCCATCAAGAATGAAAGAGCGACATTTCTAAAGACTGCAAAACACGATGTCTAACTCCGGAGGCACGTGCGGTTTTCGCGCCGGGGCGGATCTCAAGCAGCATCTGTGAATGGACCCATAGGAGTGTGGCTTTTACACGTCCTTCTGTCCAGCGAGACGGATCGCCTATTAGTTGATTAAGTCTACGCTCGCTTTCAGGGGAGCCTGAAGAGGTGTTCCACAAGGTCCAGGCAGCTGCTCACGCCCGTTCCGGGACAATGCACAGACCCTGACCGTTGCCGCCGCCTCCGGCATCACCACCCACCCTGCCACCCACCCTGCCACCCACCCTGCCATCCACCCTGCCAACACCCATCACAGCTAAAGCCTCTCGATACGTCCGAAATTTGAAGCGGAGATTCTGGCCGTACCACTACTGATGATAAAGGAAGGTTTTAAAGCGAGCGCCTCTAAGGAAAAAGGAGAAGAATGTGCACGTTTAATTATTATTAATTATAATAATATATTTCGACTCAGCTTTTTGAACCTAATTATTAAGGTTGGAAGTGTGCAGAATGAGTACTACGGCTGCCAAACAGTAGAATCGACCCAACGCATGACTTTGACATGTACGCATTTCTCTGGTTGTGAATATAAACAACGTCATGACGCAGTACACAAAATTTTATATCGAATATATGCTGAGAAATTTTAACTTATCGCTGAAGACAAGGTGTTTTTTACATGCCAATCTGTGTGTTGGGAAATCAAGAGTAGCGTTTGTATTGGGTTAGGCCTATTTTAACAGATCGCTCAGTAATGCAAAACAGACCAGATTCGGTTGTGATTAACAAGAGCAAGAGAGAACAGGAAAGAGAGAGAGAAAGTGAAAGAGAGAGAAAGTGAGTGAGTGAGAGAGAAAAAGAGAGAGAGAGAGAGAGAGAGAGAGAGAGAGAGAGAGAGAGAGAGAATTCGTGGTGATGGTTACTTCTCGCATAAAACATTAGCAATCCTCAGAGTAAATTGGCTGGAATTTCAAAAAAGTCATTACATCTCATTGAATTCACCAAGAAACAATGGCATGGAGAAAAATCGACATTATTTCAATAATTCTTTTAAACACCGCTATCATCCCTGGGAATATGATGTGAGGCCTCAAATTATATTGAAGGCAGTGATATTACAAGTATAGTACAGAAATTTCTGGGAAATTATGTATTTTAAAAGCTTTGCCATTCTAAGCTAATAATATTTGTGCTTTGATTTTTGTTATCAGTACAATTAATATTACGAATGTACCAAAAAATGTGAAAAATAATCATGATAATACTATAAATTTACCATAATAATAATAATAATAATAATAATAATAATAATGTGTACATTATAAGTGCTCTTGAAAACCTCTTTGCCATGTTCTATCGTAGGAAAGTCAAATGAGGTTAGTCTATTTATATCAGGAAAGTATGGCTAGTGATCTAGTATAGTTCGTTTTATTAGACCACTTAACAATAACGTTTCATAGGGTGTGTCAACCTCATGATATTGATATTAGACTACACATGAACATCAGGTTACGTTTGGGAAAAATTGTATGTATTAGATAATTAGTATCAAAATTAAACTATAAATAGTTCTTTCGTAAGATATTAAACCCCCTGAAATACGTTCTGAAGTGGCCGTGCCCATCAATTGCAGACGACCGCTCCTAAAGCCGAGCAGCTGGACGCGGTCACTCGAGCCAACCGCCGGACAATGCGCGCTTACCGTCGCCTCCGCCCTTCCCCCGCCCCCGCCCCGTCGCGAGCGGCGCGTGCTAATGAGACAGATCACCTGCCCGTCCCGTTATCTACCTGGCGACGCAGCTGCCGCCATCGCGGCGCCCGTGGCCTGCAGCCCCGCCGCAAGGTGTGCCGGGGGCCAGGGGTGGTGATGGAAGGCTGCTGCTGGGGGCGGATTTACGAGAGGCCCGTGGAGCCTACTGTTATTACTGGCTTGAGAGAATGGGCTCGATTTCCGTAAATATTGTAGTAAGCTGGAAAGGTGAGAAGGTATAGCAGTTGTAATGGTTCTTGTGTATACAGAATGATTAGGCAGATTCACAATTTGTTTTGACACCGTCAAGATTTTAGTGTGTTTTCAGCTTTTAACGAAGTTTTAGAAACTCGAGAGAGTACTTTAAAAAACATAAAAAATAAATAATTAGTTGAAACTGCAAAAAAATGATGGTTTTTTAACAATCCAATAAAAATATGATTTGCACTAATTTAAAAAGAATATCTATAATAATATTGAATATGCTATGGATACAAATACACTCTTCGTTTTCTTCGTTAAAACATCAAGAAAATTTTGTACTGAAACAAACGTCTATTTTGCGCAGACACCAAATTCTCATAAAACGCTGACTTTTTCGAATGAACCCTTCTGTTACATCATTCAATCAAATCAACATACTACGAAAGATGTCTCATCTTTGCGTCAAAGTTGGTATCCAGATGTGCCTTCCCAAGAACGCACGAGTTTCAATAATGTTGCAAACACACGATCGGAGTTTGAAGCGCGAAATCGTCGAATGCGAGATGTACACAGAATCGAGTCTCGCGCGCATCACTTCATAATAAGCAGCGAAACATCACAGTAAAGTGGCAAACAGGTCAAGCAAATACGTTGCGACACAACCCGCAGACGACAATTTCCATCTGTGCGAGCGCAGCGAAAATCACGTACCTTCGCAAACCGCCCAGTTTCGATATCCTCTCTAATAGGGAGGAGGCGGCGGAGATGAAAGAGGGAAAGCGTCAAAGGTGTTGCAACCCGAAATCTCAAGCGCACTGCGGCGACCCAGACCCTACCACACCCCGCCCTGCTCCCGTCATCAGGTAACCGAACGCGCCAGTAAAAAAGCTGTAAAAAACAAACCGTGCAAAATTCGGGTTTGTAGATTGTTTTACAACGTGGCTCCGTGCACTTTCACGACCCCGAGGTACCGTTGGAAACGGAATGCAAAGCCTTTTCGCGTCTTTTGTCGCGCTCTTAAAAAACGTCCATTCGAGCTGAAGGGTTTCGGTCAGTTTACGACGCAGCAAAGGCAGAAAGGCTGGCCGCTGCCCGAAATGCCGGACGTCGACCCGAAAAGGGAGTGGTAGATGGACGAAAAGGTTTTAGCGAACGAGGTCGGGCAGAAAACGCTAGCAAGCAAACAAACAAACAACGACAATGGAGGGCCCGCCGGGGAGACAACGGGGTACCGCTGCCCCGGGTCCTTGCCCCCCAGCGTCCTGCACCCTCTCGACGGGCCCTTCCTGCCCGTCCGCGCCCCCCTTCATTCCTCCGCGGCTTCTGCCCACCTGCCACGAGCGAAATTACACGAGCCGGCGAAAATGAGCAGCCTCTAGTTCCGAAATTTGGGCAATAGTTTCATCAAAAAGGCGCCCCTTCGGGGGCTGATGAGCGGGGTCGGGCAGGTGCATGCAGACGCTTGTGCCGACACCTGCGAAGTCGCGAAATGAACTCTGAATTTGTACAGAAAACGTCATTTGAGTTCTATCACTTTTATTACTGAAAATTAAGTTTCACTAATGTGCAACTGGAGACATGTGGCTCATTATTCAGTTTAACTGGCAGATATAAAAATTGATAATAAACTACTGAAATTAATTGTGAAGTAATGACCTTAACATCCACGAAGCTTTGCTAACTCCCAATATCAATCTTTTAAATATAACTTTGAACATCTCTCTTCATTCATTGTCACAAAATTAACATCTTAATAGCGTAATTAGTTTGTAATGTGACTGTGAGTGAGGAAACGGTGTAGTGTAAGGGAAATTTATGGTATTAAACATACCTGTTTGCAATGTACAATCATTTCAATCCGCAGATTATTCATTCATTCAATCATGCAATAACAGTACATTTTTCTAACCCTACTTCAGTTCTCTCCAAAAACTGTTACGACATAGGATTTTATATTTCCAAGTCTGTTAAAAGAAAAACACATCTCTTTAAGATGTAGTGGTTTTAAGTATCGAAGAAACGAAACCATCTCTATTTTCACTTTTCTAGTAAACATCATTTCATTATCATTAAAGTAATGAAATAAAAATGAAGAAAATATCTTATATTTCCGTGAATGAAATTTTCGCCACCGACTAAACACCAGTATTGCGACCACTGATGGAGAACATAATGGAAATAATGATAAGATTTTTTTAAATATTGTTTGTAAATAATGGGTAAAAGGAATAAAAGGGAGGAAGAAAAACAAGGAGATGGGGGTCTCCCTCCCTGACTGTTATGGCTTCTTGGACGGGGCGTGCGCGCCATTGCACTTTCATTCAAATTCAGATTCAACTCTACTAGCAAAAAGTTGTTTTCATTCAAATTATGTCGCGCTTCAATATTCTACATTAGTGGTCGCAGGTCTGTAAATGCTACACATACTATTTTCTAGTGATAAACTCTTAACCGAACCGATGGACTTAAAAAATGATTTCTATTTAGTAATGGCTTGTTTTAGCGAAAAGTACCTCATTGTGTGTCCAACAAATGTCGTGTGGTCAAAGTGACTTCCACTCGACTGCGACTATTATTTCAAGCAGTCAAAAGAACAATAAACAATAACTCTTGGAACACATTCCATTATTACAGCAGTTTGTTGTCTTCTCCTCGAAATTTGCTTCCCCTTTGCGACCGGTAGTCAATATTTGGAAATGTCCTCTGTATTTTCTAGTGAATAGCAACAGAGCTTTTAAAATATTTCGCATCACATTTGAGGAGAGTTTATTACAACACTCTTTTCCAAATTCCGAATTCCCATTTCGCCCCAATAGTCCACTTGCTCGCCACGTAAACTAATTCGGCTGTGGCTAATATTGTAACGATCAAGCATTACATTCCAGACATGCCGGATGTGGTTCAGGTGCGCCGAAGAGGCCTCTGCGCGGTGGAGCAAATGACTTGCGATTGCGCGCTGAGGACGCCGAACGGCGTGGGGCAGGGGTGGGGAGAAGAGCAGCAGCCGGGCGGGGGCGGGGCGGTCGGGGTTTACTTGGGAGTGGATGGGTGTTGTGGGGTGTCTGGCGTGGAGGGTTGGGGTGGAATGCGGTGAGCAGAGATGGGGGCGGGGAGGGCTGGGGGTAAGGCGGGGTGCGGGCGTGGTGAACCGGGCGTCGTGAGACTGCGTATTGACGCTGCGGCGTTTGCTGCGTACGCCCGAGATCCGGGATGGCGGCCGTGGAGTGGGCTGCGAACCCACGCCCGCTCCAGTTCCGTGACCGCGCTGTCCAAACTACGACGCCGCCGCCGCCGCCGCAGCCACCGGCTGATCTGCTGTCTGCTGCGGTACGTTGGTCTGCCAAAAGGAATTAGGCGGACAAAATAAATTTTACCTCACAAATTAAATTTTCTAAATGCCCATTTATTGATTTTTGACCATTCCGACTTTCGTTCATCGATTTTCGGTTCGAAATGTTGATAACCTGCTTTAATTGATATCCCTTTTGAACGCAATAACTGCTAAGATCATTATCTCGGTAAGGTAGTACATGTTATATTCAAGGAGAGTGGGGTGTTATTCTCCTCTTCTTCGTGAGATATGTCGCCGGTCTACATGCCGATTGCGACACTTCCTGGCCTACTAGTAAAGTTTGATCTTGTAGAAACTGCTCTTTGTAGAAACTGCTCCTTCAGTGAATTACTGAGATTTGCTTTTCTTTATTATAGTTATATGTAATCTGTCCGTTTTGTATTCTACTTTACAACATAGAGAAGTTATTCCAGGACTGATTCAAAAACCGGATTTCCTGAATGACACACTTTTGTGGACATGTAAATGTTGTTATATTTGTTCAAATACAGCTCTCATAATTTTGCACTTTTATATTGTTTTATTTTCACGTTATTCGGTAATTTAGTAATAACTTCTGTTTAAGTATCTGTGAAAAGGTAATACAATATAATTTCAATTAAAAATATGTTATAACTTTACAGTGCACAATATCTTATAAGTGAGCATTACAGGCCACAACATATTAATATGACGCAGAAATATATTTTTTTACATATACATAATAAATAATCAAATGTATTTTTAGATTAAAATTAATTTTGCTCCACGAAATTTTCTTACGTCCAGTGTGTTCTTATGCAGCCACCATCACTAGCAAATGCTTTGATCCACTTTCCACGCTACGGTACTCGGACGTATGCTCAGTCAATATTTGGGCACATATGGCCGGACGAATGTTTGAACTCTGCAGAGCGAGCAGATTGAAGTAGAGTAAAAATGTGGACTCTTGTCGTCTGACATTGAAATATGAGCGAGAAGATCAGAACGCATTTCTAGGTAAAACGATATTTGATAATCCTGGACTTTCTTTTACTGTTATAAGTAGGGCTCGAAAGTTTATGAAAAATCGTACTTTTAATTATGGGCTTTATTGCATGCTAATTTTCATATGTCTACAACACAATAAAACTAAGACATATTCGGTGATTTTATACAGCATTTTAGTGCATATTTAGTGCATATTGTGTTATGCATCATATTTCAATTATATTTTTGTTGTTATTCACATTTATTGCTTTTTTGTTCTTAATGTGGCATATTTCTCTTGGAATTTCAATTAATATGCATATTTGTCTTTCAAATCGAAACGTGTACAACATCATAAATGTCAATGCGAATGCTATTCATGAGAAATCGTGGGAATGTCTTTCGTTCGTTGCAGCAGTATTTTGCCTGAACGTGTCTTAGATGATCTAGTGGCGCTGGTACCCGGAAACGATTGTGAATGATATCTTTGATAAAGAATTTGTAGCATTGGAATTGATTCTTCGACAACGATATCCTTACATTTTACATTAAAAATTACCGCGTGAATACTAAGTGCAGGAAAAAATTTCAAAATTAACATTTAAGATAACAGTTTGTGAATTATTCATGAATATCTATTCAAACTGTTCATTGTTAGAGCATTAGTTTAGCATTATTAGCATTATTAGTTTTAGAACATATTTTATAAATAATACAGTATACTTGCATGCATATATATCTTTTCGATACAGCATTAACTTCCCAGCCTTGTAGTTATGCACATGTGTATATTAATATAACTTCTTGAAAACCAAAATTAGTATTGTATTGGACACTGTAATGGACTAAAACCCATAGCTTATGTCTAATTATTCTGTAATATTTTTATGATTTTTTTCATATTAATTGGCAATTAAAAATATATGAATAGATATTTCTAAATTACTAGGGTTAATTTTCGAGCAAATTTTATTGAAATATATACCAAGAAAGAAAGCACAAATTCAAGTATGAATTATTTTCCTCGGATACGTTTTATTCTCCCAACTGACATGTTCATTAAACTTTTTCTGAAATTGTTTGGTGTTTTTTCAGCGCTACAAGCATATTTACAGAAAAATAGATGTTCAACTTCTCATGTCTTTATTATATTTTCACATTTCATCTAATGATCATTTTACACTGTTTCATAAGCAATTAGTCAAACAAATACAAATGAACTGCATCGGATAAATAAAAACGTAAAGTAAAGAAAGTAATCACAAAGTATCTTGGAAAAACACGCTTTCTTCTCAAGAAACACGCTGGATGTTTCTAGAAAACGCACGTAGCCCACTAAACAGGACAAGAAATAAAACGAAACTATGCCTTAGGTAATTTAAAAGTATAATACCAACTCCACTTCGTGTAACAGACGTTGTTAATGAGTTCCAGGTCGAGTAAATTGAAATTATCTTTTAACAAACTCCAACGAAGAACAGGTCAGAGAGATGTACTGCAGGGTGTAAAACATAACTGAACTCATGATGTACTATCTGAGGTCGAAGGTCAAACGCAATTTAACGGGACTCCTGTCATAGGTCATAAGAGAAACGTTGCTCTACAAGAGTGACCAATTATTAGGCATTAGTGCACCGGCTACACAGGGTTTGTTTCGACCACTGAATATAGTTTTATTTCTACTCGCGTGGCTACTGTGAGAACAATCCGTGTTGAAAACATACTTGCAATGTAATAAATCCAGAATCCAGTTTATGTATTTTGTCGTTATGAAAGAAGAAACGACCCAATTTCGTTGGAAAACAGGTTAGTCATAACGAAATAGCAGAAACCAGCATAAATATTAACGGAATCCAATTAAAAATAAACATTCCTTTAAAAAAACATATTAGCATGATAAAGTCTCATCTGAATGTCCTAGATGTATGAATACTAAATATATCGTTCATTTGTTGTTAAATAACTTGGTAATATATATACCATATCAATAGAACGGGAAATGATACAATCCATATTGTTACTGTTTAATACCACATTTGAAAGAGTTTCGCCCCTTTAAATATTTGAAAGTTTGCGAGTAAATCAAATTATGGAATTGTTTTTCTTTCAATAGGTTTGTATATTGCACAACATTTCCTGATTGGATTAATTTATTTTTCTATGTAAATCATTTTCAAAGAATTTCAGTGACCAAATTCGCCCTTACTGAGAGAGCGGACCACTTTACACATATGACTTTTTAGAACAATAATAATTGAATAATTATCATGACTAGGCTTCTTATTGTATGAATTCATGTTCCAGTTAAGTTTTAGTTAACATAAATTTCCAATTTAACTTTCAGATGTCTACACAAGGTTTCCAAACAGGTGTTAAGTTTTATTAGATATTACCATCTTACACCAACGTAAACCGGAAAGGAATTAGAAATGAAAAACATGCCGGGAAGATTGGCAATCGTCCAGAAAATAATCAGCAGAACTAAAAGCACAAGTTTTACACCTTTATTTGTGTTTTATGTATTTTGAAAAAATTATTCAGAGGGATAACAATAATTTCTCCACATTCTGCAGACCATGACGTAAACATTATTGAACCACAAGACTATCTAGCCGTATTCTCCCCGAACCACCACTCGGTACCTGGGCGCCAAGAACCTAAACAGAGCTCTTCTTTGTCACGAGGGCCAGTCGTTAAGCCCCATTTGAAGGTCGGCCGAGCGAAATAAAACGGTGCACTGTGGGACGCGGTGGCAGCGAGGGTGAGAGTGGTAATGGTGGAAGTGATAATGAGGGTGACGGTAACAGCATATGGTGGGAGTGGCGGTGGTAGCAGTGGTGGCAGTGATGGAGGTAATGGTGGATGAGGTAGTGATAATTCTAGCGATCAAGGAGGCAGCGGAGGAAGTAGTTGTGTTGGCGGGCGAGGGTCGTGGGGGACGGAGTGGCGTGAGGGGCAGAGGCGGAGGAGACAGCAACGGGAGCGTCCAATGGAGGGATGAGGGCGGCGGTGGACACGACCGCCCTATGCGCTTTATGACAAACCGCTTAGCGGCACTTGTGGCTTGTCCGCTTATGCATCAGCTGGTGCGGGTCACCCAAATACTCTGGGGGGCGGCGCTTTCGGGTCCAGGCTGCCTTTCAGGCGATTTACGGTTGGGCGTCGTGGGAGGCGCAGTGTAGGAGGTGAAGTGATGTTTTACAACGAGCAGGCAGGAGCTGCACAAAACCAGTTCTAAAGGAGTAAATTTAGATGGAGAATTTAGGCAACTGGATTCCTATGAATTTGAACTGGACTGCTACGACGCAATGGACAGCAGTCCAGACATCAGCTAGTGAGTCAGACTCGGGTCTCCGACTCGTCTCTCCCTAAAGTCTTTTTTTCTCTCTGCTCCTCCCTGATGACGTGGAACAAGAGAGTGTACGAGGCAAAGGCATGTTGGTAAGGAAAATACGACATTTTAATTTCGTAAGTGAGATGCAGTAGAACTTTAATAATAGTTGTACTTCAATCTTTAGATATGTGGTGTAGATATTGGCAGTTATATGGAAAATCTTTCCCACAGTGAGAAGTATTGAAGGACGAAATTAATAGTAGTTCACGTAAAGTAATGGTAGTAAAACACGTAAATTGCAACATAAAATAACAAAAATAATATAATATTGCAACTCTTCATTATTTGTTGTATATCCATACATAATTTTCAAACGTCACTATTTTCCAAGGCCCAAGCATTCCCCAGTGCAACGCAATAAATACATTAGCGCTGTCTACCTTTACAAACAACGCACAATCGACGACTCGAACAAAACCCAATCGCCCATTATTCACGCAAAGCCCTAATCAAAACAAACACACAGCAACATGGCGGCGACAGAAACGCCGGCGGCGAGTGTGCCTTACTTGGACACCACTGATCTGGTGCATCGAGGACACAATGCTGTGCCTCCCGCCTGCCTCGCTGCCTCTCCCCCCTCACCCTCGCCACCGCGGGCAGCAGGTAATGAGCGCATAGACTTGCAAATGAGCCATCGGCATACCTGCACCGGAGCAGCCGGCGGTGCCCCGTGCTTTGCAAATAGACTGCCAACATTAATTAACGTAAGTAACCGTGCTGGGGGCGTTGTTAGCGCCGAGAGCAAATGCCCTAAAACAGACGGTGGCATACAAAGGCTCTAGGAGGCGAACGGTGTGGAGGCGGGGTTAAGGTTGGGTATTGTGATCGGGAGGCTGCGTGTGTCGCATAGGAGCAACTGGAGACGATTTCAATCTAACTTAAGTGGGAAGAATTGATTTCTCAAAAAATACCTTCAGGCTGCGTTATCTCTTTCAAATGTTGCGTTGTCTCCACTCTATCGACTATCACATAAGAAGTGTGGTTTCCTCTCATTCATCAACAACGAGAGGTCCAAAACACAGCATTTGTCTCTTCTCATCGATGTCGATCTTTCTTTCCTCATCCCTATCTCTTTCTGGTCTCTTACGCGCATTCACACATGCATACACACATATACTCACAAACACACACACTCAACAACACGAAAGCCCAGAGGGGAATGTAGAGAATGTTCCCGTTGAGGCTGTGCTCGTGGGAGAGATTTCGGGAGGTGGACACACATTTGGTAAGATATTTTTGTCTTTTAATTATTACAACTATTATTATTATTTATATTATTATTATTATTATTATTATTATTAGCTAAAAAGCTAATCCCCATAATTACACACGTTTATTTCGGGGCACGGAAGATAATGTGTAGCGGGGTCATAAATGGCCGATACTTAAATAATAGTGATAATAACAATAATAATAATAATAATAATAATAATAATAATAATTATTATTATTATTATTATTATTATAGTTATTCAGTACTATCAGAATACTCAGTGTTGCACGGGGTTTCTGCGTATCCAATCCTTGTGAACTAGGAAAATTATAATTTTTATATGAACCACGGTGTTTACGATTATTTTTTAAGTAATTGTTTCACATTTTTTAAAAAAGCTACAATATTATTTTATTTTATTTTACAGTACATTGCTAATTATTTTTATTTTACTTCTACTTTCCTCTAGGGATTCTATTAAGTACCATTTCTGTTGCACCGGTTTGGGTCTGGCGGAACATAGTAGAAACCAATCTACTCTTGGCGACAGGCAACAAATATTGATCGTGGTGCATCTCCTAACATATTATTTAAATTATTTATTTTCCGCATTTGTATTTTATTCATCTATATCAAACTTTGCAATGACACTGCAATAATACAGAAGAAGAACCAATATTTTTATACAGTTAAATAAATAACAATAGAAAAATAAGGACCTACACAAGGATTGGATTTGCCTATCAATGGGAACAGAACATAAAAAGGAGAAAATGATATATACTACATATACTACAAAAGAGCCAAAAGAGAAAACGAAAATGGAGTGTAAAAAGCTGTAAAACGCCTGATTGATTAAATGTCTAGCTTACCAATGTTAAAGGCTCGCCCAAATTCCAAGGGTAACTAAATAATATTAATGTTCTGATACAAAAAACTTTAAAAATGCAATTTTAACGCAAAACTGACCATTTAATAGGTGGAGAGCATTTTCAGAGCAGAGTCTAATCACTTTTCAAATACAAATACAAATATGTACCCCCTGATCATGCTAACACAAGACTTGAAAATTGCTTTTCCGGTGTGCTTAAGAAACAGATATTTTCAGTTCCAAGTTATAACTGCGGGAACACAATAGGCTAATACTAAAGTTATTGAAAGCCATTTTGTTTTGAAAAATATTTCCGATACTTTCAATAAACTTTATATTCTGACTTTTCTTAGCACGAGACACATTTGGTATATGGGGAATATCGAAGTCTTCACAGTTTGTCGTAGCTTTCCAGACCTCCAACGCTTGTCGTAGGTTTTCTGAGTCAATGGGATTAGCCACATGAGCTTGAGAATGGGTGATTGGCCCATTGTTCGGCCCTAGGGATGGGAATGAAGACGGGAGCTAGAGAAATAAGGATCGCGCGGTCCATGGCACGGATTCTTGAATGCAACTTCCAGGCATTTCGCCTGGAAGTAATCAAGGAAAACACGAAACTATGGCAAATGAGTAGGAAGCATTTAGAATCGCTGCCGACACAAACACATCGGTGTTAAAATCATGAAATACATTTCTGTCATCGGGATCGAATCCCCAACCTCCCAATCATCGGAAGTAGAGCCGTTATGGGTTACGATTGCGTTCGCCGCTATCAGTGTTAGCAATTTTGGCAAACGTGGCGAAACTGGAACCCAACGGTGAAAAACGGAGCCTGTAGGTGTGGTTAAGAAGGTGGGGATGGCAACAATTAAATGTTAATGGTTAATCTAACGATCAGAACATTATAACGGAATGCGCGAATAACATAAATAAAGTGTGAATTTAGACGTGAAATGACTAAAAATAAAATTAGTATATCGCTCATCAGCAAAAGATAATTATAAAATAGTGAGTATTCATATTTTTTTAAATTTAAAAATAGGCAAGCCAAATAATCAATGTTTGAATTTGTATGTGTATATTTAAGCTAGAAAAAGTTTGCTTTAGCTAAATATATTCAACAGAGAACCTTCCGTTTATGTGTTTCAACCGCAAGGCAGTAGCACAAATTGTAAATGTCTCTTTGAAAAATAAATGTATGCCTCCTCTACAGTAAAGGGGAAATTATTAAAAAAGTGGTTGCCCTAGAATCAATCAATAAATTCCTCGGCGCTGTTAAAGGCAGTAGTAAAAATCCCAACGTATTCAAGAGCAAACGTACCTGTCTGATCCCAGGAACCGTTACAAACCTCGCGTCCCAAAGAGGGAAAACTTTTGCGTGAGTGCATTGCACACTCTCGGCCTTCGAGGAAAGGAAAGTTTGGCGCCCCCGCGAAAGAAAGGGGGTTGTAAACGACCCATCGCGCTCCCGGCTGCCGGGCCTTTTCGCAGCGTCGACCCAAGGGAGGATTCTGCGAGGCCGATCGCCCAAAACGCGCTCTCGGGTACCATTTAGATTTACGATGTTGACACTGAAATATTTTGTGGATCAAGGGTTGCCGTGCTTTCTTTATACGTCAACAGATCAATTTTTGAATAGGTAAGAGAATAACAACTTCTGTTTCTTCAAAACTTTCTCCAAGTCGGTCCCTTCATTTTTAGCGTCTCCTGTTGTTAGGTAGTGAAGTGATGTAATCATTTTCCCTGTTAGTTCACTCACAGGATGTGGACGAGGAGTCAATCAATTCATGTTATGACAATAGTCTCGTGATTGCAATATATAATAACGTATATTAAATATAACATATATTAAAAAAAGGACCATTTTAGAAGTTAACTCTTCTTAAAAGAATCTTAAAGAAGTTTAGTATTACAGAAATTACCTTATTAGGATCTTTAGAACAATTTGGCTCATGGCTGGAAATAAAATATGGTGTGTCGTTTGAAAGACAATCATATTCAGTCCTATTCAGAGGTAGATATTGAAGTGCTTTGGTATTGTATTTGAAATCAAATTTTACAGTTCAAGGAAACACATTAACTTAACGACCGTTAAGCCAGTCCACACCAAGAAAATTAGAAAACGTTACTCCGAGGGAGTCTGTGCCATCCTGTCGCATCACTAGTTGAGTTTGATTATCAATGTACTTTATAAGCCGTCTTGTATAAAATTGCAGGTCCATTCCCGCAAAGATAACTTTTATTCTTACCTTGTGAATGGGAAATTAACAACTATGTATTTTAAAAATTAATTTAAAAAAATATTAAAATATTTTTTCATTCGTGTTACATTCTTCGTTTACACCTATGCAAATGTTGATGCAGATAGTATTCTCGTACAAATATTTACGGACTGTCCCTCATCTCGGGGACATTTACTTACCATAAAATAACATGTAATTGAAGGAGTCGTGTGTTTTGTGGAGAATGTTTACAGTCGAAAACTGCAACGTGAAAACTCTCACTACACCAAACACCTAACGGCAAGGCACCTTAACGCGCGAGGTTCACATTTGGACCCAGCGCCTCCCCCTCACGGAAAAGAAAAAAGTTTCCCGATCTGCGGGTGCACTAAACCCGACGCGTCAGTGACCTCAACAGCGCCCCATCATTTCAACTGCTGCTACCGGCAGGCCCCCATCGCACGGCGCGTGCGCGCCCGGACAGGCCACCGAATTTGCACAACTCGTCTCCTTGGCATCGCACGCTGCACGGTGGTATAAACGACACAAAAAGCGGGCTAAATTATTATTATTATTATTATTATTATTATTATTATTATTATTGCATTTTGTATTATTGTCCTTATTTGCATGATGCAGGCACGGAATAAAAAGGTAATGTTCAATAGTTCATGATCTGTCATCATAATCTGATGAGGACTTGCGAATGAGGAAATTATAAGAGCAAATAGAAATTCAAATCTCGAATTCCAATTTCAGAAATTCGAATTTCCGTGTTTCCTTAATTGTCAGTGTTAAGATATTCTATTTTCTCACTTTACTCTTCGATGTTATATAATGAGATAGTTCTTCGAAAAAACCTAATTCTCCCTACTTCCGTATTCCTTGGATTTTTGATGGTAAATATCGTGTGGGCAAACAACATTTCATTTCTCACATATAAAGTGTTATTTACATATATACATCAAGGAACTACTAATATTACAAATATCTTGGAGCATTCGTATGCTTGAAAGCGTCTGTTCCAACTGTCTGAAACTACATAACTTCAAATCAATTTAGAATGTTAAAGTTCGAGGCTCGTTATTTAAAGAACTGTTCTAGATATCTGTGATAAATCGCTTTTAAAAAGCCACTAAAAACATCATTCGGAACAAAATGGCGGCTAGAATTCTCGTGCAGTCAGTGGTCCTCTTCAACGCATCGCCGCCGTCCTACCGCATACTCAGCAGCCAGCTTCCCATTCGTTTTATGCGGTTCTTAGTTTCATGTAACATTTCAACTCAAGGAAGGCCCTTTCGTCCGTTTGTCGCAAAGTCGCGACCATAGTGCGCGGGGCCGAGATCTTTATGCGTAAAACCTGCAGAGGGTTCCTTGTCGTGATATTAATTCCTGGGCCGCTGCGCGCGCAGCTGAACGGGACGGAGGAGTGACTCGGCCCGAGCCCAAGGCGGAGGCGGGCGCGACTGCCTGTTAGCGGCGGCGTTAGATTCGCAAATGCCATTGGTGCAGCGCTTGCGTAGCGCGCAGCAATGCAAATCTCTCCCTGCCCGCTGCATGGCGGCGCGGAGGTGCATATTTCAGTGCGCGTGTAGGTTGTCAAGCTTTTTGCTGCGTTTTTTTTTTTTTTTTGAAGTATATGCGTAAAATACAGTTGTTTGTTGGTGTTTTGCAATAAATATTTGTCCTGAAAATCAGGAAACAATGTGCGTGTTTAAAAAGAATTGATATGGCTATTATACTTTAAGGCTATCCAAGAAAATTATCGTCTATTCGGTCTTTATTGATTTGCCAGATAGAAAGCAGTCAATGAGACAAACATTTTATAAAACATCTGCATTGACTTTAGGCACGTTAAAAGGAAGAAAAAAAGCAGAAGGGCGTTTTTGACGACGGATATGAAATTTGACATCTCCGGTACCTGCTCAAGCAGTAGCGACATCTTGCTTCATGAACAAGAGGTGCCAAAAGTATGCACTGTCCAAAAATCATTTAAAACAAATAAACGCTATTATTTTACGCTAAGCTTTCCAATCTTCGTTATATTTGGTTATAAAAGAACGTTGATCGATAAACAATTTGCCAGTTGTTGGACTTGAACCCTAGTCTTTCCGATCTATAAACCATTAGCTTACATATAAAGCAATGGAAGTCCCCTTCACACATATAATTTTCTATTACCTGCTCAAAGACTGAAGGTAACTTTCTTCTATGTAAGTAATAACACATTTTTATAATAACTCGATGTTTCTTGTGATAGCGCATACAAATCACATTTTTCTCTGGCCGTATACCGGGCATACTACTCAAACTGAAGTTTAAATAAGATCCAAATTTGATAACAATTTGACTCGTAGTTGTACAAAGTAACAACATACCAATGACATAAAAGCTTTCATGTAATCGTTCATATCTTCTGAATCGTATTTAGCTGAATCGTAATTATAAAGTACCAGCAAAACTTAGTTATCTTATCAAATATTACATAAAATATTAATTTCTTCGCTCCCTCGTAAAGCAGTCATTTCTGTACTCTTAATCGTCCTTAAAGCTGAGGTCTCATGCACTTGACTCTATCGGACTAACTTGATAGAAACTGGACCAAAGTGTTGCCCACAAATTCATTCAACACGGTTCTTTGTACAAAGGGAACCAATGATCCTTGGTAACTAATGATCCATAAACTATTTTTGTTTCATTGCAAAAAAATAGTTTATAGATCTTCAAACGTTTCCATTCCATGAATTGAATGAACGGTGTCAAAATTCAAAATTCAACTTATTATAAGAGTTAAGGTAGGGAATCTAGAGTTAAGAAAACCTACAAAAATTCTTCTCTCTCATAAACTGTAGGTCACACTGTTTTACAAAAAACGTAAGCATCTCAGCAATAATATGAATGTTTGGGAAACAGTCAACCAAAAAGGTGCACGTTTTCGGCCTTGATACATTGTATTACGTCACATAGGGAGTACTTGACCTTGTCGTTGGTGGTGGATCCTGAGTATCCCCGTGACCCTGAGGTCGCTGGCGGTAGTGAAGCTTCTGACAGGGCTCCCTCGGGGTATTCCGAGATCCCTTGCGCAGAGATACGCGTGACGAGTCACCGGTCGGAGCAGCAGCGACGAAGCTGGTGCGAAGAGAGGAAGAAGCAACCGTATTCATGGTTTTAGTTCATGCAATGGGTAGGTAGGGATCTGCAGACTTCGCCGGCAACCTGCCTAGAGGAAGTACACCTCAATTAAAACACACACACACACACACACACACACAGTGCAATCCTGGATGCATATAGGTGACAGCCCCACCTTGCCATCCGGATACCTAGCTATAGGCCGGTAGCCTGTACTAGAGAATTTGTATTACTCAAAAGACTTGGACTGCATGAAATGTTGACAAAGCCAAAAACAACGGTTTTCACGATTTTAAACTTGGAGTTTGGAATGTTAGAAGCTTAACGGATAAAACGGAAGTACTAGTGAGTGAACTTAAGAAAAAACAAATAGAAATAGCTGTTTTATCTGAAAGGAAAAATAAGATTAAGAGATAATTAATTAAAGGATATCAGAGCGTGACATTAAAGCGGAGAACTGGCAGATCTCACCCGAATATTATAGGCAAAAAGAAGAAACATAAACATTTTAGAAGGCATTGCAACAGTGCATAAACACTGCAAGGGCCTCTGCCTATACAATTATAGCAGGAGATCTGAATGCCAGAGCAAGATGTGTTCCTGTAAACGAACTTGTTGGAACTTTTGGTGGAATGGATCTTAACGCTAATGGGAAAAACTAATAGACCTCTGTACTTTTAATAATCTCAAAATATCCAATACCTATTACAGACATCCATAAATATACACGGGTAGTTCGTGGTATGCAATCAGTTGTAGATTATGTAATTATAAATAGCACACTCAGATCGCTTATCACAGATACTAGAAGTACAGAGGTCTGACCATTTCCTTCTACAAAGTAGTTTTCGCCTTCCTTATAGATATATGAGGAGTAAGAGAAAAAGCAAGATCCTTTCAAAGAAAATGAAAGTTCAGCTGCGAGAGCAAGACAGTATAAGAGGTTTATATGAAGAAGGGTGAATGAGTATCAGAAACCACTCTCAGGTGACATAGAATACGATTGGAAGAACCTAATGAATTGCGTGCTACAGTCAGCATCAAAATACTTTGGTTATCAATGGTATCGAAGACCTGGAAGACTGAAAATATGGAATGAGGAAATCAAAGAGACCATCAAGCTCAAGAAAGATGCGTATCTGAGGTATTTGAATACAAAGAAACCAGAAGACTACATAGAAAATAAATGATTTAAAGGTAAAACACGCTTGTTATCCCGAAAAGCACACAAGGAGAGCTGGGAGATCTTGTGTAAATGGTTAGAGCATGATATCGCTGGCACTCAAAGAATTAGTTTAAAAATTTTCAAAAATACGTACAAGAATGAACGACAACGTGTGTATATATTACCTCAGAACAAAAATGGGTTGAGCATTATAGGAAACTTTTATTCTCAATGTTGGAGACGTGGAGGCAGAGAAAATCGGACTTTGTGTTTATTTTTACATTGTCTTCTAAACTAGTTTTGAACAACATATTTAAATGTAACTTTCGGAGTATTTTTAATATGTATCAAAATGTACTATGATTTCTACAATGACGCTCGTACCTCTCAAACCTGAATTACCCCAATAATCGTTAGAATGACACTAAAGACCTTATTCATGACATGCGTATCGAGTTAAGAGTTCGGAATCTTCCTGTCAGTGCGAGATACGCACGCGCGTAAAAAACTTCTTTCGTAATTCTTCCATACAGACACCACGGTAAAAAAATCACTTTCTTCGTCTTATGAATCCTAAAGAAAGGATTTTATCCATTAAGTCTCTACGTTGAATTTCTTGACTAAATCCAATACTTTTCGTCTAAACTACATGCAGTGGAGGAAATGTAAAAATAAAAAAGGTAAAAGGAAGAGCTTTGAAATAACATAAAACCAGTTGTGAGAGTTGCAGGGGAGGAAACATAGTTGGGAAATTAAATACCACTCGATTCGTCTGGCAAAACTTCAAGAGGTTTTGGGAGCTTGTATTTGCTCATGGAAACATGTGCTCGATACTCGGCAATCGGATTGTAAGAGTCGCGAACCTACTTTGTTTACAAGTATCATGAGGGCTCAACAACTTGCGAACGAATATTTGTACCCGAATGTTCCTCGTAAAGGCCAGGAGTCTCTGGAGATTGAAGGACTCTTCACAAAATGTTTCAACTCAATCTTCGTTTAGTACATGCAAAATTATATTATTTGCACATACTAATCAAACCAAGGATATTAATCAGTGTTACATCGAGATGTTGAGTGTAGACATATAACGTGCATGTTTGCATCTATTTCTCGTTCCTTTCACTGGGAATGATTTTAATTCTTAATATTAAACCAAGTGTTGTGAAATTTAATTGTTTCATAAGAAAATGTATATTTTGAAAACCAATGTTACACATTTTTAAATTATTATCATTATTTATATTATTATTATTATTATTATTATTATTATTATTATTATATATATTAACTCATTTTGATGGTTTTCGGTATTTTTACACGGTCTTAAACATATCAAATATTGTAGATCGTCTTAAAGGTTTGGCGGTAACTCTATAGAGCAAGAGGATAAATGCTGTTGATGTAACGATAGATTTCCCAAGATGAGAATCGCAGGTTAAAATTGTTAATACAAACCCTTCGATATTACAAGCACCTTAATATCGTATCAATATCGAAGTATTGCCGAGTGTTACACTCTTGTAAGTGAAATTTGTGCTTAATAGTCATTGATAAATAAAGTTAAAATCACCACTTATTATTAGAACATTTGATATCTAATTTAATAATCCTGGTGAAACACAATGTAATCTGTTAATGACTTTTAATGGAATATGGATTATAAAACATGATGTATTGAGTAAGCAATATTATGAAGTAAAACACGAGAATCTGAAAATGATTGGAGATTTTATTATTTATTTTTGGGGGATAGACGTCCCCCACGCCACTCGAAGGCAAAAGTACGGATGTTGAATTTAAAAACGTAGGCAACATTGATCTCAATAATGTAGATGATTAACCAACATTCGTTTCTTCTCTAGTTAAGTTGCCAAAAAAGAAGCGTTATCAGATGTTCACAATGAAGCTAATGCTGAAGTTAATGAAGGCGAAGTTATTCATTTGTTCACAACTTTTCCTATTTCCCTAATTTGCCTAATTTCAAATTGAAGAAAAGTTGCATTATATTAAAATGAAGACATTCTATTTTCTGCATTGGTTCAAAAATCGTGAACTTCCGAAGATATTCTTTATAAAAATTTAGCCATTTATTTCCTCTTTTTGAATTGTCTTCCTCTAGACAAATAAAAACATTTATAAGTAATATTTTGTACACAAAATACGCGATAATCGTGAATGCAAACTATCGTGAGTGCATCCTATTGGTTTTCCGCGTTATTGTTTGTTATATTTTCTTTAACCTCCACTTCCACTGAAACGTTTTCTACATATGTTACACATTCTGCGCTTTCTCGCGTGGAGAATAGACGAGACTGCGAAGGAGGTCCAAAGCGAAGGCCGCGCGCTCACTAATCGCCCACCCTCGACCTGCCTCTTCATCCTCATCCCCATCCTCCGAGTGCTCTTCCTCCTCTCTCCTCCCGCGCGTCTTCATTTTCTCCGGCGAGCCCAAGAGAGGAAATTGCGTTAACTAGTCCCCGCGTTCCCATGCACATGAGCGATGATACCCATCGAGCGGCGGTTTACCGGGGCAATCACCTTCGGCGCGCGGGCGTTTAATGTACGGGCCGGGCCCTGACCCCGGCCCCGCGCCGTCCCGCGCCCCCCGTGCCATGCCGTGCAATGCCGCGTAGCACCGGCTCGGGGCTGCCTCCTCGCTCGATCGCCTGCTCGCTTGCTTGCTTGCTCGCCTGCTTGCTCGCTCGCCTGCTTGCTCGCTCGCCTGCTTGCTCGCCTGCTTGCTCTCTCGTTTCCTCGCTTGCTCGCTCGCTTGCTCGCCTGCTTGCTCGCCTGCTTGTTCGCCTGCTTGTTCATCTGCTTGTTCGCCTGCTTGCTCGCCTGCTTGCTCGCCTGCTTGCTCACCTGCTTGCTCGCCTGCTTGCTCGCTCGCTTCCTCGCTTGCTCGCTCGCTTGCTCGCCTGCTTGCTCGCCTGCTCGCTCGCTCGCTTCCTCGCTTGCTTGCTCGCTTGCTCGCTCGCTTCCTCGCTGGTTTGGGCCCCGGCTGCCGACTGTCATCTCGTGACGATTTTACCCGCACCGCCTAGCCATCGGATTGACTACGAGTAGAGTTCTGTTGCGTCCTCTACTGCCCCGTCGCGTTCGAACCTCTCTTATATAGTTATGTTGATCTTGACCTCGTATTATAACATATACTCGTATCTTGTCCTGTTTCTTTTCTTCGAATTTCTTCCCCACGCTTTCTGTCCGTTTCCTTTCATCCTCTCCATTTCATGTCGGTCCTCTCCGACTGCTCATACTATCGCTGCCTACCCATCCTCACCGTCCTCTCTCATTCTCTCTGTCCTGCTCCATCCATAAATTGTTTCCTAATTCTCATTCTCTCCATCCGGATTCATTACCTCGGCCTGTCACTTTGGTTGTTTCTTGTCGCCATATAGGAAAGTCTTTCCTCTATGCTGTCACATGTTCGCTGTCCTTTGTAATCCTTTGTATTCCCTTCGCGCTGTCCCATTGTGTCCTGTTTTGTTTCTCATTTTGTTCGACGTTACTCGTCTTTTACCGTCCTTTCCGTCCGGACCCCGAACCGCGCACATCCTGTGCTCTGATTTTCGACATGGCGCATCCTGTTCTCTTCCTGTCTTATTCTCTCCTGTCCGTGTCGTTCCCCCTTGACCGATCGCATTTTGGCCCAGCTTGGCATACCATACCCTATGCCGTACTCGTAGCCCCGTACCTCACGCCTTATCTTCTACATCTCAATCAACACATCACACTTCTTTGCATATATAGATCTAATTGTTCAGCAAAGTCTCAACATTGTCAATCACTACGTTATATCGCTCCGTTACACCTGCCAGTCATCTCATGTCACTATTTTTTGTTTTAACATACACCACCAATTTCGATGCGTGCTGCAGTCATTCTGTTATTTCCAATCTATCTTAACTAGTTTACACATCCTGCTACATTTTTCCGTATTCGTAGTCATTAATTATTTTAAATGAATTTATTTAGGCTCGTCCATACAGAGAACAATACAATCAACTTTTTAAATTATTCAATGATTAATAAATGAAATAAAGATAAAACAATGAAAAGTTTGCAATATTAAGACTAACAATGAGACCTTGTCAATGTAAGTCTCTCTCAAACAACATTTTTGTCTTTTAGTCATAAGATATCATAAATCAGTGTAATGTAGAATTTACAGCAAGTATAGACACCGAAGACACACAAAATTATTATATTGTATGTTTACAAAGTTAACTGCTTTCCTTGAATGATTTTCAAACTGCAGCTTGCTCCTAATATATAAATGTTTTTCTATTGCCGTGACGTCATAGCAAACAGCACAACAGTCGAAAAGTTGCAGAGGTTCCCATCGTTACACCAGTGAACAAGAAACACAACTGCATATAATTTACAACAATTATACTGCGCGACGCCCACATACGCCTCCCAGCGCTAGGATTAACTTGTTGTACAACAGCACTTCTCTGACCGCAAGGTCTGGATTGGAATGGCCATTAGAATGAAGAATGTTTCATAGAAGTGTAGGAAATGAGTTACACTTGAACTTAACCGAGAGTAAATGGGCGAGGCCTTCAAATTCTTTATGTTTCTAGGGAAGAAATATTGATATACCGTTGTAGAAATTGTTAATGACACCTTGCACAAGTTACGTTGTAATTTATTTTATGCAGTTATGTACAGATGTTTTAAACGGACGAAGACATTAAACGACTGACTTCAAACTAACAGGTGATGAAGTATAAAAATCGCGAGACCAGGCTACTGACAATCACATAAACTCACACGAACTATTTAATAAGTATGGCAACTGAAAACGTATCCTATTACTTTGCTGTTGCTTTTATAATTTTTCTTTCAAGTGAAGCTTTAAGATCGATTTTCTTTCTGGAATTAATTCTTTTGATAAAATGTGATTCTAACAGTCTTGAAAATGTATTTAAACGTTTTCCCATTTTTTATATAATGCGTCTGCACAATTATTTAATTTGCTCTGATTTTGGCATCGACTCCAAATATATTCCAAATCCATTTAAAAATTTGGCAATAATGGAATATCATTACGGTAACGAACAGTTTGGGAAAGAGCTAAGACAAACTCATTTATTAGTGATACATTTCGTTATTGTTCTAAAATGCACTCTTGTTAATTACTTAACTCTAAAATAGCTCAACTCAGTTGCTTCAAACCACAATTTTACCAAATATAGTTAAAGCACGTTTAAATCAATTGATGTATTTTTATACTCTACAAAAGTTGCGCAGAAAAGGTATGACGTGCTCGTAAGAAAACGTAAAGGAGTATGTAACCTTACCTAACAGCTCAAATACAATAGTAACTAATGTAATGGGATTTATGTCACTTAGAACTTTAAATTACACCAAAACCATTTCACCAAAAAGTTTAACAATGAAAAACGCCTTCCAAATTATTTTTTATCTAAATTTACCAAAATTATACAGCATCGATTCCCAATATATTCTTATTTCATTTAAAAATTTGGCTAGATATGACTATGTATTCTTGAAAAATATCTTAAATTGAAGAGGGACAAGAAAATTAATATTTGAAAATGAGAGTAAGGGATGTTAACAACCAACATAAAATCTACATCTACTAATCCACGGAGAATTCGTAATATAGAAAATTGCATTTTCTTGATTAAATTTTATTAAGTAAAATCTTATGACAATTATTAAATAATTTTGACTCCTGAGTTTGGAATTAATTGTTAACACTTATCAATGTAAAATTTAGAAGTGTAACAATCTTTAACAACTTGCTGACTACAGAACTTCCAGAACATTGCTGGTTAAAGACGCGCCAGTAGGAAGCCTTGAGTGAATGTTCGCGAGTTCAAGGAGTTCCGTGAATGTTCTCAACCCCAGGGCGCCTCATTAGACCTCGTTCACGCACTTGCCGGGAGCCGCCAAAGGTTCTCGGATCCTGGAGTACGCTCTGGGCTGTCGGCGATTGTAGAATGTGTTAATGAACAAGCATAATTATATTTGCATACAATTTAAGGACACTGATTATATTCGCCTGAACGACCCATTCTATGATCAGAAAGAATATCAACGTAATTTATATCGTTATTTAAAAGCAAATAAGATGCAGCAGTGAGTGACACTACCAGCATCCGGTACCTATGAGGCACTGAATAAGTTAATTTACTGAATAAGTCACTCTCCTCAACATTTTTGTCAAATATTTAAAAAAATATTTTTCATTATTCTACAAAATATCAAAACGCATTTTAATGGTAATTTTCACAACTTTAAAAATCCAAACCAAATCAAAATATATCTCGAGAGAGAGAGAGAGAGAGGGAAGAAAAGCGAAGGAGAGAGTAACAGAGCCTAGCATTGGAACCATGGTGGTAATGATGGTATACTTTGAACTTTCCTGAAAACAGAAATACAGCATGATTTCAAGCAAACGTCAAGCAACACTTCTAATTGTTTAGCAAGGCGCTAATTCATTTGCCCTAACGTCCTGTTGTTGGCTCGCCAGCCCGATGGGGGCCATGGTCGGCCATGAATCGTCGCGGGAGCAGCGGTGGCCCAGACTCTCAGCCATGGGATAAGCGGTTCGTGCGGTTAGCACCAATACATCCGATATTCGAAAGATTAGAACGCGAAAGGATGTAGGTATTGTAATGGATTAAAGGCCTTCGGCCTATCCACATAGAGCCACTTCAGTCGCTTCAGAAGCCGAGGAGTGAAACTTGTGCCCACTCGCGGAAAGTCTAATTGTATTGTCGCCAACTGAGGTCGTCGTCTTAATGCCCTCGGGATCACAATTAAATGTGGATTTCTCTTTCGCTCGGCGCAGCGGGTGCATATGTTGACCATTCCTGCACTTCACTTTCACTACCCTGCATTGCCAAGGGTTCCAGTTTTTGACTTGTATAAGAGGCAGGTCAATTGTCTCAGTTAAAGTTTCTTCTTCTTCTGCTCCTCCTCCCACTGCTGCTGCTTCTTCTTCTTCAACCATTGTGCTTATGTCATCGTCATCATGTGCAGATGGCATTTCTGTAGCACTTACTCCCATAATGTCAGCAACTTTTTTCCAAAATAGGATCCTCTGGAAAACTGGTTGCTGGCCCTCCTTCGGTTCTTAAGGTTTCCTGTCTCTCTTTACCCAACATTTCTTTTGCTTCTTCAAGTTGTCGTGCTTTTCTTTTAGTTGCTTCACAGTACGGCAAGAAGCAGTGGCTGCATTGAAATTGAGTTAAATCCCTCTTGCTTGGTTCTGCAAAATTAAAAAAGTAAGTCAATACATTAATAACATTGCAAAGGTACATATTAAAGCTAATAACCTATCAAAAGTGTAAATTGAGTTAAGTGGTTTGATATGAAAGATATAGTTAAATTTTTCATAATTATATTTTCCTTATTCGTGGTTGATCCGGACCTTCTGCTTGGAATTTCAGTATACTGATCAACTAGATTGACCAGTGTAGCGCTTCCTCTCTTGTAAAATTGGCGGATGCTTCTTTCTCATGCTCGACATTTTGCCAGAATTTTGCATTTCGCAAAAGGCACTTGAAAAGCGAATTACTTTGCTGTCGACCGAATCTTATAGCCAAGCACAAAACCCAGGAAACAAAACAAATATCCAATCATACAGTAAAAAAATGAACGTCGCACGAAAAGTTGAATATCGAAAACATTATGCTGCAGTCTATGAATCCATTTGAGTACTAGAAAGTACGATGCATTACGCCCTCAGGAAGGTCGCAGAATAGCGACCAAAACGTCACACGGACAGCCAATTAAATACTGACTGCGGCCGCGGAAGCCTACGCTGTCAAAGAGAGAGTTAGCTAAATTCCAGTTACCTCTCACTTGTAATGGGCGAAGTCCATTTTAATCCGAACTTCTTTAACCGGGAGCTAGTTAACTGGCGTTTGTAACCAAAGGTGGTAATAGAGGGCCTAAGGAAGTGCGGCACTTGTTAGTGTGAGGCAGCGGCGTGGCGTGAATTTTGTTTCTGGGTAAACAAAACAGAATCTTTCAACTGACAAAAAATAACCATTTTAAGGTTAAACTTTTAGATGAATATCACACTAACAATATTTTACACAAAAAGTAATAAACCCAAGAGTAAAGAAAATATTATAAACGTTATGTAATATGTAGGAAATATTTTATTTGAAATAAAAAATATCTAAAACAAGAATTCTTCAAACTTTCTTTAAACTGTTGATAGGGTTAGCGCTAAACATACTGTAACAGATGACATAAACGCAATTTTGCTCCATTCTTTTTTACATGCTATTCTTTTACACAACTGTATTTTTTGACATATCCCATGTGGTCAACATTTACATTACCAGCGATTGGTATACATTATGAGTACAAGTGCATCCAATATGTGATCAAGTCTAACTTTCCCAAATGTCTTCTGTAAATTTATATAATGGAGGTGTTTTTGCATTTATAGCTTTATGTGTATTTCCATATCATTGTAACTCCTAGTATTCCACCCACGTTTGTCATTGGAAAGAGAAAGCAAGACTAACAATAATTTCTGCTTTTTTAAAATTATATTATTACTCGGGCAACTTTTCTTGAACGATGGATTGACGATTTCGGGTGGAGTGGGGGTATTAGTTACAAAGTCGGCCACTAGAGTATTTTAAGTAATGCCAATGTCTGTGAAATGAAAGTCAAAACTGCATCTTGTGCTTAACTTTTTCGGGAGTTGTAGGTGACTTCCTTGAAGGACCTGGACCTGATTCAGCCATTTCTTTCGATATTGACAATAAATCTGAACAGGGGTTCTGCACTATGAAAGCAACTGGCTTTGACTAGCTTCTGTTTCGCGCCAACGAAGATTTAATGCTTGGAAGGTTGTCATCAGTGCCCGCTGCGAGCTTTGGCCTTCAACTGTTTATTGCACAAGGGAGGGGGATCAAGGTCATCGTTCAAGAAAAGTTGCGCGAGTAATACCTATATAATATTATCCAGTAAGCCATTCATTAGTTGTGGGAAACAGGTGTGAACCTTCCGTTTTTGCTTCAAAACTACTAGAAATGAAGATTTGCCGTAAATGTATGTTCACAATACAGTCTACAGTAAATTTATTATTGTATTCAGTATCCGTTTGCACTTCCATGGTAGAGATCCATGTCCATCACTAAACTCAACACCGAGAATTTCTTTCTTTGTTGGTATAAAGATACTTTGAGGTTCGCAATAGGGGTGCAAATTGTTAATAATATAGTGGAAAATGCGAACACTAAACATGTAAATTGTTAACAGGTATTCAATTTACTTTAAAGTTTGAAAATCACAGCGTTATATACAGTCGATGTTCAACGAACGGGCTCGAACTGAACGGAAGGTTCTGCATTCGCTAGGATAGTGGGCACTGGTCAAAGAACGTTAGGACTTGAGACAGGACATTCATTTCTCAAAGTCAAACGAGTACAGAGAGGGGAGCAAGAAGCGGCGTGATGGTGGGGGATGGGAGGGGTGATAGAAAGAGAAAATAACATCTC
Organism: Gryllus bimaculatus; assembly: GCA_017312745.1. Classification (NCBI taxonomy): domain Eukaryota; kingdom Metazoa; phylum Arthropoda; class Insecta; order Orthoptera; family Gryllidae; genus Gryllus; species Gryllus bimaculatus. The sequence continues at coordinate 16,090,891 of BOPP01000011.1, forward strand.
CCTTGACGTGGAAGCTACAACGGAAATATGTCTAACACTCTTGTAAGGTTTTTAGTACTTTGTAAATTACTGGACGTTGTAAAGACCGTAGAACGTTACTTCGAATTACCTGGATATGCAATGCTTACCTTCCGTCTATGGAATACACGCCCCTGGTGTGAACCATCTTTACGCAAAACTCGGGCAACGTCATGTCCGTCAGCTATCTAGTAGATGATTGTAATAAATACCCAAGCAAAACCTAGTATAAGTCGAGATAATACCATGGGTGCATTTCGTGTAATGCACGAATGTTATTAGTCAAAAGTGAAAGACCTTTTCATCCAAATCGACCGAGAACATTGTGCACCTAGAGAATGAATATGTGGACCACAACCTTATTAAATGTTTTAGTTGTGACCCTTGAGGCCTTGCAAATTGGACATCCCCACATGCACATTTGAATATAATAAGGCTTCTTCGCAAATGAAATTAGATTCAAAAGAACTTCAGAATGCTTACAAGGTTAATTATATTAATGAAACTCGAGCTTTCAGTACCCTCCGCGTCTTATAACTGATATATGTCAGATTACATTTGGCCATGGCTGTAAATAGAAGTGGTAAAAAGAATCGAATAGAAAAGGCGATCATTTTGTGTTATACTTGGACTAGATTGGGAATATCATGTTAAAGGTTATAATTTCATGAGCAGAATTCTTAATGTGTTTTCCAGCGTCTTCGATTGCATCGTATGGTTTAGGCAAATGGAGCAAGATAAAAGTGAGCTTTGTACATTTGAACTTCAGGTTTAAGGACAACAACACGATGTTCACTAAGCAAGACTGATCTTCCATTTCAGGTGAACCTGCCAAGTTGCGCATTACGCCATCTTCCCGTTCCCATTCTAGCCGCTCGTATAAAAGATCGCCAACTTCGCAATTATTTGTATTAATAAAGGAAAGCTGCAATCTACTCCACATATAGTGACCTCCACTCCGAGACTTTTTCCCTGTTTGTTCACTTGTTTAAAACCGTTATCTAGGAGTCGATAGGACGGACATCAAAGTCTCTCTCACGAGAGCTTTAATACGTACAATGAATAAGGAAGTTTAATTTCATCGTCGTATCTTTGTCGTGTTATTTTATAACATTGTGAGTAAAGAAGTGCCTTTTAGATCATTTACCCAGTATATCGTGCTAAGCGAGGTCGAGGCGCGTTTTCCGCAGAGCGACGGCGTGGGAGACCGCCCGTGCCTGACCGAGAGGGGGCGGGGCGGGGGCGGGGGGCTGGGGCGGGGTCACTGCGTGGCGCGCAGAAAAAAGCCCAGATTCTAATTTGACCCAAAACGCTCCGGTGTCGCGCACAGGGGGCTGGCGTTCTCAATCAGCCTGAGCGGCCCGCGCCTCCCAGATCAATTTTGTACGGCTGACGGCGCAATAATCACAATCTAAATAGTTAAGAAGAATTGAATGCGGCTGCGTGTTCGGCCGGCATAGATCGAGACGGACGGAGTCTATCATTAGGTTCTTAATTGCTTGATTTATACTGGAAAAACACGACAGCGCCGTGCTGGACAGCGAGCGTGCTGCCGCCGCCGCCCCCCCGCCCGGCCGCTCGCCGATCCGAGGCCTGATTGGATCTGAGCACTGCACCTACCCGCGCTCACTCGCTCTACGCGAGGCGGCCTTCCCAGTGAGGTCGGAGATTAACTCGATTACTTAACTCATTTACCTGCGGCTGCACGTAAAGGAATTTGGGAAACATAACAAATGTAATGAAGCAAACTTTAATGTATTGGGGCGTTGCTGGTATATAGTTCATTTATTTTTCAAATTTCGTTCAAGGAATTAGATAAAAACTCTATTTACATTCTTTTGTGTGCTTTCTAACATATCTAAGGTTGTTGTATATATTAAGTATTGAAATTCATTCTTATTAATCACTTATTTTCTTCACCCGATTTTATTACCACATTATCCGTTCAAAAATGGACTAAATTTTATTATCAGTTCAAATTCATCGAAATCAAAATTTTCGAGATTGGTGTTAAGGCACAATGGGGGTACCGCGTAGACATGGGCCCTCACACTGACCCTCTGCTCTCACTCACTCTTCACGACACAACCAATGAGTACCTAGATTAACTCGTACTTAGTATTTATAGGACAGGAAAACAAAAATTTGTGAAACTATTTACAGAATTTGTCACGATGTTAATGTAGTCAAAAGTATTGAATTTCTTGGTGCGTAAACTGGCATACAGTTTTTTTTTTTATATTCAACTCTTATATTAATAGGTAAATCATAATTTAAATTTAGATTTTCCTTTCCAACGCACCTATTTGTTTTGAATTTTAAAATTTTTTATCATTACTCAACTTTTCTTGTCGCCAATTGGTATTGACGTTTTATGTTACAAATTATCCGTTCCAAATTGAATAAATAATATTATCAGTCAGGTTCGTTGAAACCAATTGGTTTCGAGGGTGGTTAAGTAATACATGGTGCACCGCGCCCTGAACACGGCACTTGCTCTGGCCCTCAGCTCTCATTACATCTTCATAAGACCTAGATGAGTCCTCTCCTTTAAGATGAGTTCAGAGATTAACTTGTGCATTGGTAAGTGATTTGGTGGACAGTGCTGGTTCTGATAACTTCAAGGATTATTTAGAGGTTACAATTCACAAATTTGATGTCCGAATACATCTTATTTGGAATTAAAATCCTTATACAATAGTACAATTAGTTTTACAATAACAATTAGTATGTGATTGGTAAGAGTGAAACCAAAGGAAAATATAAAGATTACTTAGCAATTAAATGTGTGTTAAATCAATGACGGGAGTGAGAATCGTGTGAGCAGTGAAGAGGGCAGATACAATGGGCGCGGAGATGAAGAATACAGGGCAGACGATTGTTCTGACACGGTTGGTGACGTCCAAGATGTAAATGGGAAATGCTATTTGGTCTGCAAGAAAATGTTTTAGGCTGAATGTGGAGTCTTTGCTATAGGCGATGTTTAAGGTAGTACAATTGAACGGAAAGTACGTAGAAAGGAAATTAATATTACGTGTGGTGGAGGGAATCTAAGATCACTGAGTGAACGAAATATTATGAAACAGGAAATGGAGGGGAATGAAAAAAATGGACGACGGTTGAGATTGGCGGTGGATCTTCAGAAAGCAAAACGAGGCACATTTATTTTATTAATATTTGACATTGCAACAAGACCAAGTTATGTGTTAAAGTTAAAATTTCTAAATTCGATGACGATAGTATATATATATAATATATATATATATAGATATAATATATATATATATAATATATAATTTTAATCCATGACAGGGCGATCTTCGGATAACCTTCGTCAACTGTCGGGTGATATGTGAAATTAAACAGTAAATTCAGGAGAAATAACTGAAAATTAGGTCTGTGAACGGCTTCCAGTTAGACAATAACTAGTGTAACGTATTAGCCAGCGTGCCTCATGGCATCTATTTGGGGACGCTTGGTTGCGGATTATCTCGCCACAGGAAGTAGGGTTTTCCGTAAAGGAAGAACGCGGAGACGAGACACAAGGCTTTGGTGTCTCCGGCTATAGAAGCTTTTCATGTTATAACCAGCGAGGGGGTGGCGTGACGTAGGAGGGTCACGTGGGCCTCGCCTATATAACAGAGTGTACGGAGCCAGTAGGCATGGTTCTGAGACGGTGGAGAAACCTCGTGCGTGTGCACAAAACTTGCGCCAAGACGGTGCATATGCGAGCCAGGCTCGCGAGGCTGGAGTCATTATGACGAAAGCCTGCAGACTTTATGTCCTTGGTGGTGACTCGCGGTCACGGGGGAGCGATGCTGTGTGCGTGCTCCGAAGGTTGAAGAGTGTAGGTTGGGCACGATTCACGCCAGTTCTCAATCGGATAAGATCGCTCCTGCGATCGAGGGCAAAACCAGCGTGGTGCGCAGAACGACTTTGTTCCCAGCGTGACATCCGGTCACGGAAGCTAGGCTATTGTGCGCGCTTCAAAAAGTAGAGTGGCGAATGCCACAATCAAAACCATCTTCAATCGGGTTTGGATCGCTCCCGCGAATCAGGGGATAGTAGGTCTATCAGAGCTAGGGTTTAAAGTGATTATTAAGTGTATATATTTGTTTTGTTTTCTTGTTAATAAATATATTGTTGTATACGAAAGCTCTGTGTCTGTGGTCGCTTGTGAGATATTCCATGACGTCACACTAGTGAACTTGGTTACTGAGCCATCTTGAGGTGTCTCCAACGCGGTGTCCACACTGGCTGCAGTGACGGCAAGAAATCTTTCTTTATTAGTAACGTGCCTCCATTTTAATCATTTAAGACGTTTCAGGGTTAGTGCTGAATACATGCACAAGTAAATGATCACTTTTTCGTGGGAAATGTTATCAAATACATTAAAAGTCGAATATAAAATATTTAAAAATATTTGTTTTTAAAACCACGAAATTTATACATTCTCTATTGGACCAATACTCGTTCAATACAATGGGTATCTATAATGGGTATCCATCTGTATAATCAACGTTTCAATTAATAAAACACAATGTAATGTATTGCACGATTTGTTGCTGTTTACGTCTGATCTGGAACATTTCACTTTATTTTTGATGCATAATTTAAAACTGTGTGTTTATGAAAAGAATATTTAAATATTTTTTCTGACTCTTTAATTTGAAACTTTCTGGACCCAAGAAGATTAACAGAAGCACTGTAGAGAGGAGGGGCCATGGATTCTATGAACGGTAACAAAGTAAATTAAAATTAATTGTCATATATAAAACAAACTTTATTTCAGTGAAAATAAGTGGCAGTCATTTTTGGAAACTAAGTATGCGATACAAAATTGTTTGGCACACCAACCGCAGCGAATAGTAGATTATTTCTCACATTCATCTCTCATTGATTTTACCCTTCTGAAAAAAAATGTTATTTTTCAAAATATTTTGCTTTTCAGTGAGGGTTTAGCCAGCTCCCTTCTGTAATGATAGCTTGCCTGGAATCGTAGAGAAAATAATCGTTTAAACACAAGATAATGTAATTTTTTGATATTATCTCTCTGATGGTGAAATATATATTTATCTTCATATTTCTCTGCAAAATATATTTTTTTTAAATTCGTTGTATGTAGGTAAATAAATGGACGAGCGAAGAGAACTGTAGCTATTCATATCACGCTCACACGGGCGAGAAACTGACTTCCGATCTTCGTCGCCTTTACTGCTACTAATTTATCACCTCTGCTTGGCTGTATCTCATAATCCCGGACTCCGGGCAAACAGTGTTGTTCTTTTTTTTTGTTTTTTTTAGAATATTTGTACAACGCTGTGGGTTCCGTTTTGTTTGATCTGACACAAGTGAATTTTTGCCGGTAAGTTCAAAGAGGCCGAATTGTCATAAATCATAGAAATACGTTGCTAAGCCCCATTTCATAGGAACAATGATGTTTGTTGAAAGTAAAGCTTAACAACCAAAACCGAGCAGGGAAGTCTCGCCACCTTTTTTCAATTCTTTCTTTTTCTCATCAGTGCCCAACTAATTTTGCTGGAAGATGAGTTTCACACTGATTCGTTGAAGAGTGACCTTGCAAGGCCACTGCCGGCATCCGTTGCAGTCGTCATAAACGCAGAGCTACGCTGAGAGAGGGTTGACGAGACACTTGGCTTGAGGAAAGCAGAACCACTTGCCTGTCCTTCACCACCGGAAGGTCGCCTGCCACTTGTCATGTTCGTTTCGTTGAGCTCCATAATCCCAACCCCTCTTTTACAGTACATGTGGAATAATTATTAATAAATATAAAATGGGATGTTTGATTACAAGAAACACGAACATTTGCGGTGAATTCATCTCAATTAAAGTTAGTAATATTAGTACATTGGAGCGGACAAAATCCGAAGAAGAAAGATTTTCGTGGCGACTTCCACCCGAGAAGACGAAGTGTGCGTGAAGATCGGCGACGTATCTGAATATAAGCTATTTTCAATAATTTTAGAAAATTTAAAATAGAGTTCATTACTACGAGTTACATAGAAAAATTGAAAATAAATACCAAACGTTGATTGAAATGCTGATTATTTAATAGTTACATGCAATTCATGAATAGATAAAAAAATATTTTCCAGAAAACTTGCTCATTCGTACAAATGACGCATCAACCAGTAAGTAAAATTACGAATCGAACTCGCGTGAATTGTACTAATGGAGCAAGCAGGGCAACATTAGGAACAAATAAAATCAGAAAATCTTTAAAGATGGATGTAAAAAACATGCAGTGCTGATATTTTCTTCTTGAAATGTTGAAACTTACTATTGTGGGACCGTAAATTAGAATTGTATTTTGAGCACTTATCATACACGGTAGCATGTGCACTGATGAAGAAATATTACACCTTGAAAAAGTCTTCATCAAATCGTTCCTATTCTGGAAGCTGAACCTCACCTCTTAGCATTTCTAATGTATAGCTATTTTGTGTCCTAAAATGTTTTACGATTCTCTTCACAGTCAGAAACTTCACAAAGTTCATAGTTCATTCGTAACATTCGCGTAGATAAATCGTGACTGATGCATGCTCTGAAACTAGACTATTTCCAACAGTGTTGTCTTAATCTATATTCCAAGATGTCAACCCTTAACCCCTATTTTTTGAGAAGGCAAAACAAGGAGAGTTTAATTCAATGGATGCTATTTTTAAATGAAATCCAAAATTAATAGTAAAGTAATCTTTCATTTGTTGGTAAAATTCACATTATTCAGATTCTACCTCACTATAAAGGTCATATTTTAAAAGAATGTATGAATAAAATAGAGAGTAAAATAATAATGTATATGTTAATTAACGAATTCCGAAATGTATTCACGAATGCAAGATAAAGATGAGAAAAATTGCAGAAATAACTGCTGAAATGGCGTATAGAAAAAGAAGTAATTGTCAGTGATGCAATTTTATATTTAATCGAAAGCTTTCATTGCTGACTGCTCGTGCTCTTTTCGTTTTTATGTTATTTATTACGAACGTGCTTACCTTGAAGCTTAGTAACTCAAATATGTGGCTTGAGCCGTATGTCCGCACTCGAAGAGAGCGAGTTCGAATCTCGCAAAAAGAAGGAACACGTAACTGTGACATGGTAATATATCATCACAAACCTCTTGTAACCTCCATCCCAACCATAATCATTCATCATTCACTATCAGTTCCCTCTCCTGATCACTCCTACTGTCATACTTTCAGTGAAAGGCAGTGGTAATTCATCATGTGACCATCTGTCCAAGACACGGGAGCAATGAAAACCCACACCTTATCTCAGGACTACTCTCTATGACCAACCATAGCACCCGCCGTCAACGATGTCGTTATCGTTAGTATCAATGAAGTACGAATATTAGTGTTGACATGCAACACCAAAAATACTAATGAACCCAGGTTACCAAAAACGTTGCTGTTCCACAACGCAACAGGTGAACAGCAAATATTTTATGGTGGGCGCTCCCTTCCTTGTAGCCGTGTCTCACGATGTCCGTAGCATCGTAAGAAATGAGGCAGTGACTGTTTGAATATTGTCGGAACGCAGGATGAGAACTCGCCCGATAACTATAACAAATTTTGCATTTTACAGTCACAATTGAAATTTTCATTGTTTTAACATTTTTGCCGAGAATCTGTGTGACAAACGCAGTCATGATTCATGATTCCTCTCACAGCTGCATTGTTTCCGACAATTTATGCGTATATTACAGATTTCTTGGATAAAATGTGTGTCATGCGCGTACTAACACATAGAAATTAAGCTCTTGCAGAAGATTAACCTCTTGCAAGTGACCCTTATTTCAAAATAGTACTGGCAACAGTTGCTCAGGGCTTCAATGAATATCACTACAGTGCCTCTACCGAAGGTCCTAGGTTTCGAGTCCCGACGGTAGCAAGATTTTTGGCCCTAAGATTTTTGTAGTAAGAGTAGCTAAGTAGCCAGATTTTTGAACCTAGATAGCCAGGTCGAGTTGACTGCTGTCGGGATGAGAATTCTGTCGGCCGGCTGCTATAATCGGTAATTTGTCGTGGTTTCTCCGGTCAACACCAAGCAACACCAGACCCCTAACAACTGACCACCGATCTTTCCTTTCTCTTCCTTGTCCTATTCTCACACCTGACTTAGAAACACTTTCTCTCACATGCCTTACATTCGCGACACTCTTATTACAGTTGATGGGAGACCAGTTGGGAGCTTAGAGCTTGTCCGGACTGGGGCGGTGCCACACTGGTGGGAAATACCTAGTTAGGGAACACCCCGACATAAGTTAGCGCCGTATCTCTCCAGCCAGCAGGAGAAGATCATTGCCTCCCCGCGATGAAAAACATACACTATACTTATGGGACTAAGGACCTTAGTAGTTGAAGGGCTCAGAATAAATAATCAATCAATTCAAAAGGCGTATGCATTACAATGACGAAACAATGATGAAAAACAAAAATGAATAAGTGATAAAAAGGTAAGTAAAGAAGAGAAATACGTAATGCCTTTATAAATTATTATGAAAAGGTTCAAGTTTGACGATTTTAGCTTGCTAAGTTAATTGCTAAATGAAAGATTGAAAACCAGAAGGCCCTTAAAACGAGATGGTCGACTGAGAAACGTGAGCTTATAAAATACGTCAGGGAGAAGTTAATATCAGATCTTTCTGTGAAACATGGGACAACGAATTCATTAAACAAAATAAATAAAAGACGCAAGAAGGCGAACGGAAACCTTGGATGAAGAGGAATCCTGCCGCATGTAGGACACCCACACAAAAGAGGGCGGATTTCCCGCGGCCCAGCTACGCGCCATCTCCTCTGGACCAGACGTCGGATGGTGACGACAGCACGGGCTACGCCATGACACAGCAACAGAGATTTGAATTTGTCTGCAGGCGCGAGACAGAGCTAGTACGCGCTCCGGGCAGTGTTTACGTATTCTTCTGCTCCTTGCAGTTGACGAATACAAATATTGTACACGATCAAAACTGCAACCTTCTTCACAACTCCTTTTGTTCCTTTCCCCTTTTGCTTCGCATAACATGCGCGGGCGGGTGTACAGCGAACGGCGATGAGAAACACCCGTGTCATTAGCGGTGGGGTTCCGAAACATCCTAAGCTCAAATACTCGACGAAAACGTCCGCGGCAGCCAGAAGCTGTGTTCGCGTGGAGAAAAGGAGAGTGGAAAGAAAGGAGTATCTTGTCTGAATTCTCGCTGAGTTCGCAGTCCACGCAGAAAATATACGAGGACAGAAAAGTACTTTTCACTGCTAGAGAAAATCTAGATATAAATGGTAAAAACAGAGTTGCATTTTTTAATTTTGTCTTGCTCATTATTTCTACATTTATTTATTCACCCATTATTAAATCCTGTGAACAGTATAATAGGAATTTTAAAACCACCGAGCAAAACATTAAATAATTATTTATTTCCCCTCAAAATATATACCGGGTTTACGTAAATATAAACAATGCGAAATATAATAAAAATCTTCAGCAGTGTGTTTTATAAAATTAATTGAACAATAAACAATAATTGTCACATGCACTCCGTGCAAAGCACATATGCAAAGAGAGATTGCAAGTCCCCGAGTAAAGGAAAGTTCAAAAGAGGTCTCGAACAAACATTTCAAAGGACGCCTGACAGAGAAATTAAGAGAGAAAGAAAAAAGAAAAACAGAAAGCGAATCTTTGCTCTTTAAACATATAGGAAGAAATTTGGGGGAAATATTTGAGATTGGAAAACAAAATGGGCGGAAGAGTTGTAGAACATAGCATATGGGCAAAGACAAAGGCAGAAAATACCCAAACGGGAAGTCGTTCTACAAAATAAAAGCAAAATTTAAAAAATCAATCTTTTATGTAAATTATTTAATTAATTTATCACTTTTATTTTTTGTAATTTTGAAAAAACTAGAAAGAAAACGACTTATTTGTATTGATATTTTTACAAGTATTACTTATTATCCTACAAATAATTTGAAATTAAACTCTGATACAACCTTTGAAGACAATATTGTAAAATAAAATATCCAGTAATATAAATAGTTTTGAGGCTTGTACACAATTATTTCAAAATACGTTTCCATCCTGACCATTTTCCGTGCGGAGCCGCCCGTCTCCCAAAGCACACGCGCAAAGTAGGCCAGAGGAGTCCGCGTATAAAAGAAAGTTACGCAAGCGAGTCCCAAAGAGGGTAGCCGCTTCGGGGCGACGGGACGACGAGGCCGCGGGGGCGGCGGCGGCGGCGGCGGCGGCGGAGCGAAGCGGCGATGCGCGCCTCGGTCGCGGCCCCTGAGCAAATAACAGCGTTCCTGCATTAAGGCTCTCGGTCGACAGGTCGATCAATTGACCCCGAAATGATCCTGCGTTCGAGGGTCCTTCGGGGCGCTCCCAGGCTTGGCCCCAACTCCCTCCCCTCTCGACAAGCGAGCGAGCGAGCGAAGCTTCTACCGGCAAGACGATGTTCGCAGATGTGCAAATTCGCCCCAACTGATATAAATTGTGAAGACGTAGGCTCCCGAGGCTGCAATCGGCAGATGCTGACCCGGCTGGCCGGGCTATTTAAAGATGGAATGGGCACGTACGACCTGAAATCAAATTAAAACGTTAACTATAATTTCACAAAATTCCATAAACAAATAAAGCCAATTAAATAAACAAATAAATATACCAATTACGTAACTGAAGGGATCAGTGAAACAAGGGACTATCCCATATTAACCTAGTTCTGAAATATTGAGGGTTGTACTAGAATTTTCATAATATAGCTCACTACACTTTCAAACTTTTAAACCCTGTACACTTCAGTACATGTGTATGCAAGTCCACACTGAAGTTAAGCAACATATTACTCTTAAGTATAATATTTAAAGTCATATTTAATGTCAATAACTCAAAAACTCAAAAAATGTGGGATTGCCCCTTGTTCAATTAGTTCAGCAAAACTCATGTTGCTATCTCAATTTATATTAAGATACAAATAAACACATATTTAACTACTAACATCCTCATAAGTAACATGTATCTTAAAGCTCACAGCCTCAAATTCCTCTGTCCACGTCCACTGTTCGCAGCAGTCCTGTAGGTGGCGGGGCTACGCAACATACCTCTATCAGGCGGATACCGCCGAGTAATACTCACCGGGAATTAAAGAGCATCCAATATTAAACATATCCACATCATTCATTTCATCATTTTACATTGCTTTTCTTCCGTGCGCAGACCATCTCCGTGCATTTCACCTCGCAGAAGGTCACAGTAGGATAAGTATTGGTGTCTTACCTATGATGTGGCGTCTCACGAACAGCCAACAATCCAGTGATGTAAATTGTGTAAAAGTGAGCCGTGAGAAATATATAACAGAAATAAATGGAATGTCTTAATCGAATGTAAAAGTGCTGCCGATGAGGGATACACATTAATTGAAAATACAAATAGTAATTGATCCTCGTTCTCTCCAAATTCCTTCAGAAGATTTCGTTCATGCGTTAATCATTTTGTGAATTCTCTTCATTCCATTCCATGTGTTTTCTTACCTTCAATTTTCTCCAACTTCACCAGGGGCAGGAAATCCTGCGTAAATGCACTCTGAAATAATTGTAGGTGATCAAACGCTCCGAGAGAAAAAAAGCATGAAACAGATTGAAAGTGCAACAATTATCAGCAATTCAAAAATATTTTCAAGGTTTCTTGAGTTAAAAAAATATTTTTTATTCTTTCTAAAAGTTCGAATATTTGTGTACATAGGATTCCCACGAGTTACGTATTCCTTATTAAATATCCAAACTATACAATATGTTATCACGGATTGTATTATAAATGAAATACATGATTTGTTGTAAAATTAAAATAAAAAAAACATTACATAAAAATGCAGCAGACCCAATATCTGCTGATCAAGACAAGCAACGCTTATGTAACAAACGTTCAAACGAATTTGCTCATTTCGAACTCCTCTCGACCTGTCTCTCCAGTCTGAGGGAGACTCGAGGCCTATTCGAGTGGCGCCCACGGACGGGCGAGCGAGTGAGTGAGTAGGTCATTGGGAGAGGAAGAGGGCCCCTCCCCGAAGCGCATAAATGCAATTCTAGGAAGACTGCCTCCTGCTTCGTTAGCACGCGGTCCTCACGCACTCGCCAGCCGCTCTCCACGCAGCTCGCTCCCAGACGAATTTCGGTCTCGTTCGGATCTCGCGGGTTAAGGAAACGCGTTTGTTAACGACCGTTCTGCAGATGATCTATAGACTAAGCATTTTCAGACTTTATACGCTAGCAGTTGTAAATGGTGATGGAGCAAGGTCCGTGATTTTGTTTCTTTACAAGTACGTGGCGAGACTGTTTGACATTCACGATGTTGCACTGTTGACATTTCAACAGTCTAAAATTAGTACCAATTAATGATTTCCTGACTGGAAGAGAGCAGCCATATAAGATAATTATGCAATTTTTCGAGATATTAACATAATCTTTTAACAATATGTCATCAGTAAAATAATGAGTACGAATATCGAATTTTAAAATATTCTAAAAATGTGATCAGTTTTGAGGACCCTAGTAACATTGAAATTATACGTGAAAATACATTAATAACATAATCCAAACACCAGGTCTTGAGTTCACGGATGCAAAACCGGCTGGAGGCAGTAGATTCTTAAAGGGCAAAAAATACTCCTGTCACGCTGGTGGCACTTAAAAGAATCTCACGTAAGTGCCTTCCAAAATTTAAATCCCAGATTTCCCATCCAATTAGATCTCAAAACCGCTTACCCAGGGAACGATGCAAGTGATACATTAAACTATGACAACAAGCACACTTTTTGTGACAATCTCTTGGGCAAGCTCGGAAGTCAAAATCAGTTGATAAAGTTCGCAGTCCGTGTGTTGGAAATTCCCAATAGTTCAGCTCATGTATGAACTGAGTCCATGAAATGTGTTTCCAAAACAAAATTAGAATTAGGATTAGAACAACTCCTACAGCGAGTGAATATAATTTGATTTAGAATGGTTTCCGGTCTATTTTGAAACAGCCAATAGTTATCAAAAATGAAATGGAGTTATATCTTGATAATTGTGTATACCAAAGAGTTACTCAAACAGAATTCAGTCTGCTATAATTTGTTAACAAAGTTTAGGGCGGAACTTCAACACGCTATATTCAAACAGGTGGCTTTTGTTTCTCATTCTTCATTTCATTGAAGGCACTGCCTTAACCACCTTTTAAAATAATCACTTACTTCTCTATTTCTTCCGATATTGAATATCTCAAATATATTTCCAATGCGTAAAAAGTAATAAAATTCAATGCGCGAGGTACTCAGCATAACTGTGAAGTTCCAAGTTGAGATTCTAGGAAGGCAAAACAAGGAAATGAAGTTCTCGAATGTTTAACCATTTTAACGCCGAGTAGTTTGTTGTACTTTGTGTCAAAACAAAACGTACACTTGATAGCGCGACATTTACAAATGTAAGGTTCAATGGATGATGCCTAGAATTTTCCAGAAAATCATAAAGTGTTCGACAAATTCGAAAAGTTTGCGGCACTCTTCGAAATACTCAATGACACACGGTTAGGCACAGTATCTTGGTGAAGGAGGCCTACATTGAGACGGGTAGGAAGGCGGGTGGAGTGGGGCGAGTAGGACTGTGGGGAGCAGAATGGAGCTGGCGGAACGGGACGAGAGAAGAAGAGTAGGTGGAGGAGGGTGAGCGGAGGGGGATGGGCGGCAAGGGGTAGGCGGTAGGGGCACTGAGGGCAGGGAAAGGCACGGTGGGCGAGTAGTGGCGGCGCGAGGCGAGGGCTCGGCCGATTCATTTAGCCGCGGCCACCCCGTCGATTGCGTCACCGTACGCGCCTCTTCTCCCACCGCCCCTCCCCGCCCTCACAAAGGGCCCAAACAGGCCGAAGGGAAAATCAATGCGTACAAGTGGTGCACACATCGTAAATGTATAATGTATTTCCTAATAACAGCAGAAAGAAAAGAGAACAAAAGCAGAGGAAAAAGAGAAGGAAGGAATTTAAAAAAATTCTGTGTAATAGTGACGAAATGAATGAAATATTTACTTTTTATAACGAAAAAATGAAGAAGTATTTCCTTCTGAAACATATTACTGACATAATGGTTACAGCCACATCATAGAAGAAAAGAGACCACAGCACAGCACAGAAGAAAGAGATTTTTAAAATAAAAATTATCTAAATTTAAATGGAGCTAGAGAGAAAATCATGTTACAGACTAGTAAGTCATGTATTGCAATTTGGGATTTCAACGAATAAATACCATACCTTTTCTGACTCAGTAAGTTCTGACAAATATATCACTTATCCTTTCTCGGAACGACTGTTATCGCATCCAGTATTTTTAAACATTATGAAGACTTACTACAAGTTTTAATTTCACGTCAATTACAATTTCGATTGTGTTTATTTGTTTTTGTGCTACGATATAGAATATCATTATGCATGGCCAAGAAATATTGAATTTTAAAAATAGTATCAATATCAATTGAAAAAAACAATATTTGTGTATTCTTTAATCTTTGTTTACATTTCAAGTGTATCTTAAAATGCTTATGGCTCAAATTCTCGCGTAGAAATCTTCAAAGAACCTGCTTTGTATCTTATCGCTGCCATTTCGGCACACTGTGGTCCTCCTCCGCCCCCACCTCCTCCACTATTCGCCCGCCGCCTCCGCCTCCGTGCCCGCCCCCACCGCGCTCTATTGTGCGGGCCTTCGCCGGCGCATAATTAACGCACGCAGGCAAGTGCTTATTAATAATAACGAATTGCCGGGCACGCTCCGCGCACTTATCTGCGCATCTCGCGCGCGCGCATGCGCCGCCCGGCCGCCGCCGCCGCCGCCAGGCGCCATGTTTACGAGCGCGCGCGCGCCCACGCGGCGGGGGCGGGAAGGAGTGGGGGCGGAAGTAGAGATGGGAGTTGGCGCTGTGGTAGAGGATGCTGGAAATCTTACGTTCGATTTTCTTTTAAATCTAAAGATACGCAATATCTGAACATTGTCGAAAAAAAACTACCAATGTGTGTATTTTTGTTGTTCCTTTTGCAGCATATATGTCCACAGAACGCCACACCCCCATCCGCGGTTCTACGTATTTTGTAAGAAAATGCTCTAAACTTTATTCAGTGCCCTCATTGTTAATTTAAAGAATTTAGGAGCAAAAAGTATCGATACTCAATGAGAATTAATTCAATTTCTCTCTAACAGTTAAAAGAAGTGCCAAGACGAGGCCGATGATGAAGATGAGGTACAGGTGGTGTCGGAATTGGAGGCTTTGAGGAAGGTTTACAATGGCGCGATGGCGGCAAGGGTGGTACAGAGGAAATGCGAGATGGGGACTCGGAAGACGGTTGGGAAGTGATGCAGGAGAGGCAGAAGCCAGGACGTGGAGAGAGGAAGACGGGGGGAGAGGCGGACGGGGAGGTGGTGGCGCTTTGACTGTGCTGGAATTGGAGGCTGAGGCTGGGGCAGGTGCGTGGGCGGAGGCGAAGGGGAGGGGAGCGGAGGCACGATGGAGCAAGCGGGGCAACGGAAGAAGGCGAAGCGAGGCCTACCAGTGGATTAATTGATTAGTAATTCTGTATGCGTTAGCAGCAGTGGTCTTTATTCCCGTTAGTGTAGTGCATGTTTTCAGCGTAGTGATCCTCCCTCGCAGGCTAGCGTTAGGTTGCAGGGATTTTCCCCAACTACGTATATACCACTAGCGGGGTACCTCCCTAGCCGGGACAAGCTAGCTAGCTAGCTCCCTAAGCTCCAACTGATCTCCCCACAAGTATAATAGTGTACTGCATGCAAGTGTAAGTGTTTCTAAGTTTGGGGGTGAGGATAGGACAAAGAAGAGAAAATAATGATTGTGCGCGGTCCGTGGCCCGTTTGTCAAAGCCCTGCTCCGGCATTCGCCAGGTATTGTTCGGAGAAATCACGGAAAACTACTATTACAGCTGCCGGCCGCTGTAATTCTTCTCGAATTCGACCTAGCTCTCTATCTGGTGTCGAGAATTGTGACATCAGTTGATGGCCTCTGAGCGCAATCTTTCAACTACTACCGATTAATGATGAAGACAGTGGGGTAGCGAAAGGCAGGTGTTGCGGGTCACCGCGGAACAGAGGATGGGGTGGTGGGGTGGTGGTGGCGGGACTGTGCGCGGGCGGGCGCCGCGCGGGGGCGTGAGGCGGCGCCCGACTGCGCCAGGCTTCGCTCGGCGCTCGCCTCGCCTTCGGCTGCGCGTCTTGCCCTCTCTCGCCCTCGGCCCCGCGTCGGCCGGCACAGATGGTATTTTGTTCAGGCCGCTACCTTCCATCAAATTTGGTTCCACAGGTCAAGTAAGTTTTCCCTAGGTGATTCACAGCCGCATTAAGGCCTTGCCCAGGGTGCCCGGCCGAGATGAGTCCGATACCGCTGGCATGTGTGGGAGCGGCGGCCGCGGCGGGTGGGGGGCTCGCGGCGGGGCGTGGGGGGTGGCGGGGGCGGGGCGGGCGAAGGATGTGGACCGACGATGGGCCAGCGCGAATCGGCGATGATCTCAGCGGGGCTTCGAACCCTGCGCCTCCCGTGGTGGGTGTGTCCGCCGACGCCGACGCCGCTCCGACGGACACGCCCCCTGCACGTGCCCGCGACGCCGACGCCGACGCCGATGGCGGTTCTTGCACGCTGTGGGAGGATACCCTGAAAGTACACTTGCTTCCCGAAAATGAAGGCTCTAGTAATTAGATTTTTGAAATTACTTTAGAGGAGTTGTTCAAGACTAAATAATACAAAGGAATACCACAGAAACTAAAAAAAATGTGTTTAATTCACGCATGTATTTAATGAATGTTAAAATAAATATAAGTAAATTGTATGAATTCATGATTACTATCTACTGTTGTCAACTTTGTCTCGTTTGATAGGTAACTTGTTCCACTTTTTCTAAGTTGCGAATACCTTTCTGTGCCCACTGTCATCCACGCCGAACAATTACGCAATATATTTTGATATTTCCTGTACTTCTCCTTTTGAAAAGGTTTAAATTAAAATTATAGGTTTTGCATATTCCTTGTGGACCGTTCTTTCTTGAACTACAATTTTCTTTCGATGAATTCGTCACTTATGATAACTCCAGTAATAAAGCCATAGAAACTATAGATTCTGGTGTAACACTTGAAATATATAATTTTGTATTTTCAAGTAAAATGGTAAAATTAATTTATTATTTTGTTATTGGAGTGAACATCTATCATCGAATTAATTAACATATTTGTTCAATACTCATAATATTAATATACATTCTATATTCGATTCCATTTTTCTTTAGCAAAATTAAAATTAATGTCATCTATTTCGAAAGCATAGTAATACACGTTAATACAGTTTGAGAACAATAGTATTTTTTTCACTGATTCACTCATTGAAATATTTCATTGATTTCTTCGGTTAAGGGAAGCCGGAATAGCATATCTCGCCAATTTGAATGTAAGGGACATTTTCTCAAAAAATATTTAAATCACAGACTTGAAATTTTATTTGAGCATAGATTCATTATTCATATGTATTTTAACGAATCCGTTTTTAAAAAGAGATTACTATTTTAAAAAAAATAAATGTTTGTCTATTGTGATCGGTTTTGTTTTGAAAACTTCTAACATTGATAAGAATATTGTCTCAACTATTTGACATTTTATAAATGAGTCCTGTTAAAGCATATAAACTGGTGTGCTACATGCTCTGTTAAAATTTAAACATTCTTCTATTTATAGTTTTTGAAAAAAGGTTTCCTTAAGATGAAAATTTTAAACCTACGGAAAATAACTCCGGGAAAGTTCTCAGTGCTGGTCCATGTGTTGGGCAACATAAATATAAACACATCGATATTTTGATGCTATTTAACTCTCAATCGTTACCATATGCAGTGTCCAACACTGGGACGGAAAATATTTCCTAGTACCATTTGGCACAATTAAAGCAGAAAGTAATGTTCAAGCAACACCCAGGATGAGTCAAAATGGCCTCCCACTTCGACGCCATATAAATTGAAAAATAAAAAAAAATAACCCAAAGAGATGGCATATTAAGACGAAGTTTGTTTTATATTAACACAGTTAACTATAAGTTAATAAAAATTGAAACAAAGTAAAAATTGATATTTTTATCATTATGCCTATTCTGTCTCCTCTTAAATAGTATATTAATCAGTCTTTCGTGCCTTTAAATCTAATAACGTCTTTATAAGGGAGTATCAACATAGAAGATACTACCATCGTTCACTCTTCTTCTCTGGACACATCATAATCGTTCTGTTGATATGTAAAAGACCGTGAGCGAGAGTCGCGCTTCAGCACCGCCATCACCTGATGGGTCGTTGCACCGTTAACGGGGAAATGCAGACGTAGCGCGAAGGCAAACGGCAAGGACGAGGCAGCGGGGTTGCTTACTCCGACATCTCACGACACCGCCCCGTCATGTTCTTTCCCTTCGTGTGCACTTGAGACCTTTCTTTACTGCTTTCTTTTTATCGTACTTCGATTCGAATCGTAAATTGATTTTCTTCCCGAGAGGCACTCCATTCGACGCTCTGTTTGTTTTCGAGAGGCAGAAACAGTTTCGGTCGTACACAACGAGAGAGCATTCAATTACAAGCTATCGATACAAAACCCTATTATCATAAGCGATCGAGGGCTCGAACTCAATTAATTTACGAGGCACTGTGTGCACCTCCCAAGAGGCAATTTCTCCCTCGCAGGGTTTTTCCGTGAAAGGAAGAACGTCCGGAGACGGGAAGACACAAGGCTCTTGGTGTACTTTCCGGCCTCTATGAAGCTTTCACTGTTATAACAAGCGAGGATGGTGGCCGTGACGTAGGAGGTCACCGCTGGCCTCGCCTATTAACAGAGTGTACCGGAGCCAGTAAGGCAGGTTCTGGAGACAGGTGGGAAACGAACCTTCTGCGTGTTGCACAAAACTGGCGCCAAGACGGCTCTGCATAACTGCGAGCCGGCTCGCGAGCGCTGGAAGTCATTCAGTTGACCAAGCCTGCGGACTTATGTCCTTGGGTGACTGCGGGTCACGGGGAGCGATGCGTGGTGCGTGCTCCGAGGTAAGGAGTGGGTATATGAAGTGCCACGCATTCACGCCGATTCTCAAATCGGATAAGATCCTCCTGCGATCGAGGCAAACCAGCCGTTGGTGCGCCAGAACGACCTTTCGTGTCCCAGGGCGTGAATCCCGCGTCACGGGAAAGCTAGGCTTTGTGCGGCTTTCAAAGTAACGGAGTGGCGGATGCACAATCAAAAACCATCTTCAATGCGGGGTTTTGGATCGCTCCGCGATCACGGGCCATAGCTGAGGTCTATCAGAGCTAGGGTTTTTTTAAAGTGATTATTAACAGCTTTGTGCAATATTACTATTTGTTGCATTTAGGTTTTCTTTTAATAAATATATTGTTATACGGAAGCCTGTGCGTCTGTCGCGTCGTCTCTGTGCGCAGTCTCTCTTCCATGACGTCAGGCGAGCGATAGACATAATTTGCAGCGGTAATCGAATCCCACGGGGGAGCAGGATAGTGCCCACCAAATATAAACATAATTGGTTGGCAGCAGGTAATCGATCCACACGGGGGGAAGAGGCAGGATAGTGCCCACCAAAATCTAAACATAATTGTGGCCAGCGGTAAACGTATCCCACGGGGGCAGGAGGATCAGATCACGACCAAGATATAAAATAATTTCCCGGGTGGCACGGGTAATCAACTACTACGAAGAACCGATAGACTGCACATCTTTAAAACACAAGTGAGTCTTATTCGGTGGTAACTGCGAGTGGGCCCACGTGCTTGGGCGGGTAGTGTCGACAGGACCTAGACATAATTTACGCTACAACGCACGAGAGCGAGAATCAGCGAGCAGACGCCCAAGCCATCACTACAACGCCACGAACCGGACGAGAAAGGGAAGGACGGAGAGAAGCGACAGGACGGCGACACCCGGTCATCAGCCACCGGCTGTAAGACAATCACAAATTCAGCAGGATCCGGCGACCGTAAAGCTATAGTTATCTGCATTGTCTTAAGCTCCAGTTCAGGTTCTTAATTATGGCTCTTACTATACCGAAGATTCATCGGAAAGGTAGGTGTGTGTAAGTATCACCGTGGCCACCAGCGACATAGACTCGAAGTCACCAGGTCGGGAAACTTAGCGCTGTAGTTAAGAAAATTGATAGAGGAACATCCCGATTACGAGGGAGGAATTTCGACGAAAGGCAAATATAGCTCAGGCCCCATAAGGATCAAAAAGGAAAAAGAGAGGACAAGAGCCGACACGGAGGGCACGAACGGCCCGAAGAGCCGAACGCGAATTAGACGAGGGAAAAGACCCCCGAACGGGAGCCGAACGCGGAAAAGCCGGAACGCGAACTCGAGAGGCGAAAAAGAGCCGAAAACGCAGGCCGAACGCGAAAGCAGCGAACAGCGGAATTACGAGGGACGGGAAACAGCAGCACGAACGGGAGGGCCGAAACGCGAAGAAGCCGACGCCGAATTCGCAGAGGGAAAGAGGCGAACGCGAAGACTGGCCGAACGGCTGCGTTTCATATTCAGAATCAACACACTACAGGATCTCATAGAAGAACAGGGTGCAACAGCGCGGACTAGAGAGCTAGTCCGCAGCTTGATCGAGTGGAAAGCTCAGATTCGATTAAATACAAGAGTTATGGAGTCGTTTTAAAGGCGCCGGAATAAGTAGCACGCTGACGACACGCATAACGGCATTTCTGAACCTAGTGCTCTTGGCTGAAAGTCAGGACCGAACCAATTAGAAATTCCGCTCGAAGAAAGATGGGTGGCAAATCTTATGGACGCTCCCACATAGTATAAATGCCCGTCGCCTTACCTTTAGAAGGGCAAGGTAAGAAATGAATATGCCCGAATTAAAGTATAGGCTATTGGAAAGTATTAGATTCAATGCCGGAGAAGTTTCGACAATTGTTCCATCGAAACATGTAAAACAGCCGCAAATTATAACCTGCGAATTTATACGCGAGGGAATTGCAAAAATTCATTGCTAAAGAGTGGGTAGCTGGATTAGACATCCATACTTTGAAGAGCTTACATGAATTATCGTAACGCATCAACCTGAAAACGCCGGAGTGCCTATCGAAATCAAAGAGCATTTTATTTTGATGAGTGGGGGAAATTTAAGGCGTACCTCTGGAGCTTTTAGCTCGTAAGCTAGATAATTATCTGAAAATAATAGGGGCAGGCTGGAAACGGCTCCACACTTTAAACAGGACCAGGAAACCGGAAGCCGCCAGCGGAATCATGTGCGAGCGCGGAGACAATGCCGATGGCAAAAAGCCACTTGAAATGTCAGGGGATAAATCAGGCGGTAGAAAACCGATGACAGGGCCGCTTATGAGCACAGCCAGACAAGCGGGAACAATGTTACAAGTTGCTGCGGTCGGATCCGACACATTTTGATCGACTATGGCCCGCAGCGCCGCGAGCGCTCGATATAGGTAAGGTATGAATCAACACACCGCGGACAAAACGCGCTAGAGAATTGCTTTTTACCGCACGTGAATGTTGAGTGAAGAATAACGGCTATTAGCCGACGAGAAATTTTTTGAGGACTCGAGCGCGTCTCGGCTCGTTGTGATTATCGTAAACGAGAAATTCCAGTCAGTCCGCACGCAGGTAATTCACACCAGGGCAGGAAAAAGCGTGTGGATTTTGCAAAGCACGGACTGCCTCAAGCAGCGGCAATCTCCCGTAAGCAGAAGTCGAGAATATAGAAAGCGACCGTTCGGAACAAGGGTCATGAACGAGGCAGCTGGCTGTACGTACCTCGCCGAATGTGACTGAGGATCATTACTATATTAAGTAAATCCGACACCGAGCCAGCCGTTACCCTTCGGACAGAGACATGAAACCCTACGAAAACCATAGGCACCAGCAATGTAAAAGCCAGAGGCATTTAATCTGACGCAAGTCACAATTAGTCTGCAGCCCGAGTCAGTCATACCACACAGGTCCCAAAACTGCCGCTGAAAAATCAGGCGTCCCCAGCTTGAGACTAGTGAGTTGTGGATACCGGTGGCAGTCCTCAAGCCGGCCGTAGGCAGACCCTCTCTTTAGGCGACACACTGGGTACAACAGACAGATCATGGGGAAGTCCTAAGGACTATTACGTGAAAGGGATGCAAGTGCAGGTGTGCTACACTGATCCCCGACGTGGAATGAACTGCATAAAATGTTTCAGCCAGAATGAGTACGCACACACACACACCAACAAAGTGTCAGGGAGATCTACGAGTATTAGTGAGTGAGCGAGCGTCCCATATGCAGCTACGGTATGAGCGCGGAAAACAGGTCGAGAGCGTCTCGTATTCGGATTAAAACAGTCATTCCGACACTTATTCCATCCGAGTCCAGACCACAGCCAAGCGCGGTCTGCGAACAACTTATTAAAAATGTTAGTGCCGTTCCCCACCTAAATACTCCGGAGCAGCCCATTCGGAAAGTTGTGTCAACTGAAACCGCGGCACAACGATGCTCACTTAGGGCTGCACTAAAAGACAAAGCACGTATTGTCGCGATATTTCTTATATGGCCTCGTTGGTTCCAGGATATGCGAGACTTTTGTGAAAATCTTTTGCGATGGGCTGTCCAACAAAGTAGGCAGGCCAAATGAATTCGAAAAAAGGCACCGTTAGTTTTAGTACGCCGATAACGGAAGTCACTGGCAAAATCAAGATCGATAACGTGTTGGGGCCTCTTCTCCGAAAATTCCCGTCGAGCCACGTGCAAGGAAGCCGGTAAAACAGAATTCATTCATAATCTCTTTCAAATAATCTATTAAAGCGGACACACGGGGCACGACAACACCTTAGAACCATTGGTCAAAGGCACGATGTTTCCTAATTATTACAGAAAAGCGAAGCTTGCATTGTTGCACGCCAGCAAATGTAACATCATACCACGGAAGAATGTGCCACAAATACCCGGCGCACATGGTGGAATTGGGATTTGCGGCCCAGTACCCGGAGGCCAAGCGTAAAAAAAAAACTCCATTAAGGAGCCATCCTATACACGAAACAAAAAAATACACAGCGGTGCTGTTCTTCTCGACAGCTGACGGCCCGGGTATTACAGGAAATTTATTCCCATCATGCGAGTATGTCCAGCCGCCATTAACGGATTATTGCAGAGGTCGCGACACGGCAGGGGCAAGAAAGTCGGTCGCCCAGAATGCGACACGGTGGCATTTGAAGAAATTGAAGAAACGCTCTATGTCATGCAACCCGTCCCTTCACGCGCCCAAGTTTAATAAGCGACTTATCGTGCAGCTTTTCGTGATTGCGTCAAACTAGAAGGACATCCCGCGCATTCATTTTGGGCACAGGGTATAACGACAAGGGAGAAGAATATCCGGTGTTTATACGTTAAGTTCGAAAATTCAACGCGATTAACTGAGTATTATGCCGATGCACGATCGAAGTTAGAGTTGCTACGGCAAATTATCTGGGCATTTGCAGAAGGTTAAAATTAATTACTTAGACGGAAACGCCAAAATCAAGTTAGAAACTTGACCACAATCCATTGGTACTGGTTTACATTGAACAAAGTGCTCTCAATTTTAAAATCCTAGATTAATGCCGATGGCACTCTTTAATCAGGCCTACCAAATCTTGAAAATTAATCACAAGAAAGGGATCCGGGACCACGGTGAACGGCAGAATGCCTCCTTAACAGGGATAATGTTTTTAATTTGATATCACACTGGAACCTGAACTGAACCCTGATGAACTGCGGAGGGCTACATGAGTTGGAGACACTTGATTTGTAATGTATCCGATCCTAAAGGAAAATTATTTTGTATATATGTAACAAGTTGTTTTTATTTGAAAAGTGTGATATACATTGTTGTGGAATTTTGTGTATTTTGTGTCGTATGTGTACCAATTTGGGGGTGACTTCTATGTGAAGCTCTGATAGCATAGAGAAAAGTTCAGGTGTGTTTGTAAATAGTTTGTTGGCGGTGAATGCATTGGACGACATCAAGAGTATAATATTAATTGACTGCTGTAGATCAAAAATTTGTATAAAATTGTAAATAGACGGAGCAGATTTTAAAATGCCTTGACATAATGTAAGTTACGGGTAAATTAAGAGTTTTAGGGAACTTAGTTTTTGTATTTTATGGCTGGTAAATTGGTGCTATTATATATATGTTCAAAAAATATGTTAGACTAGGGAGTTTTGCCAAGAATGTAAAACATAGAACAGGTTAACGTTTCATACTTCTAGCCAAGTTCTACGATGGTTAATGCTGACGATTTTCTATTGGTGGATGTCTCTCTGCATTAAAAACATTCTAAATGGGATATGGACGTGTATTCTGTAACTATTAGCCAGCGTGCCCACTGCATCTATTTGGGGCACCTTGGTTGCGGGATTAGTCTCCCGCCACAGACAGTAGGGTTTTCTTCCGTTAAAGGCAAGAAGAAACGCGAGACGGGAGACACAAGGCCTTATGGGTTTGTCTCCGGCTTTATAGACCAATTTCACTGTAACAAGCGACGGGGCGTGGTTCGGTGGCCGTCAACGCCCTTTCGAATTTCCTGCAGCTCCGCTGACCGTAGCAGGTACCGTGGGCCTCGAGCCTACCTATAACCAAAGTTCTGTACAAGCCAGCTTAGAGGTTCTGAGAGCCGTTGCTGAGCAACCTAACACCGCGCAGTGCGTGTTGCACACAAACTATGCCGCCAAAGGGGACGGTCAATATGCGCTGCAGGGCCGCGAGGCGGACATATCATTTAAGTGCCAAGCCCTGCGGCACTTCTATGTCCTTTGGGGTGGATCGGTCACGGCGGGGAAGCGATGCTGTTGCGCTCGTGCTCCGGAGCGTGAAAGAACTGTGTCTTGAGCTCGGTGCCTGATCTCAGCGCGCTGTACTTCTCCGAATCGCGAGATAAGATCGCTCCGCCGATCGAGGCAAACCACGCCGTTTGGCCTGCGCCAGAAACGGACTTTGTCTACATATGCTGTCCCAGCGTGACATCCGGTCACGGAAGCTACGGCTTTGTGCGCGCTTCAAAAGTAGGCAAGTGCGGAAATGCCACAATCAAAACCAAATCTTTCCAATCAGGCGTTTTGGATCGCTTCCCCGCCGACTCATCAGGCACTGCACCTAGGGCACAATTCAGACTTACGATTAGGGTCTCTATCAGAGCTAGGTTTAAGAGTGACTTACTGAAGTGTAAATACTATTATGGTGTTTGCTTATAAAATATTAATTGTGTTACTAGCCGAAAAGCCTCTGTGGATCTCGTTTGGTCCGCTGTGGATATCCATGAAGTCACAGAGGTCATTGTCACACCCAACCTAACGCTCCCCCCCCCCCCCAACCCACTCCCCTCTCTACCACTCTGCTGCTCGTCCTTATAGAGCAGCCGTGGACCGCTTGACTCCTGGTTTCCTAACCA
>BOPP01000011.1:16121238-16160501 GCA_017312745.1 Gryllus bimaculatus
ATATATATGTGTGTGTGTGTGTGTGTGTGTGTGTGTGTGTGTGTATGTACTAAGTTACGCATACTGATACCACTCCTCCCACCGAAAGATTCCCCTCATAATCCCCTGAATACTCCCGTCCCCTCCACCGTCGATTTCCCCTTCGTCGGAGCGGCGCGAAGTGCCGGTTTAAACGACTTCCTTAGGTTGTACCGTATACTACACTTCATCCAAAAGGCATTTATAATAAATTGTCACACACAGGATTCATACTTGAAATACCACAGCACAATTAAAGAAAGGCGATATTAACGAATTTCGTACTACAAGAAGAATCGTATTTCGATGGAAGTCCGCTGTTGTACCGGGTGATATCCCAGTAGTCCTAGCAACAACAGGGGCACGCCGCAACCTAGAAGCTGCTTCAAAGGCCGGCGTGCTCAGTGAGGCACTCATCCGGCGCCTTCGAGAGTTTTAAGTGCCAAAGACAGTAGGCGCGTCTGCCATTCACAAGTTCACGAACATACTTGTAGAACGTGATAACAAAAATACAATTAATATATAATTCTAATAGAAATAATTGGTGATGTGCCAGTTCACCTTTTCCTGAATAGCCTATCCTGATTTCAAATACTTGTGCGAATAATTCATAGGAAGTTCAACGTACGAGTACTTCTAATGCTACAGCGTATTTATTCAAACATTTTTTTAATGAATTGATCGTTTCCATCTAGCAATCACCAAACATGGGAATTAAATTAAAATTTTAATTGTTTGCGGAACCAACCCAAATCATTTTTTGTTTATTGCAGTTATTGTATTGCAAATAATTTCACGTCTTACTTCGAATCAAGAGAAAGTATTGTAATAGTGCGCCGGAAAAAGGTGATATTTCGACAGAAAAACTTTTTTGTCGGGCCCTGGAGTCAAAACAATGGATAAATAAAACAATGTACAAATCGTCACGTATGCTAGCATAGCATATACTGTATCATGTACAGAAAAATGAGACATTATTCACGGAGAAACGAAGAGTTTGCTGAAAATTATTTGTTTTTGTGTTCAGCAGTAATAAAGTATGTTCTTTCTTCAACGGAAACCCCTAAATGAGGCATACCAATAGTAGCACCATTAACAGATAGATTTTGGTATAATGAATATGCAATGCGTTCTCAATCTGATTTTAACTAAAATGTATGTGGTTTGTTTTCTTCGAGCTAATTACGTTTGTTTTTATGTTTTAAAATAATTTTATATTGAAGTCCTTGGTTGTACTTATGTTTCCTGTTTACGTAATTTATTGAAATGCAAATATAGTTTGCAAAATTGCAATCCGTTTCCTATGTTAACATGATTTATTTGTTCCAATCACTCTGTGGTCACACACTACTGCAGAAAATATTTTCCTATTTTTCCATTTTAGATTACAATTTACTCTCAAGGAGTTATCACGTAGTGGAGACTCATCGCTGAAATATAGAAAAAATATCTATTGCAGAACATGTTCTGATTTCGTGTTTGATGTTTGCGGAATATATTTAACACCCGAGTAGTCCTCCATACACACTTATTCGCGGAGCAGGTACGTTTACTTAGTAAAATTGCTGGTAAGTTCGGTATCATCATCATTGTGTTAAACTTTAGTTACGTTAATACTCACGGCAATTAATATTAAACACATTTTATTCATCAAGAATTAATAAGTATTTACCAAAGTTTTTTAATAGTCTAGTCTCGAATTTTATTTAATTATCTTCATGCTAAATTTAAACTAGACACTTCCTTATATTTTCCTCGTAGATTTATTACGCAGGTGCAATACTCAAGGTATTAATGTTCGTTTTACGGACCGTTTGTTCCGGGAACATTTGCTTCTTGAGTGGGGTGACGATTGTTCATTACGATAATGGCATTCAATGCGCAGCGTCTTCAGTTAATTTACGTCACAATGGAGGCACATTAGTCATGTTAACTGCGAACAAGTGACTCTGAATTCCTTGCACTCATCGTGAAACGTCAATGATTTCTATGATAAGACCTTCATCTTCGTCACTTTGGATTCTAATGACGTCAACGGTACGTTTTAGGAAGTCCTATCATTCCTTTCAAAAATAAAGTTTTTAGAAATGCTTGGAGGTGTTTGTGGATCACATGCAAAATAATATTATGAGTCTTTATTTACAGATATGTAGATATTAAAAGATATAATGAGACGTTTTGTGCTACTCGTATTTAACTCTATTCTTCAAACAAAATACGAAATCTAATCGATTCTAATCGAAAAATATTGTTCGTAAGTTAAATTAATTTCAAAATTAAAACAGCACGACAACGTAAGAGGAAAGAAATAGAACAAGCAAAGCACTCACACTAAGAATAATATGTCGCTGAGAAACGTTAGTTCAATGAAAACAAATCTACTGCCACAAATGGTCTGTTTCCAATCTCACTCGAAAAATCATCATGTAGTAAATTGTAAGTTGTAAATTGTATTTAAAGAAGAGTTAGAAGAAGAGAGGTTCCATTGCGTACTACTTCATTATATTTTGGTTCTGTTATTTGCACATGTAAAATGTAAATACGGGAAACGGGATAACTGGTAGTAGCCACTGAAAACACGTCACCGCAAGCCTTTATAAACAATGCTTCTTGTAATGCATAAGTGATTCCATTAGAAAGCAGATTGCAAATAATCATAGCAGATAATCATCTTCATAATAAAAAACGAACACATTAATCAACACCAGAACTATTGCAGAGCTAATCTTGAATAAGAAAATAAAATTATTGTTGTTATTTTAATCTTGCAAGAGAACGTCGTCTGTCAGTTCCACTAAGCAACCCGCTGAAATGCGTACATCGCCGTTGGAACCCTTCCCTATCCCAACGTTGTTGTAGCCGTTACGGTCGAGATGCTCCGGCAAAAGAAGGCGAGAGCGGCGCCGGTGCGCCTTCGACCTTCTGGCCCTGCGAGTCTCTCCGACCTTTAGCGAAAAGCAAAAACACGTACGTGTATTTGTCTTGGAACTCCGCCTCCCTATCATCTTTCGTAAACGCTATCCAGCGTCCCGATGCGGGAGGTGGTCTCCATTAAGTTCACGTCTTCCCTCCGCGCAGGTCGGATCGAACTTCGAAGCACCGCCACTGCCCGGCGGCGGAGTGGCGAAGGGGGGGGAGGTAACACGGAGAAAGCGACGATGAGGTAGGAGGCGACGCAAGGGCTGTAAGGGGAGAAGAGGGTGGAGAGAGGATTGTTAGTCGAATAAATGTAAAAGTGGAAGTGCGTAAGCGTGAAAAGAAGTCTTGGAGACACAATTAGAAGTAATGGTATAAAAATGAGAATGAGAGAAAAAGATAATGAAAACAATTACAGAAAATTGTCACTTCGCAAAAAAAGAACAAGAAAAAACAACGGACAAATCCATTGTAGATTGATTGGTTATTGCGATTTTCCTTGGCACGTCAACGGTTATGGTCATTAGTCCCGTAAATGTAGTAGGTGCTTTTATCATGGGAATTGACGGTATCCCTCCACTGTTGAATAGTTGTGATGCCATCCTACCCATCGGCTGACCGGGTTTTTTAAATCCAGGTATCTTTCACCAGCAGGGCATCATCCAGGCCGGGAGAATCCCTAATCTCTTGTGTGGTAGTGTAGTAAGTCTAAGTGTAAGTGCAAATGTGTACGCCATGAGTGAGGTTAGGTCAAGGAATAGGAATGAATGATCGAGTACATGCTTGTTACAGTCTTGCCTCCGCATTTGCCTATTAATTACTGGTGAAACCTCGAAAAACTACGGATGAGAGCTGCCCGTCGGTAAAATTCTCCTTCGGACAGTAGAGCGGCTGAATTTCATTTAGCTACGCAGTTAGTTTGGGATGTGCCCCCAGCGTCGGAACTCGAACATTAACGCCTCTCTGTCAGAGGCACTGGAATAATTGCAGTTGATGCCTGAGCCACCTGAGTCGGTGGGTTGTGAATTGATTCAAGGTGGAGGACGAAGGAGACAATTCTCAAAACAAATTCTTACCCGTTCGTCCCTTCAGACCTTTCGGGGGTTATTATTTACAAAATATACATTACACGAAGAACATAACTGTCTCTTCCAGTTACATCAGGCAGCAAGTACACTTACTTGATCTTATATTTCAATCTATATCCAGTTGCTGTTTACATTTAATACAGAAATATAACATTTGGGAAAATATCCACACTTGTGAATAAAATATATCTACAGCTATTTCAATCACATATGATGTTTATAACCTTATCACCAGCAATTCAAGGTGGCGTTAAGCGATCTTTTGGAAATCGTGACAATGTCTTGGGTGGTGCATAAGCTGTACGGCCAAGGTTGAAAGTCCTTTTGCTAGGACAAGTTTCAAGCTTTAAATACATTTTTTTGATTGTTTATTTCTCTCTCTCTCTCTCTCTCTCTCTCTCTCTCTCTCTCTCTCTCTCTCTAAGTATATATACATATATACTTAAATGCAAATAACGAAGAGTTTATTACCAAAATATGAAGAATTTATTATTAATGAGTAAAGTTTGAAAAGTTTTGCATAGGTTTTGATAGCAATATAAACTATGTGGTAGTTCCATATTAATCTCCTATCTAGTTTAACTATTTAATGGGTTGATTATTGTTTAGCCAGAGAACATAATTGTTACTTATTGTTAAAATTAAAGAGGTTATGAATATTGTAAGTGAAAAAAATTTAGGTTGTGATTTATTTGCATTTATCAGTCCATTTAATTAAGGCATTTAAATCATTTTGCAGGTATACGAGGGCAATAATCAGTTGTGAGAGAATGGAAGTGTCATCTACAAATAAGGCTATTTCGGTATCCATTAATTCCGGAAAATCGGCATGGTAAATTTTGCATAAAGTCGGTGACAACGGGGAACCTTGTGGAACTCCATCTGAGATTCTGTGTATATATACACGACGTAGTGTCATGTATCGTAATATTAAATTATTTGTTTAGCAAGAAACTTCCAATTATATCTTGAAGATATTTTGGAATGCCAAGATGGCGGAATTTCTATTTCAATCCTGTGTGCCAGACACGGTCAAACGCTTCAGTAACATTTAATAACAGAGCTGCCGTGTACCTTTTCTAATAAAAACCCTTCGCAATCAAATCTGTAACTCTTAAAATTTGGTGTTCAGTTGTGTGATTTGTTCCAAAGCCGAACTAGGCATCAGCTTCGTTGCGTATAAGAATTTATTTACCCAAGTTAAAATCAGTCTATCAAGCACTTTAGCTAATGAAGGTAATAGGCTAAATGTCCTGTAATTGTCTAGTAGTTGTGGGCATCTATTAGGTTTGTTTGTTAGAATAATTATTGCGTTTTCCCAATTGCTTGGGTAATAACCTAGTCTTAAAGCTTCATTTAATATTGCTGTTATTGCCGCAATTGTGGATTTTGGTAATTCTTTTAACATTTGACTAGTTATTAGGTCGTACCCACCCGCTTTTCTGTTTTTGAGTCTATTTATTGTGTGCTTAATTTCCGCAGGGGATACGAATTTTCTTCTTACATCCGCGGAATATATAGGTTGTTTCACGCTGTATAAAATTTCCCCATTAAACGGATGGTTTACTATTGGAAGGTATTTGAAAATTGAAGAGCAAAAGACTGTGCTCTTCCTTCATCTGTAAAGAGGGTACTGGTGCCCGATTTTAATTGTGTTATTCAAGATTGCTCTCTGGTTACTTTTTTGATAGTAGTCCATAATGAAGGTGGGCCGGGGCTACTTTCCATAAAACATTACTTAAATAAACTATATCTCTGTTCATCGCTTAGAAATTTTACTTCTTTGCCTAAGGAGTTCCATTTCCTTTTTAAGTATTGCCTTCCATTCAACTGCTATAGTCTTCTAAGTCTGTGTTTGTCTTTTATCAAGTCCACGATGTGTTTCGGTAGCCAGTAAGATTAATGTTTGTTACATTGCACTGGCTGATATGATTCTTTAACCGCGAGCCTTTTTCCTTAAACTAGATTATTAATCGATTATTTATCAATATCTGTTTCAGTTTTAATACCATTAGGGAACGGAAATGACGTGGCTCTTTTTAGTCTAAAGAGATCCCCGTTTACCTTACCATGTCCTAGTTGTCTTATATTGTTTACTTTGGCGGTACTCTGAAATGATATATGGGGTTATGATCCGAAAAAAGATTAGAGTGAAAAAAGGAGCATTGATGTTTGTGGTTAGACTTATGTCAAGAATGTCCGGGGCGCCTTTATTATTAAATGGATACCATGTGGGTGCAGGGGGGCATGGATTATGACATTATGATTCTGAGCGAACTGTAAATGTTTACGACGTGCTTTTGTTGCAATTCTGCAATTCCATGCTTTATTTTTTTCTATTTAAGTCACTTGTGACAATTTTCCCATTATTGCTTTACGCACTGTTATTATTGAAGTTAGGTATTTTATCCAAGGTCTTTTCTTGGACTTTTCTATTTGTAGGTTATTATTATTATTATTATTATTATTATTATTATTATTATTGTTATTATTATTATTATTGTTATTATTTGGGGCTGTTTTTGATTTGTTGCTACCGTCTCCTGGTAGTCTGAAGAGGGACATTCAATTTGAGAGTGATTAAGTTCTTTACGGATTATTATGGGGCCCCTGTCCGCAGCTTAACGAGAAGGCCATTCATATACATATATAGTAAAACTGGGTATCTTGACTTTGTCAGTTGGATGGAAATGCTCTTCCGTAATGCAGGCTATTTGTATTTGGTGAAAGAACACGAAGTTTCTATATATATTATCTTGTTTGCTTAAATCACTTGCGTTCCAATTTAATAAGATTAAATCAGTGAGTAATGAAATCATATTTTGGATTTGTGGTAATAGAAAATTCATAATTTGAATATTCAGAGTACCTGTGATTGATTCAATTAATCTATTCATATCAATGCCTTGTTTCATGTACGGCGTCGTATTTCTAACGTTCTCTTGATATTTATTTAAATGTATTGTCCAAGGGGTATGGCATTTGGGGTGTTTTTCGACCAGGGGTTTCTTTCGTGAAGGGTAGAGAATTTGACATTGCTAAAGACTGGAGGCATCTGGCTTGCCTGCTTTTATATTTTGTCCCTTGCGAACTACACCTTGCGAACTATTCAATACCTTGGCCTGTCCTGCGTTTTATCTCGAACTGGTTGCAGATTTATTAAGTTTCTTGTTTAATTCTGAAATATAAATCGCCGTGCGATTTTCCTTGCAATTATCACAAGAAGGATGAACCCCCGATTTAGGAAGTGTATATTTAGAATACTGATAGTCATTAAGGCATTTAACACATCCAGGAATGTTAAAACAGTTAACTTGCATATGCCCAAAGCTTTGGCACTTTTTACACTGGATAGGAAGCTTAGTTTTTGTTCGTGCAAGAACTCTAACAATATAGTAGCCTAACTTATTTAGTTTTAGAATTGATCTACCAGCAATATTGTTCTCTACATCTACAGCAATTATCTGCAAGGGTTTTCTGTTTTTACTATATAGGCTTACTACTTTTAATACAGGGAATTTATCATCAAGTTATTTTTAACATCATAGACATCTAGATACTCCAGTACATATATTATTATAATTTCAAATGCCTTTACAAATGGGTCTTTAAAGAAGTAAAACTCAATCTCGTTATTTTCGCAAAATTTTCTACAGTTCCTGAAGTCTTCAATGTCACCAAATTTCACTTTAAATTTATTGTTCCTGTATTTGACTTCAACAATTTCAATATCATTTTTCACAATATTCTCTTTAAGCAGTTTATAATTTAAATTATTTTATCTTCTCTTTAATTGTAATTTTGAATAATAATTCGGGGGATTTTTACTGCTTTGAATTCACTATCATCATTTTTCTCTATGTCACCTAACGATTCAAATCTGCTTCCTAAAAGTACGTTATAAAGTGTATGATTTACTTCTGTTTGTGAACGTTTTTGTCTTTTATCACTTGACACTTCACTAGAATCACTGTTTCTTTTTGAGGAATATCTACCTTTTTTTGGCTGAAGCGTTGGAAATTCTTAGAATTGCGGCCTGTCCGAGCTGCTCCAAGTTCTTTGTGTTGTTTTGTTGCTCCTCGATAAGTTGAGTTTCAAAGGTAGGTCCCCGGCAGTGCCATAATGTACGTGTGGCGGTTTAACTGTTCCTGATTGCGTTAAATCTTGCTGTTGAGTTTGTACCATGTTTTACATTATACACTGCTGTAACAAGATAACACTCAATTGTGTCTGGAATAGTATGTACCCATCCTGATATTGCGGCAACAATTGACCATTTTGAAATGTGAACATAATGTTATTTTCCCTTGATCTCGTATGAAAAGTCTCTACAAAGGTTGCTTCATTACCATTTGTTGCGTCATTGCCATTTTTATTTGCTGCCCCGTACCGGGCATTACACTGACTTAGTGTTAATGGCTTGTTAATACACTTTAAGAAAATAAATAAATAAATGAAAGAATAAGTTGGTTTTACACTTGGTTTTACTAGTGGAACCCTTTCACAAATACTGTCAGCGCGTCGATAACTCAGTGACCTCACTGGTAGTAGTAGAAAGCTTACCGCGAGGAGACTCGCAGAGGCCTAACCCCGACGGGAGCCGATCTCGAACTGGGGAGGAGTCAAAATGACAATAAAATGAATGAGCACTAGAACAAAATAGGTGACTTTGTAACTGTTAAAATAAATGAGGAATTGTAAGACTCATGAAAAACTTGCTATGAAGTAAACCTCAAAATCTACATACAATTTGTTCTAAGAATATCTTACGGCGGCATAGACATCGACACATGCAATGAAAATCAGGTGGAATGGCCATATTTGCTATTTGAACTTCTTGATGATGTAGTCAATGTCCTTTTCGATTTACATGTTTTTTACGCGGCCCCGGGATCGATTCCCGGCCAGTCAAGACTATAGTGTGCGTTTTCCTTGCATTGTCCCATATATATGTTCCTTGCATATGTTGCTGTGTGTCGATGATGAAATTCACTTATCAGGTTGAGAAGACCGGAATACGATGTGAAGATGTCTACGTGCTAACCACACGTTCCTCCTTAACCCATTGCCGCGAGGCAGGGACGTCGCTTGTAGGTCTGAGCCCGATCAGCCCGCTTGGCTCTCGCCCCAAGTAAATACATACATGTGTGACGTAGTGAAATGAAAAATAAATTCAAATAACAAAATAAAAATAGTATATTAAAAGATTATGAACAAGTTACAATAAAACTGCTAATGATTAAACACTCCGGAACCCTTTTTTCCTTCAGTACCCGCTTTACCGGCGAAATAAATAAAGCCCACGCGTGAACGAGCTGTCCGGACTTCGTCCCGTGACAATATACCGTCTACATGGCCTGACGCCAAAATTTAAACGTTTGTTGGCGACCCGTGTGCCTACGCACGCGAGATCGTCTGCGCCCTTCTCTCCGGACATCTCGCCAAACACTCCTAACTCCTGTACATTACACGTACAAACTCCCCGATGCAAACTGAAAGAGGAACGCGGGCCGCAGATGGCGCCGCGTAAATAGTGTGAGGCCTACCCCCCCACCACTCTTCATAGATAGCTCGCTTGCTGGCGGCAGCCAAGGCTCGCTGGCCAGCATCTTGGTTTACCCCAACACACACAAGATTCTCAGTTTGGCTCGCCTGCTGTCCGTAAGCCGAGCTCGCTGGCTTAGCATCCTCGAAGTTTAAGCCTACGGTTAGGTTTTGGCTCTGCAGCTCTCGACTGAGTCAACGCCAAGCACAAACTCCGCCGGAAGTTAAGGGCTCGAACCCCTTCTCCCCCGCAGCGCACTCTCACCGCAGCCTAACCGGTTCTGCCCTTCGTGTTGACGACGCCAACACATGCATGCGTGTATCTTAAGAATCACTAAATTAAAATTGAAAACTGAGTAAGAATATTGAAAATGTAAATATACTTAAAACAGTGTGCAAAGAAATCACATTTTTGTATTTCCATTACTTCAATCGAAAGAAAGGGGAAGATGAAATGACCTGGTAGAACGAAAGCAAAGATAAACAACAGCAGGCAATTGTAAAATCGTTTAAGGCACAGGCGATAGGAAAAATATTAACCATACAGAAGTGAAGAATGACATATATAACATGTACAATGGCGCGAAGAAAGTGTCGGCAATAAAAGATTCGGCTAAGAATGAAATAGCCAATAATGAAAAATTCGTAGAAAAAAATTAATTACGAAGTAAGCACGACTGCAGGGTTGCTAGCAATGCGAAGGACTTAGTAATAGCATCGATATAAAACTAGAATATTTAGTGAACTCATGATTGTTCAGGATTCCTCAAAGCGTGTGTGCGGAATGACGGTTCAAACATAGTGACACATTTGCAAATGACACTAAACTTACTAATTTTAGTCAGCAGAAAGAAAACTGAGAGCGACAGAAACGACCAATCGGCAGGACCGACCAGGAAGAGTACGTGCTTCAAATGATATGGCAGTTTGAACAAAGTGGAGGCCATTAGAGTTTGAAGAAAGGTGGACGAAGCGTAGGTGGCAGGACGACACGAAAGTAGTGGATGGGGCGACGGGGAAGTGGACGATGAGTGCACTGGATGGACGAGCGGGGAGGGTGCGGACGGTGCGGGCCGTGTGGGCGGAGAGGGCGGTTCACGCGCCGCCCGGTTCCGCGCGCGCTCTGGTTCGCCGCCCTCCCCTGCGGCAGGCGGCCTTGCCTTCAAGGGGCGAGGGCCGCGCCACCTCCGAGCCACGCCGCCCTGACTGCACAGAAAATCGGAAAGAAAATTAACTAGTGTAGTTATGAGAACGGATTAATACGTTTTAGTACAAACATTAACGTACTTTTATGGAAAATGTTACTTTCTTGTGACTTGTTTGATACTGTCACAGCTGTATTTTCATCCCTGAGCAAAGGCGTATTTAAACAAGAAAGCCACCCTCTGCAGTATGGACCGCAGCTGAGGAAACAATACCAAAGACCCGTTAATTCATGTTAGCTTACTTTCCATTGTTTTAGGACGCAGCCTTGTGGGTTTTCCCCGACTAGCAGGATTTCCTCCAGAATCGAGCGGCGGGTGAAATGTTGTCTTTCTGTATTGATAGATCGCTGCCGCGAAGCACGCAGATTTGTAAGGCACATAATATCTTCTTTAATTGAAATTGTGTTTTCAATCTCCGACTAAGAATTTTAAAATTATTTCAAACAAGTTGTTGCAACGTTTTTGCATCCATTTAACCTCTGGTGTTATAAGTTGCTTTAAATAATGTTTTATTTCCACTAACTGCTTATGACTTGTAGATATTATTACATTTACTTTTTGTAGATTCCATTACTTTTTTACTTTACTAATTTGTGTTTTGTGGTATGTGGTTAGGTGGAAGAGTGGCCCTGATGGTCCGAGCCTCGCCATATCAACAAAAACATATTATTATTATTATTATTATTATTATTATTATTATTATTATTATTATTATTATTATTACTATTATTATTATTGCTATAAGTAGAAAATATAAGAATAGGAGGATATGTCAAACTTTAGCCTTAAAGTAAACCACAATAGTTGAAACTGTTTGTGGGATTATGAAAGTATTGTAGTATGCATTGGTAAGTAATACTAGCGCAGTCCCCTATGACACCTGTCAATTATACCCTATAACCGTTATACAGTATTCGGTTTTGTTGCAGAAACAAATAAAAAATAAATAAAGAAGACAAATGAGGTTAAGAAGAAGAAAGAATGAAATGAAAAAGTAGAAAATAAGGTTAAGGAAGAAAAAGTAGAAGAAGAACTAAAAAGAAACAGGTAGAGAAGGAGATGGTGATTAAGGAGGATGCAGAAGAAAAAGAAACTGGATTTTGAGATTTCTTTCTGCGCTAACATGTATTAATATGTAAAGTATGAATATGTATTGTATGTATATGTATACGTATAGGTATATGTATTAGTATGTGCGTTATCTGTATGACCAATGTATTTGTATACTACGAATACTTTCATAATTCTACGAACATTTCTTTCTAATGAAGTGCCCTTTACCGTGGGGCTCCGAGATTTAGTTCATGAACGATAAAGAAAGACAAATTAAGTTTTTAATTTTTTAAAATTATATCCAAATTCGCACATTTTTCTGTTATTTTTTGTTGCGTTAACCCAGACGTTTCTTCAACGCGTCATTAAATGCTGATATGAGTGCAAAATTTAATTTTGACTTGAACTAATTGTGATTTTGTAGAATACCTGTCTACGAAAAGTAACGAGTTTTGAATTATACTCTGCAAATTGAATGAAGTTGAATACTTCTTGTGGAACATTGGGCACCGTCCATGTACCATACTTCTATCCTACATTTTAAAACATTGGAGCTATAAATTTATTGCTGACGATCACGTGAAACATAGTTCGAGCATGCGGAGGGAAATTGACTCAATTGAAAGAAAATTTATGGTCGAGGTCAGTTGTTTCTCGTACAGTTAAACAGAGTCAAAATCGTTAGACCATCTACGCAGTTAACACGAAAAAAAATTAACAACGACGGAGCGAAATTCCATGCCCATATAGAACCCTGAAACTACCGGAGAAAATCCAATAGTTCAAGAAAGTAAAGGTCGGTTCTCAAGAACGCTAAGAAATCAGACATGATCACAAGCCGGCTCGTGTTAACAGACGCTATTTGGCATTCTTCATATACGATTAGACATTTCCTGCAAGGAAATCGACACCGTGTAATCGTATGACAGATAATGAAGTAGTTTCTCGCCGAGTTTGTGAAGGGGATCATGAACCGGCCTTTGGAGCAAGTCGTTAAGGGGAGACGGAGGATGATCTGCTTGTAAGAAACAGATTTCTAACTCCAACAGTGCCGAGAATTTAGAAAGATTTTAACTGCCGTCTGCTCGTGGGACCATCACTCTCCAGGCTGTAACCGTTCACTTGGGTTTCTCCCAAGGAGAATTATAATCTTGAACATCTGGTTTAATATTTCTCTCAATTAAATGGAAACGCTCTAAAATTGAAAGATAAACGTTTTGTGGAATATTTCTAGTAATTAACAGTTGATACAGATATTAATTGATATTGTTGAATCATTTCTATAAAACTAATTGTGGGTCTATATGGTTTGTTTATAACTTCTTTTGACGACTAAAAATTAGATCTTTGACGATTATATAAAACATGTGTTGGGAACATTTGGTTTGAATTCTTGAAGTACTCGGTTTTTCAATTTTATCCGAAGAAAAAAAAATTATTTTTTATAAATAATATTTAATTAATAAATATCAAGAAATTGCTGAGCGATGTCGCTCAGTGCATAGCGTACTGAGTTCGCTGTCGGGAGGTCCGGGTTCGATCCCCGGGCCGGCCAACTTGACTTGATACTGGCGTGATTAGTGATAAAGTATCTCGATGACCCCTCACACCCCCTCCTGCCACCACCCACCATCACCCCATCACTTCATTCAGCATTCCCTGCAAACGGCAGCACACTCTTGCCCTCAACGGGATCTTAGTTGGATAATAATAATAATAATAATAATAATAATAATAATAGTAATAATAACAACAATAATAATAACAACAATAATAGTAATAATAACAACAATAATAATAGTAATAATAACAATAAAGAAATGGAATTAAATAAGAATGTGGCACAAACGCCGCAATGGTAATAAATTGATAGTAATTTAATTTAGAAATCCATTTAAAATTTGCGTTGATATGTAAAAATCCTCACTGATTTTATTGTCTTGAAAGTTTATCAGTAGATTATATAACGTCTGTCTGCAGCTCCTTTTAGAGTGTAAAGGGACACAGCTGGTGAGTAAATGAAAGATTTCTTTTCAAGAAACAAAAATTACCCCTACAATTTTAAACCAGGTCTTTGTCTAACTTCCCTAAGAAATTTTGAAAAACAGAGCACAGTTGATAATTGGTCGGTCATCAAATATTTAAAATTGCTGAATAAAAGTCAAAATGAGCAGTTCAAGCTTTTTCCTCACGTGCAGAAAACAACATCAAGGAAGGCGAAGGAAAATAGGTTGACGTTCAAAAAACCATACGTCAACTAGGAACTCACATTACTTTTCGAATATTATTTATTTTACTTTATTGTACACTATTTCAATTGTTAAAGGCAGACCTGTAAATAGACCATACACTCAAAGCGTCTTTGAGAGTGTCACAGCGAATGAAACCGAGCGGATGAAAGATTTTCTTCGCGAGCGCAGCTCTATCTCCATCAGCCCAGGAGCCGAAGGAAATCGATTAGCATTCTAAGCGAGTGTAAGTCAGGCCTCTTCCGATCTATTGGCTTATTTCCAATGCACGCCAATTAGGTCGCCCGTCTAGAAGGCGGCTTCTCGTCTCCGTAACTCCTAACTCCCCCTCCATTATCCGGTAGCCGATCCCGGAACCTGTTTCTCGCCAATCGTCTAATTGATACGGCCTAATATTAATAAACACCATTAGCTTTATAGTGGTCAGGTAATTCAGACAAATTGCTCGCAAAGTGATACATTTTAACAAACTTGATTTGTGTTTTCCAAATTGCGCTTTCAAGAAAACTGTTTTTAAAGTATATGTTAGACAGGGACTTAATGACAGGTATCGACGGGGCCCGGCTTATATCATCCGCTACACGAGTTTTTCATGATGCTCGCGGACGTGATTGGCGTCGGTGGCGAGTCGGACCGGGCCAGTGGCGACTATGGTGGTGGACACGGAGACTGTGGTAATGGAGGCGTTGTCTGTCGAAACGCAGGCGGGACGGTACAAGAGGAGGAAATAAGAACTATGAGTGAAAAAATGGAGAAAATGGAAATAGTTTTAGAAAAAGAAATAAATAGATGTAATTATTGATACGGTTCCATTGAATTGTAACTTAATGGATGTCGCAGTGCTCTTTTGGAGAAAGCTTTTATTGCGAGAGTGGTAAGTGCAGGTGTGACACTAGTAACAGAATCAATTTAGTAAGAAAAAAACGGAGGTGATCGTTAAACTATTTATGGTTGCGAAATGGTCTCGGACCACGAAAAATCTTTCGTAGTAATACTGAAAGTATTACTGAAAGTAGTACTGAAGTTTCATTGTTACATTGAAATGAAACTGGTATTTAGATAGTGGCGTAAAAAGTCTAGGGCAATTGCAAATCTTAATTTGTTATTTACTATATTGCAACAAAAGTAGCGAGGGTCAGGGTTAACGTTGGTAGCAGAGGCTGTATCGAAAATGATGACAATAACGGCTGAAGTAATTATGGTGGATGTGTCGTTAGCAAAATAATCAATGGCGACGAGCTACGTAAGCTGTCGTACTTGTAGTAATGGCAATTGTTCCCGTGAAACTGAGAGCTGTTAAGTAGCAGAAGAGAAGTGATTGATGGCAAAATAATTTACTAATTGATGTCAACGAATATTCTTAAAGTGTCATCACACTTTCAACAAATGGGTGTAAACGT
This sequence comes from Gryllus bimaculatus, assembly GCA_017312745.1. Lineage (NCBI taxonomy): Eukaryota > Metazoa > Arthropoda > Insecta > Orthoptera > Gryllidae > Gryllus > Gryllus bimaculatus. The sequence continues at coordinate 16,136,712 of BOPP01000011.1, forward strand.
GCTACAACTGTCTGGTTGTCAACAGATGTCTGGTTATCATTGTGGTGTCTTCTTCTGTCTACCACTTCTCTAATGTCGAGATTATTGTTGCTGCGCGAAAAGTTTTATAATGGTTATCATATTCATAAAAGCTGCAACATCGCGGTGTTCTCTGGTGAATAACTTTTGTGCTCTTATCCGGTTACACTTGAATTATAAATATTTTTGTATTAATATAAATGTCGTTATCCTTTCGTAGCATCAATAAAATAATGTTCTTTTATACCTGCGTGAAGAAATACATTTTTTCTTTTGATCACGAGCAAACTATTGACGCTAAACAAGATAATAAGCAGTATAATACTAGAGCAGTCATTTCTAAACGGAAGGTTTTTTATAAATATTTTAATATTTATTGACTACCATTTAGAAAAATAACTGACACTTTAATGCAATCTAAACTCATATACAATCATAATGTGAATGTCTACGTTGAACTTTGTTACTTCCCTTACAAAGCCGTAGTTCAAAACATTTTATATAGCAAGACCTTAACTTTAAACATATTTCCTGAGAATGAACTTCCAAAAGTGTACGTATTTGCTCTAAACATGTTTTAGTCATCCAAGTTTTGAATAAAGCAGATACTAGTAAGATTTTGCGACTGAAGAACTTAGAAGAACATGCAGCTAAATATGGTCATATTTACATCACACAATCTGGTTTACAGTTGTTTTGCTTCAGCAATAAGAATGAAATATAATGATATGTACTCTCTGGAAATAGAATAACCACACAAAACAATTACGTTAGATAACCAGAAGATTTATGTAAACTCTTTGCACATGGCATGCCATTCTAACAAATTGTTTAGAAATTTATAATTTTTCTTCAGTTCCAATTGATTAAGACTCCAAGAAGTCGAGCAAAGATTTTAGTTACGCTTCTTATTTTTTGTATTTTTACTTCTAATTTATAAGTATGAGTAATTAATTGGATTGTCGGTGAAGTAGATACCTTTTTATTACGATAAATAAATAAAGATATTGTCAGGCATCAATATTTTAATTCAACTTATGATCATTTCGATCGCGTAGCGATCATCCTCAGAGCTAATATGTGAAATACAAATATTATTAACAGGTTGTAGTTATTGTATACAAGATGCGTAAGCAAAGTATGAGTAAAGTATGAGTAACTTATAAAGTTGTAATAAATAGTTACATGAATTAGTTCGTTTTCCTTTTTCATCTATTAAATGGTTGTTAAATGATAAACGTAAGATTCCTTTATCCTCATTCAGTTCAATTATAAATTTTCACTTTTCCACTTGGTTTCGCAAATAACCGTCAATAACGCTACTTGACAGCGCCATTGAACTGCCTCCATCTGCATCGATTCTATATAAACTGATGAATCGCACATTTTCCCTCTTAGACGACAGCCCGGCATTTACTGGTAGCACCTGGTTCAGTAGGAGTTGAATGGCCAAGATTCGCTCCCTGCAATATTTAGTGCTGAACCGTGCTTCAGACGACGTGCGGCGCTACGCCAGGCCACATGGCGAAGAATCGTGCTAAATCGGGCAGTACGTTCTCTCTAAAATGATACCCTGTGTGTGGGGAAGGCTGTGTAGGGAGGTCGTTGATATAAAGCGCTTCGCGCGGTCCGGTTAGGTTCGATGTGAGGCGCATGGTCGAGGAATGGGAAATCGATCCGTAGAAGGGAACGTCAGGTGATCATTTTCCGGTCGCCTCGTTTGCAGTTGTTTTGTTTATATGATAGCGTCATACCCTATAATGAACAGTAAGTGCGCATAAATATCACATAATGAAAGGATGGAGTCGAACGGAAGCCCCATCAGGTGAATGGTGGAAGCATTAATAACAATCAAGGTAACTACCAATACTGCCGCAGATTCTCATTACGTCGAGGAGTGCGGTATCCTACATGAATCAACAAATCGCAAGATACTTTCCCTACGGAAGGGTTCAGATTCAATTTGTTTTAAGAGAAAGGCTGTTAGCCGTAAAATGCCGTTTCCATATCCAATAAAAGTGTGACATTGAAATGTTTAATATAAGAACAGCATTTAACTTATTGACGATTTGTGATTTCCCTTTCCCTGCAGTAAAATGCCAGTTGATCTTTTTCTGTATCTGACCTGTCATAACTCGAAAGGAATGCTTTCATTTTCATTTTTTTCAATGTCTCTAATAATACTAACATATTATTGTACTTAAGTGAAGTATCTTTCGTTTCAAGCAGAGTGATATTTATTCATTTCGTATGAAAAATGTTTAAATAAAATAAAAATTTGCCAAGGGGAATAATTACATTTATTTTAATGTTTCATCAACATCTGGATCATTAGCGATCACTATTGGTTTTAAAGTCAATGATAACTGTGAAATGATATGATTATGATGGGGGGTTGAGAGTACGAATACAAACACAATTATATTTGAAGCGGGATTCGAACCCGCAATCCTTCAGCCCGAAATCTCTACGGCGCTACTGCTTTAGCGAAGCCAGCCACCGAATAGCATATATGCATTTTCCTGATATTCTAAATTTTATTTCAAGTATTTTAACTGACAAGTGTATTTATTTGTAACCATCTCTTTTTTAGTTGCTCAAATTCAAAGCACAATATGGTGAAAAAAAATATGTCAACATGTGATTATTTATTACTTTTCCTGATACGCCATGTTATTTATTTCCATTTAAATAAATATTTGAATATCTCTCATGGTTAATTGTATTACTATATATTTTTCAAAGACAACAGCTTTCAAGTATTTGTGAAATATATAGGAACAAATTACACAAGCTTGTTTGGGGGTACATTGTACAGCCATGGCAATTTTTTTCGATCAAGTTTGATATTCATTAAGGATTTAAAATTTATAACATATTACTGAGAACTGAACTAATCGGAATACGCATTATCTTAATTTAAAGTGACGTCGGATTGGGTTTCATACCTTATTCCTTGTCGTATGAAATTGTTAGCCCACCAAAGGATTTTTATATGAAAATATCAAGCGGTAGAGTGAAAACTCGTCTATAAACTTTCCCAGGCTGAGAAGTAAAGAAGCTCATGAAAAAAACTAATAAAAAACAGCAAAATATTATTTCTGTAACTTGCTGCAAGAATTGACAATGTCAGTGCTTAGTAATTTTCAATTTGTATGGCCAAAGTGTTCTTTAAAGCCTCTTTTTTTAGTACAAGATAGGATCGACAGTTGACTGTGGCCTATCTCCTAAGGCTAACCCCCTCCTGTACCCTAACACTGATTTATATTCACGTACGATAGTTTCGATTGTATAAAATACCACTCATGTAAAACTTCTCATATTGATATTCGTGCACCAAGACACAAAATTTATTTTAAGCATTTACTACATCAGTATTTTGTCAGTTAGCAGATTCATCGCAAGGTCATAACAAAAAAACAGAATGATGATGCACACTTTTCAGATGTAGTCTAACAGTCTGTACAACTAAGAAGTTTTCCGCTTAAAAATCTACATTACTAATTTACAATGCGCACATAATTTGAAAGGAAGCCTTTTAACCTGTGAAAGGTGTCTACAGTTTCACTAGATCCCTAGAGACTCGATGAAAAATACGAACCCCAATGAAATAGTTTCCATTTTGGCTGAAAATTGCGATCGTACTATTCCGCCTACTTTCATACTGTGCGAACCGATCGAATGATCACTCTTAGTACGTCGCAGCTTACTACACAGCTGACGTCATGCGTCAGTAAGGCGGCAAGGAAGAGGTCATCTGTCATTAAATATTTGTTATTTACGAGTTCCGTTACGGAACCGGTACTTCTTTAATTTCCTTGATATGTAAAGAACTATTCTCCCATATATACTGCTGTGATATACATGTTATTTCAGTCCTCGCAGAGTGTTTCTGCTATAATATTATAAGACAGAATATTATTTGTCGTTACCGAGCAATTGGCGAGCTACGTTTTGGAAAACTATTTTGTGTGGCTTCGTCCAGTACCTTTTTTGCCGCTGTAGGTCTCACGAGCTAAAATGCACTTCCCCAACCCAAAGTCTTCACTTCCGGGATTACCAGCACATCCGCAACCAACTGAGAACGATCACGCAAATCATAACCAACACGCATTTAGTTGCCCACCGCCGCATTCGCTGCTCGACGCTCAACGCCGCCCCGCTCACCCGCCCCTTCCTTATTACAGCCACGCGCGCTTTTCCGTGTACAGTATTCATGCTTCGAGGAGACACTCTTTCGCGTCCGTCTCACGTTACGACTCGCGAGATGGAGTCGAACATGGAAGCACAAAACGCAGACGCCGACTGGCTACTTACTACCGCAACATCGTAGTACGTGGCATTCCGACACGCGTGCGTTTGTTCATTGCGCACAGCACGCCGCCGCCGCCGCCGCCGCCGGGTCGGCGACGAGGGAGGTCTCGCGCGCGGAATCACGCTTCTGGCGTGTGGAGGGCAGCCGCCGCTGGCAGCGGCTCCGCGACGGCGCGGACTGATGTCGCCGCAGCTACTGGCCGTTCCAGATCAAAAAATGACGGTCTCAATGACTTCACGAGGAAGAACATTCTGTTACCCTTCTCAGTTGACCCTACCAGCACAGCACTGCCCCCTCTTGGACAAGCTCTAATGTTCCGACTTATTTCCCGACACCTGTGTGGTAGTGTAGTGCATGTCAGAATAAGTGTGTGGAAGAAAAAAGGGATGAGTTTTGATCAAGGAAGAGGAAGGAAAGATCGCCCGCGGTCCGTGGCCCATTTGTTAGGGTACTGCTACGGTGTTCTCCTATTATTGGCGAAAACATGGACAACTACCGATTAAAGCAGGCGGTCGCCAGAATTTCCCTCCGAACTGCGGCTGAACTCAGCGTAGCTTTGTAGCTGTCGACAATCCTGTCAGCGTGGGAATACGAACCATAGAATCTTTCGGTCAGAGGCACTCTATAGTGCGTTCGAGGTCAAAGAATGATTAATTGCACCACGAAACCTCCTGACATCCTTCTCGAGAATTTACAAAATTTTCCTTAGAGACCTTGCGATGAAACAACAGCTCCATCGTTTTTTCCATGACACCACCAGCTTTCTTCAGTATTCATCATTATACACCATGACCTTTTAAATAACGCAATGTTAACTTTTTTAACACTATTTTCTCGGGACAACAATTGGACTATCCAGCAATATTATAATATAGAGGTAACTGAAACGAAAATAAAACACGCAAGTAAAGACAAAGAATGATAGCTGAAATAACCGTTTTACAAAATGATTGCACTTGTTGGTTGATGAGCAATGATGATGAAGGCAGCTTAACCTTTTATGCTCGCTTCTGAATGGCTGATCTCGAGTGTTAATGCTGCAACATTTCAGTCATTTACTGACTTCGTGTTGTGGCGCGCAGATTTTCCCTGCGCGACCCCTCGGCAAGGGCTAGACGCAGAAGCTTACGATTGCTATTATCCACTGACAGGTTTGCCTTAAAGTCTCACTGGAGTTAGAGATTGAATGGTAATAGGAGATGAATGGTTATAAACGAAATGATGTTGTAGATGTGATACACGAAAGTACGTAGTCAGCCACATCACAATCACATGGTGAAAACCCTCCATTTGTAATCGAGCTCCAAACCTTCTTCATTTGACGCTTCGCATTTGGGCAAAGCTTCAGGCCTATACTCTACGTAAATGGTGGGGGAGGGTGAGAGGAGGGTAGGTGGGGCGGGGGGGGAGAGGAGGATAGGTGGGGAAGGGGGAGTGTCCAGACGACTTGATGTTTTCTTATCCCGGATTTTTCGTTTACGCTAAATATAACATGTATTTGTATTTCTTGACCTGTACTTAATATAATGTTAATTAATAATTTATAATGTATAATAATTTATAACGTTAACGTTCGATATGTTGAGTGACTCTGGAGGAAGGAAATAAGGAAAATATCTATTTTGGAATATTATCAGTAGTTTCTGGGGAAGCGGCATTGAGCTCCCGTCCCTTGGGTGTACCAATAACGATACACAATAATTTATCGTTCTCAATTTCTGTCAACAACAAAACTTCATATTTCACGGTCACCTGCAGAAAAATCAGAGGGATTTCTTTTCATTGCCTTCTTGCAGTCTTATAAATCTTATGTTACATAATTCTCATAAAGGCGAGAATTTGTCGAAATTAACTATGATGATAATGATTGATCTGGACATCAAACAAATATCAACAAACGAGAATGATGCTGGAGTAATAATGACCAGTAAAAATGGAGAAAATAGTAGCAAGGACACTTTGTCCACAACTAAGTATTCATTACTTAGAACGCTTTCCACCTTAAGTGTATATACGGTCTGGTACATGATTAATATGTGATAATTGGAGGGCAGATTTTACTTTATTTGCATATTTTATTTCTCGTGACCAAACTATATGCTTTTCGCACGAAACTACGATTCAGCCGACAAAAAAGGAATACATGAAGTTTTATAGTGCATATTTTTGCATATATTGGTAATAAGTGCATATATCAGTAATTCGTGCATATTGATGTTATTAATCCACTCAATACTGTCGCTTTACTTATCTCTTCAGCAGCTGATTTATAAGGTAAGCAGTTTTCTTAATCCCAGAGTTTTATTTACAAAACAGGTTACACCAGGAGTCTTTGGACAAACAAAGAAACAAAGATTTAAAAACAGCAACAAAGATTGAAAAAGTAGAAGCCAGAAAACCCGTCATTAAATTTATTCGTGATATAAATGAAGTACTAACTGAAATATCTGACAAGGAACTGCGGGGCTATTCTCCTGCCTATGTGGCTGCGTTTAAATGCTGCCTCTTAACTGCGTGTGAAGTGGAACGTACGTTTTCTGTTTACGAAAGCATTCTAACCGACAAACAACCGGAAGAAGAAGAAAATGAGAAGAAGAAGAACTCAATAAAATGTTCTCCTAATATTCGCCAACATTAACTGGGAAAAATATTTCTCGAAAACAATTCTCTCTGCTATCCAACCACACAGGTTGTTCAAAGCTAGTCTAGAAAGATCTATCAAGATATTCAGACCATGTTCCATCAACAGAAAAATCGTCGCTAGCTCGTGCATACATGTGTTTATTTCTCTTGGCTAGAAAACTCTGCCAATGCGTGCGAGGGTTTTGCCTCCGCTGCTGCCGCAGACGTCACGAGAGCTTGAGATCGACGTTGAGATCGACGTTGAGATTGATGGCGATCGATCGTGTGAGTCTCGCCGCAGTCAACACACGCAGAACACGACTTTCGCTCGCACAACTTTGTTCGATAGATACGTTCCAATATATTTTATTTATGGTTATTTTCAATGTCCCAGAAAACTGATAATATACAATGGCAAAATAATGTTGTTTTTTTATTGCCCAGCCTGGACCACGCGGACATACACTTGAACTTACCGTGGCTCAGTAACATTTATGCCGTGGCGAGTGTATGTGACTCCTTTTTAAGGGAACAGCATTCTGCTGAATCCAATTTTCAATCCCCAGGGTTTCTAGTCCTCGAAGTATGGGTTATGGAATGATAATTATAATGAAGGATGAATTGAGGCCGCACAAACACAGACATTCACAAGCACACTCAAGCCCAAAGCGGTACTCGAACCCGTGATTCTTCCGTCCGAGAACGTCATGGCACTACTGCCATAGCTATCTGAGCTATCTGGGCCTGCTGGCGAAAATATTTGTTATTTATTTAAATACTTTTCAGTTTCTAAGATCAAAATCGTGCTCCATTACTACAGATATTGAATCAAATATTTAGACACTAAGACTTCGATAAATTCCATCAAAATAATTATAATATATGGAAAGCTACGTAGTAATAAATGTATAAACCGGGAGAAGTGCTCAGGGTATCAACTGATGTCACTGCAATGCCTGACCGGGAGATCCTAAGTTCAAGTCCAGGTAGGGATAGGATTTTTCATACTCGCTAAATAGCTAGGCCGAATTCAGTCATTTCGTCTGTACGGAGGAGAATCTCAGCGGCCAGGTGTTCAGATCAGTAGTTTTCCGTGCTTTCTCCGATCAATACCTGGCGAATGCCAAAACATAACCAACCAACCAACGAATGGACTGCCCTGGATTATTCCTGCCTCTTCCTTGTGCTTACCACAATCCTTACTCACACACACTTACACTAATATGCACTACGCCACCACACATGGCGGGAGACCGGTCGGGAGCTTAGAGCTTGTCCCAGCTGGGGCGTGCCCCGCTGGTGAGAGATATCTAATTGCGGAGAGCCCCACTCGCTGATAGTAAGTCGGCGCCGGATCTCACCATCCAGCGGGGAGTCACCTTCCGAGAACAACATGCACTAAACTTACAGGACTAATGACCTTAGTGGTTAAGTGCCTCGAATCATTAATCAATTGAATGTATAACGCAGAAATGGCAGTATAACATTGAAACATTATTCTGCTACATTCGGGTCAGAAATACATCTATAAGCTGCATTGTAACGTGAAATTGACGAAGAAAAAAATGTTTGATACAGGTAGATGAAAGTGAAACGTAGTTTTGTAACTGAATGCCGTAGCCCAACTGTGCGAAGGCTTCATAAGCAAGCAATAAAACTGTGCTGATCACATGATTTGTTATGTAACTAGTGGGGCTACAACTTTACATTCTCGTCCTCGCATCATTTCTAATTGCTTCGCTATATTACACTACTACACAAAACCTGCAAAGTGTTTTCAGCCAGAAATTTTTTTCCCTACATCGACACTTGAACTCGGGCTTATGGATTGAAATTATACAATTTTCAAGTTTCCAAAAAACAAGGAAAATAGAGATTTTGAGAAATTTTTACAGAAATTGCATTAATTTCAAGGGCGACTACCCGAAATCTAATAGCATTTTCAAAACATTGTACATGATTTTCGTAAATATATGATTTTTTACAACAGACTTTGTCTAAGGCAAAAATCTGTCTTCAGTTTTATAGTTTTGAATTTTTTTACGGTTTTGTAATTTTCGTAAATATGGGGAGTTCTCTAGAAATGAGATTTGTTCCATATTTTGTACCATCCCTTGATTTCATTAAGGGACAAAAAATCTTCAATACTGAAGTTGAAGCTAGACCCCAAAAAATTACACTTTTCCCATGTTTCAACAATCATGAGACCTGCAATATTCTCTTTTTCCCTATCCGAGGACAAAGTTTAATCAAATAATTTGGTGCCTTTTTTGAAAAAAAAATGTTTAAAATGTTTTTGAGGCTTCACATAAAGTATCCTCAAAAATAAATATTTTCATTTGACTCTCCTACATCCTTTCATTCGTTTATATAGAACAGGGAATAACAATTTTGAAGAAACTCAGATGAACGGTTTAGGCGTTAGCGTTTACTACAGACGGACAGACAAATGGACAAATGTTTCGTCGTCTATCGATTTTTTACTTTCCCGTATACATACATACGCATATACGGAGTAATATACGTAGTACATGAAAAGTTATATAATGCTACGCGAAAAAACGGCGGATTTTCAGCAGGAAAAAAATATATGCGGGTCCTGAAAACGAAAAAGTGGATAAATCCAGTAACTAAATTAAGGTAAAAGATCTCTAACACGTGGTGTATCCATAATCCCTGTTTAGTGGGCTCTTGAAGCTGAAAAATCAATTGACGGCAAAACGTCCGTCTGTGAGCATCGCTAGCACCTAAACCTAATTATGATTTTTTCCTAAATGGCCATCCTCCGGTCGATTTGGCTCCCGTCAAGACGCCGCGATTTTTAAAAGACTTACTTCAAAATTTGGGGGCAGTTTACATGAAGCACCCCGAACATTTTCAAAATTTTCTCAAAAATGAGTCCATTTTTTAAATTAAATTTGTTGTAAGTAGTAAGTTCTAAAATACCCTTATAAAGGTAGCATAAGTATAATTTTGATGGTTAACTCTGAATTAAAGAAAATACAACTACACAATTAAAGATATTTTATTTCCTTCAAATGAAATAATTATATATAATAAAAAATATTGCGTGCAATATGTGAAATATTAAAAAAATAGAAAGAATATTATCTCAAAAGCGGCTACAATGTTTTTCTTTAAACGTTTGTTAGGCATAGTGCTAAGTGCACTCTATAAGATGATATAAACACCATATTGCTTTATTCTTTTTTTTTTTCAAAAATTACAAAAATGTAATTTATTGACCTCTCTCACGTTGTTAATATAAATATTAGTGGAGATTGGTTCACTTTATTATATTGATGAGTACATGTGCTCTAAATAATTTCATATCAACTTTCTCGAAAAGTCAACAGTTTTCTGTGAAAACTAGCTGAAAATTCCACATTTTCAGAAACGCTCTAGCGAAATTTAAAAAAAAATAGCTACAAATTTAGTCTTCAAACTTTTCGAAGAGATAGTGTGGTAGCACTGTTTAATATGGCATAAATACATTTTTGGGTACTTTTTGTATTTTCTAATGTTACACAAATGTATTTTTTTGGAAGATCTCACACATCATGAATATGCACATTTCCATGAATTTGTAAACTTATATTTGTGAGTTAATGTGAGATAAATAACTTCTAATAAAGTTTTGGAAAACTCAAAAATTATCTGAGAAAAAGAGCTTCAAATTACGAATTAACAGTGGCGCTTAAACGCCTTTTTCCTAAAAACGGCTCCAAATGTTTAAATGAAAATTGCCATTTCGGACGAGGTTTTACTATTTTTTAGTATTCTTGAAATAATATTTCCTTTCTACGATTAGGAAACCGAAAGATTAAGACATTTCAAAAAAATGTACTTTGTGCGTCGATAGATGGCAGCTATCAATAGTTTGTGGCAATACCCATTTGCTAGCCGAGATCAAAAGAAGCAGAAAACTAATACGGGAAAATCTGTGCTATTTGTATCACCACTTGTTTGGTATTAAGGACTCACAAAATATGGATTTTAGGTACATCACTTTTCGTTATCAGGGCGTAAAGAAGAATTTTTCTGCAAAATGTTCGTCGTTTTCCCGCGCATATTACAATACTTTCTCTTCTTGTGAAATAAGTGCGAGAAAGTAATCTCCTTACGAAGTACGTGAGAGAAATGAAAAATGAGAAAGAAGGTGGGAAATGTCAGGATAGGAATACAGAAGGGGACGAAGCCAGTCACGGAATCAGAACCGTAGGTACACGCGTGACTGGAGTAGGAGTCGAGGGCGGGGTTCATTATTTTGAGGGAAGGATTAGAACAGAGGTCAGATGGAGCGTGGGCGACGTAGTGGGCACTGAAACGGGATGGGGGTGGGGATGGGGTAGGTGTGAGGCCATTGTTGAGGTCTGGCTCAGGAACGAGACCCAAGACACGGACAGAGAACATTGGTGGGGGCGGGTTCAAAAACTCGAACAGGAAAGGGAGTAGGAACGGGGACCAGTGGGGGGTGGGGACGCGGTCACAAACGAAGGCTGTTTACCTCAATAGTTGGTGTTGCTGATGTCAAGAGACATACGTTCGATGTGTCAGAAAATTTGAGTTAATTGCAGTTCGTGTATTATGTGCAAAAAGTATCTTTTTTCAAGATTCGTGGTCATTTAACATACCCTTTACAGAATATTAGAATTATCTGCATCACCTCTCCCTCACTCTGCCACAGAGCTCATCGCACAAGCGCTGCCGCTATCGCGATATGTTTTACGCAAAGTGCGCGGCGAGTGCGCGGCTTAATGCGGCCATTTGCAGGCGGCGGCGGCGGCGGCGGCGAGGTGGTGGCGGCAGTCCAAGCGCGTGCCTCGGGGGCGCCCGCCACCCGGCCGTTGGCAACGCGGCGCCGCGACGCCATGGTCGTGTTGGACGTACACTCGGCTCGGGAAGCGGGCAATTCTTTGACAGCTTGTTATAAGCAGTTGAGCATTGCTCAATACCGTATGGCTCCTCGAACTGTCTGAAAGACGTGGTTAAGGGCATCAACTGATGTCACTGCACGGCCTCTGACCGGGAGGTAGTAGGTTCGAGTCTTGATGGTGGTAGGATTGTTGACACTACCTACATAGCTAGGTAGAATTCAGCCACTATATGAAGGAGAATTCTAGCGGCTGGCAGCTTTGATCGATTAGTTTTGTAACGATAGTTTTGCAGGATGCACATCAGACATTTCAGAGAGGGAAACACCACTACCTCTTAAAATATGACATGCACTACACTCGCCGGTATAATGACTGTAGCAGATGACGCACCATGGACACACATATCAATTAATAGTGTGATAATTGATTGAAATCATGGATATAGAAAGCATGCGAGAGTATTACAAAAATTATTTATTAGATAAGTTCAAACAGACACCAAAGAGTTCACATTATTTACTTCATATTATCATTGTTTCAATTGAACTCGTAATATACATAAACTTTGATCAAATAATTATCCATATAAATAATGTTTCTTTAAACAGAAGATGAAGTACACCTCAGGAATTCTGAAATGTTTTCATAGTATTACAGGAATCCAAATGATGGCAAATGTTTGAGTGCACGGTGCTTATGGCCACATTTTATTTATCGTACGTCACTTTTTCTTAAAATTAAATTTTCTTAAGAAATAATTACGAAATGTAAGAGCTTGAGAGTTCTATCCTAGAAGAAAAAGATCACATCTAGAAATTTCACATTTAAATCTTGACATTTTCATGGAGAGCATATCATTTTAGATGAAATCGATCTTAACCGAGTGTGAGAGGCAATTTATTCAAGAAGATTGCTTACACTCAGGATCACCCACAGCCAATATCTCTCCTAAGCAACACCTCTCGAATCGCAGTGGTCGCCCGGGGGGGAGTGGGGGGGGGGGCTCCGGCACGGGCAACGCTTCGCCTCAGTGCAGCCACGAGCTTCAATTAGGTGGGAGGGCGGGCGCCTTTCACCGCCACGCAGGCGGAGAGCGGGCGGGACGGACGGGAAAGGCCCCGTATGATGATGTGAGAGGGGCGAAATTCCGGCCACGAAGCAAGGAGAGTAAGGCGAGGAAAGGGCGGGCGCGAAGGTGGGAAAGGGTGGGATTAGTGGGGAGGGCACATGGGCGGGCAGCGCGAAGGGGGGAGAATTTATTGAGTGGGCAGGGACGGTGGGAAAGCAATAGAGGGTGGGGAAGGGGAATGAGGAGGTGTGCGTGGGGAGCAGGCGCGGTGCAGAAGGTGCGAGGCGTGTGGCGGAGCGGAGGAGCACCAAGCATGGGGCGTGGTGGGAGGAGGGGCAGTAAGCTACAAAGAAGCTGGGAGGATGGATCGGAGGACCGGCGAGGTGGGTTAAGGAAGGCGTGATGAGGTGTTTGATGAGACGGCGAGGGGCGTTGTGGGGAGGTACAGGGTGTGTGTGAGGTGGAGCAGAAGAGCAGGGAGGGGAGGGCAGGAGAAGAAGGGATAGAGAGGGTGCGAGAGGCGGGAATAAGCGATGAGGAACGTGGAGAAGGGTGAAGTAGGCACGAGGCGAGACGAGAGAAAACGGAGGAGGCAAGGTGTGTTAGAGTGAGGGGGCGTTGCTAGCGGGGGGGGGGTGTTCAGAAGGGTCGATTATTGCAGATACTCGAATCACTCACGGCAAAGAGAATCGAACTTTTGACGAAGCGCCATCCGCTACGCACGCAACGCGGTGACGCTACTCGCTCAGATCTATGTTTAAATGACTGGATACATACTTGTAAAAGATTCTTCACATTTCTATTGCAATAGTGAGGTTATGTTATGTTTTTCGAAACAATCAGCAACCTAGCAATTTCATGTTATAATTTTGGAGAATTGAATCGGAGGTGCAGGGATTTGGAATAATAAACTAACAAAACAGGTTTGTCCACATCCATATGGAAGAGCTCCGTTCGAAAGAACAATTAAAGTTTCTTTTTTAATAAAACCGCCAACATGAAATTCGGACATGTTGCGTGCGACCATTCCTGAGTACAACAAAGCGCTGGTAATGTTGGTCGTAGGCGGGAGTGCTCCCTGGCGTCCGACTGCTCCCGGCGATCAAACCCTCAAGGAAACCGCGGGCCTCGCAGCACCACTGAAGTTCCTGATGGCCTGCGGTCGGTCTTCCCCTTCCGTTGCGTTTTCCGCCTTCTTACCCCCAGCGTGGGGGGGGGTGTCACAAGATCTGAGGCTATAGGTAGGCTTAAAGATTTCCACCCGGTCCCAACGACACACGTGAGATTTGGTGAATACGATTCAAAGATTCCTCATATTATAATATACGTATTAAATTAATTACTTCAAAGTAACTGGACTTTTTTCATTTTTCAGCGTGAACCTTATTAAGTTCAATACATTAAAAAAACTAAAATTACTTATTATCACTGGCATGTAAACAGCAAGTATGGTGATCCCTCGATTTGTACGTGCCAGATATGTCCACGACGGCCCTGTCGCTACTTGTTGCCTGCAGCGCCAGCTCATTTGCATTCGATTAGCGCAGGGGCGTTCTAGGAGGCCGCGGCCACGGAACGCAGCGCTGCCGTGCGGTCGCGGCCTGCCTCGCTAACGAGTGCGCAGCGCTTCTCGGGATGGAGGTGACGTTGCGGCGGGGATGAGTCTTGCGAGTAATCGCAGATCGCTGATTTGCCGGGATAAATAAGGCGCTGCTAAAGCTGAACCGCGTTGGAAGACTTTCACTGCATGCGGTAGACTTAGAAGCAACGCGTTCGTTATCGGTGACGCGAGAAAGTTTCATTGTGCGTGTCAAAAATTTTACTTTGGGCATTAGTCCCACGAGTGTAGTGAGTATTGTAGGTGGAAGGTGCTGCTGGAATGTGAGTTCCGGCACCGACGTACTCGTCAGCTCGTGGCATTTTCCTATCGTATTCGTATCTCCTCCAGCAACGTAATGTCTCGGACGGAACAAGCTCTAACCACGCAACTGATCCCCGACATGAGTGATAATATAGTGCATGTAATTTTTAGTATTTGGATGGGGAGAGGACGGAAAAAGGACGTGGGAGGAATGATCGCGTGCGGTTTCTCGGTCATTTGTTAAAGGCTCCGGTATTCGCCTGGTATTGATCGGAGAATTCACGGAAATCTATCGATCACAGCACCCGGCGGCTGGAATTATCCTCCAGTCAGTGATTGAAATCCTTCCAGTTACGTAGCTAGCGTCGTAATTCTACCACCGTCAGGACTGGAACAGGTGCTTCGCTGTGCATCCCGGTGATCGCGTTCTTGAAGCACGAAAACACAGAGCGTAAAATTCGCATGGCATAGCTCACGGTTACAATTGCTCTTACAACCAAAGCAACTCACCGGCTTGTTGAATAGAGGTTAAGGGGAAGTCGTAGAATTTTCGAGGTGTACGCTTTCCCGCAGCGCGTTATATTATCCAGTCTCTCTTGATTTCTGCCGAACGGTACATGTGAGGGTGCGAAGCACACAAACGTCGACAGGCATTTTGACGTTGAGACTTTAGAGTCGGTAAATATCTGCGGACTTTACTCTGCCATGTAGCTTAGTGAAATCGAACTGATACTTGAGTTTTTAATTATAACTAATTTTTCGTGGGCGAAACGAATAACATCAGCACAATAATTCTCTGCACGCCAGGCAAGAGCAAGTTAATAGTGCGTTATATTTTTGTTCCGTTGTTTATAAATAAACTTTATAAATTAAAGTTTTTTTCAGACAATTCATTTATTTATTATCTGAATGTACATTGTTTAGCCTTTCGGCTCTACAGATGATTGATGTCTTATTCTGAGCTTAAAAAATAAAGAGTGAAGAAACTCACTGAGCACTGATAGAAAATCACTGGGGGATGATATGAATTGCCGAAGTTATTTCTTATTAATCAAAGGTAGAAAAGTAGTTTAGAAATTAATTCAGTGTGTTTTTTTATTCTCAGAAAGGGAGGTTACAAAGGTTGTAAAAGGATAGTCCGGTTATGTTAGGTAGATTTAGATGGAGAGAGATGGAAGAAGAAATTGTAGTATGTGAGAATTATTTGAAATTTTATTGGTTTTAGGTTGAAATCGGAATGCAAGATTAAATTTAAGATATTCGCTATAAGAAATAATAGGATATCTTTCAATTTAATTAGATGCATTTTTTATTCAAAAACAAAAATTATTAAAAATGTCTTTCAATGATTTATGTTGTGTATCAAGAACTTGTTTTGTATGTACTGATTCTCAACAATCAATTGTATCAACAAGTGTGACTAAACGACTTCATACAGACCTTTAGTATTAAAGTAACTACTATGAATATTTTAGTCGGAATATAAAGATTAAGGAAACGTCACTCTTTCACTCTCCATTATGTGCAAAGTGTATGTGAAAAATGTGTGATAATTTCACGAATTCCTAGCTCCTTCATTGGAACTCTCTTTGAGTGCAGCGAGCGTACGTAATGTACTTGAGTTCCCCGTTGCATGTAATTAATGTTTATACGCATGATAATCATTTCCAAGAGAGATTCATGACCTCGGAGCAGCATAGAGATAGCGATTGACAGTCATGTCTATTTTAAAGGTCGTGTAAATGATTGTATACTATTTATTTGATATTAAAAAACTATTTTCTAAGTGTTGCTTTTGTTCTTTATCAGTTTTACTTACTTTTGCATGGACGACTAAAAATGACAGAGCTTTAGTAGTATACATAACTGAGATACATAGATTTTTATTGCCAAATATAAAGAGCCGAAATTATATTATAAATTGAAGCGTTTTATATCAAAACCAGCTCACTCCAATTGCAAAACGTACATGAAAACTTACGATCTTATCATGTTCGCACACGCCTACTTCGCAAAGGGAATATTTGCGCCAAAAACGTGCAAGAACTCGATTTAGCTGTTTCCCTCGGTTACGTTACAAACGATTCTCTAAATTTAGCAATCATGAAAAGTGGATTTCTGTGACAAATAGAAAGAGTAGATTTTATACCAAATGTAATAAAAAATAATAAATACCAAAATGGAGTTTCTAAGATGGCAAACAGTGACGATTCGGCGGTGTTAAATGTGGGGAACCTGTTCCTAAGAACAGCAACGGATAGAGAACAGAACCAGTGCAGTACGAGAGCAGGACGATGTCGGCACTTTATAGAAAAGTAGATTTTTTTAGGTTTCGTTTAATTCCCAGAAATACGGGAAAAATAAAACAACTCTATTATAAATTCTGTTGGTTTTTATTGAATAGTGTTATTGATACATTTTGAAAAACCATTTTGTGTAATTTTGTTTAGCAGCATTTTTGCTGACAATTATTGAAATAAATTTACAAACAAAACATAATTTTGAGGCGTATTGATAATTGTTTTAGAACATTACATCATCTTCTGAATGCATTCGTGTATCTCAGAGGCTGCCCACATCGGAAAAGCGACAAGAGAAGATGGCTCAGGGGGTGACTGACGTGTCCGCAATGTCCCTGACCGGAAGGTCAAAGATCCGAGTCACGACAGAGGAAGGGTTTTCGACACTAGCTGCAGAGCTACTTATGCCCAAGTCACTCGTTGTCTGGAGAATTCGAGCGGCCGGATGCTCTGATCGGTAGTTTTCCGTGGTTTCGCTGATTAATACAAGGCGAATGCCGGAGCAGCCCCTGCCGCACGGGTCACGGACAGCCCGCGATCTTTCCTTCCCCTTCCCTGCCCTATCCTCACCCCTCACACACACACACACACACATTCACTACACCATCACACATGCTTGAAGACCGGCCGGGAGCTTAGCTTGTTCCGGCTGGAACACTGCCCCGCTGGTGGGAGATTCTTGTTTGGGGGAAACCTCGCTAGTTGACGGAGGGTGGCACCATATCTCATCATCCAGTGAGGGAGATCATCGCCCCCTCCAGCGCCAAAACACACACTACATTTACGGGATTAATTGGCTTAGCCGTTGACCTGCCCGGAATCATTAATCAATCAATGAATCGGAAAAGTGCCGACGGCGAGGCACTTCCACAGCTCGAGACGGGCGCTTGCGTTTGACGTCAGGCGCGTCGTGGCCCGTGATGACGCGCAATCTGCCCCGCCGCCCGGCGCCTCCGACCACACATCGAAGCGGTCGTTCGAAGTAGCCGCGCACTGCCGCTTCCTCCACGCGCAGGTATGTGCGCGCACGGGTTGGGCGCACAGCGCGTGTTGTCTTCGCGATGGCCTTATAGGGGGAGCTGTATGGCTGGGCGGAAGGTACAGGAGGCCCTGTTTCAGGAAGGACAAAACAACCGACAGGGTCTAACGGGGCAGGAGGCACTGAAATCCAGCATGCCCAAAAATGTTGATTACGATTTGAACATTTATTTCATTCATTTAATTTTTATCGTAACTTATCTTTGTCAAGTTTGCAAGTTAATGTTTTTTGAAAGTTAAAAGTCATGCGCGGGTCACCTTGTCGATGATGTCCAGTTCTTTGACTCTGCGAATCTGGGAAAACATGAATCTGGGAAGACTAAATGCCGTTGTGAACAGTCGAGCGCCTAATGAAATACTATGTCCTATCTAAATATGTGAACATACTTTATTGTAAAAAATAATAATATACACGTAAGGGTCACACACTTTTTGTCAGAGGTCTGGATTTTCTGGCGGCGGATATGTTTTTCTTAATAGAGTTATTATTTCCATTATTCGTGATATAAATTTACATTATTCTTATGCAAGTTATTGGAGGGATGCTGGAGTATTGAAAACAGCTACTGTGTATGCTAAACCACGAATTCGAATCTGGTTAATCCTTGAATTATTCGATTAATGCTCAGTTATTCAAATGTGTAGTAAATAGGTAGATAAAGTAAATCGGACTTGACGTGAAGCCAACGCGAAGAAGTGAGGGTAGCCGAAGGTGGCGAAGGATAGAAGATATGTGATAAACATATATGTAACTGCTGGCAGGAAGTTTCTAGGGCTCACGAGAGACAACGTGTGTATTTTTGAGTTCCTCTGCGTGCATCATACATTTTATTTACTCGATATCACCTAACGTAACCGTACTTACTTATCCTTGCTAAGCATTTCCCACATGGCCACGAAGCTCCGGCATTTTATATAAAACAAGCATTTTTATTTGTGTATAAAAATCCATATTTTCTACGAAGTCTAAGACGCCCAAAGACATCCAGTCACTTTATTTGTACTTTAACCAGTGTCCTGTAACTTAAACCAACGTTAACTGGATGGGGCCAGAACCAACGTTAACTGGATGGATCCTTTCATTGTCATTTCTACAGCTTTATTCACACCGTCTGGGTAATGTATAAATTAATCAGCTACTCCAAGCAGTCATATTTCAGACTTTATCCGTAATGTACATCCCTCAGGATCGATGCTACAATTTCAATTTCGGACAATTTCGATATAGTCATTAAAAATATTGCAGTGAATATCATTTTACGATTGATCGTAAACAACAAAGAACTACTAACCAGTATGTTGATCTCATAACAAATGTTTGGACGTGATAATATTTTCAGTCTGCAGATGTAATATGTTTCTCTTCTGGAATGCAGATAAATGCAATTGCAAAATATAGAAAAAAAATTCTATAGTAAGAGGTGTAGCCAGAATCCATGCTTCGTGGGTCCTTCACATCGAAAAATCGATTGACAGTAAAACATCTGTCTGTCCATCTGTGCACAACGCTAGAGCAGAAACTGTTCAGCCGATTTTCTCCAAAATTGATAATCCCCAATTGTTCCAGAAGATGTCGTGGACCCTGGAATTTGAAACTGAAATATTTATTTTGGTAGATACTTTACATGAAGCCCCTGGTACATTTTCAAAATTAAAAAAAATGGCTCCACATTTTATGAATAAATTATGTTGTTGGATAGTGCAAAGAACATTTAAGAGAACGGTGCAGGTCTCATTTTTGTTGACATTCTTGGTTTTTCGAAAATCTAAAAGGAAAATAAACCTTAAAAATTGGAGATAGAGATTTTTGTCTCAGACAAAGTCTGTTGTACAAACTTACCTCTTCAAAAAGATGAAGTACAATGTTTTGCAAAAAACAATGTTGTGCAATTTGCTATTGAAATTTACAAACTTTTCTAAAACACCGCTCCAATTTTTTTCTTAAATTTTCTTCACATATATAATAACGAACTGTTAAAATATGGCGCTAGTCTTATTTTGGAGTATTGCTCGTTTTTTTTCAAAACGTGCCAAAAATATGTCAAAATTACAAAATTGATGATAGATTTTTGCTTTTTGCCTATAAGCTCTTTAAAAAATATAATGTACATTTTTTAATAAACGAGAAGTTTTGCTTAATTTATGCAATATTAAGAAAGTGAGAAAGGAAATTATTATAATTTCCTATTGAAAATGCCAATATTGATTCTATTCCTTTCTCACTTTCTTACTCTTCACTCAATATGTATTCTCAATGTACTGATGTATTTCTTTTTAAGCAATCCGCAAAGCTGAATAGACATTTCGCAACAACGACGCATCAATTGAGAAGCATTTGAGTAGCATTTGTTTGTTTATATCATCTCTTTTCTGAGAAAACATCGACGCTCTCTTTGGTGATAAGCAATAGTGTTTATCGTACGTTTATAAAGCGTGGATGTTAGAAGTCTGTGATGAAATGAAACGCTATCGGAACTGTTATCTTAGGACGAAAGGTATCTCACGAATGTTTGTAATTATTTTTATATCAATTCCATATATTATAATTAGAGTATTGATACTATTAGCTAAGCGAATGCACATAGTTTTGATAACGCTGCGCTGACCACAGTGCGTTGCTTACTTATTGGTTGAATTTGACGTTTTGAAATAATGACTGAGGTGTTAGTAGCGCAGAAAATCTAATATTTCAACATTACGTAGCTGTTTCCAGTAGCACGAGAGTGTGTGCTGTTGTAGCACCATTAGTTTCTATATACAATGTAGATCAAAATAAAAAAAACAACATATTTCATCTTCAGAAGTTAAATGCAATAAAATACTGTAAGCTAAATCAAGAGAAAAATATTAACATGTAACATTAATACAAGAATCTTAAACACATAACCCAAAGTTGAACATTGGGCAAAACGTAATATATTTCTGCGGATACTTTTAGAAGATGACCTCGTACATGCACATCCAGTCGGGCTAACAATGAGTGCATCCTCCTTGAAGAAGCTAAAATCACACTTGACGTCAGTTCTAAATTTGCACTCCGAAAAATATACACTTAAACCATCATACTTATGAAGAATGTGGATAATACGGGTTCTATTATTGTGCAAAAGTAGTAAATCATAATTCAAACTCAGACCCGGAATTTGTCGGTTATTGCTACAGATTTTGCAGCGGAATAAGGTGCCAAAATCTTATTCCGGCACGTTCCACAGGTAAAAAAGTCTACCGAATATCGTACCTCCGACAAGTGGGCATGCGCACAGTGTAAGATATGGCGCACTCATACAGGATATTACGAGATTGAAATCCGTGAAGTGAGGTGAGTGAGTGACTATTGATTTTCGGGCGTGTTAATTAGTGAAGTTATAACTCTCGGGAGTATGGGGCGCGTGATATCCGAGAGGAGGCGGTGTTCCTGCTCCGTCAGAAAGTGAGATCAGGCGCTTACCTACACGTTCGTGCTCTAAGCTCCCGACTGGATTTACTGGTCGGCTGGTCTCGAGTCTGTGTGTTAATGAGGGGACAAAGACGCGCGCGTCAGTGTGCGTGTGTGAGTGTGAGTGTTCGGATAGATGAGAGAACATGGAAGAGTAAAGAAAGATCGCCGACAATCAGTGGTCCGTTTCTTAGGAAACACCTATTTCATTTGCATAATATTGATATGAACCAATAAAAACTTCCGATCACAGTAGGCTGTTGCTGGAATTTTCCTCCAGACAGTGACTGAATTCGATCTAGATTAGTAGATTATGTCATAACCCGCCTCCGTCTGAAGTCGAGCCCTATAACCACCCCACTAACGAAGCTGCCGAAATTCTTAGTCTTCTTGAAGGTGGAAGACGGTTGATTTAATATTAAGGGAAAGCGTCTAATCAAGTACGAATAATATTGAATGTACAGTGCGCAGGAACGTGTCTTTGCAGTGGAACTAGTGGCTGGTGAAAGTGTTAGCAATAGTCATTATGTTTGAAGCACTAATTGCAGCTTGAAAGAAACGAAAACGTAAATTGCGTACATCTCACAACCATAACAGATGCTGGAAATGTTGTTCCCTTTACTTGTTTTCCAGTGACCTGGTTGCAACGAACTAAAGGCAATTGTTAGTAAGAGCCTCACCGTACGGAGAGACTTTACTAGCTGACGTTATTTCTAGTAACTATGTCCCGGTTGTACCACGACGTTTTGTTGTTCAGTCAGTAAGGTAGACAACGATTTCAAGCATTTTACCATACAGCACAAATTGTTGACTGATATTACATTTTAAAATTATCTCTCCGCTTCCTTTAATAAAGTCAGATTTGATGAAATAATATTCAGAGATGTAATGTTATTACAACAGTAGTTCTCTGATATTTAAAAGACTTGTTATATGACAACTGTTCTCCTAATCAGAACTATGTTGCCCCTTAGAAACAAATTCTCTGAAATAACGTGTTGTTCGTAATTTCAAATCAAAATGAATTTTTAAGAAGAATAGATAAAAATTAATTTCCTATAATATTATGATAATACTCGTTTTTAACTCTATTCGGGTTCGTATAAGATTTATAAATATATATAGTAAATAAAACGTTCATTGCAGGCATGATAGTTCGGCTGCTACATGCCAAAACACAGTAACCCACATTCAAAAATGCGTTTTAAACGCTATTTCATGTACGCTGGGCTACAGGCGTAGTTTTACACGCCACTTATTGGAGAAGAACTTCAATAAGATCAATGACTTCTTTAGTTTCCTAGAATCTATACATTCAAAGCCCAAGAAAAATTATAAAACTTTTTCACCAAATAATTGGTATTTCACTGACTGTATTTTGGCATGGAGCAGCGAGTTGCATTCAGACATAAAATCCCTTATTTTGCATTAACAGAAAGATATAAAATATCTAAAAGAAGGAATGGTTGTATATCTGGAAATGTTTATAATATTGTTGTTGAGAAAATTATAAATGTCGTGTAGGTATTGAGTTAAAATATGCACAAGAGAGTTGTGAAATATTATTGACTCCAGTGATTTTCATCACCTTGAGTAATGGCAAAATCTATAAATTGTAATATTAATAATATCTCAAACTACTGATTAAACAACAATAACTTGATTGAAAATTAGGATTTCGTCTTGATATCCGTGACCTTGTTACCACGAACCAACATAACGAGAGTACCGGGCGCCCTGTGCTGGATGAAGCAGAGGCGGATCCCTCCGAGGTGCGGCAGGTTGAGGCGGACGCTCTGATTACGGAGCGGCGGCGATCCAGGCCGGTGCAGGGGGCAGAGGTGCAGCGAAGAAGCTCGAGACGGCGGGCGGCGGTGACGGTGGCGGTGGCGGCGGCCGAGGGGATGGCGTCGGGCGGCGGCAATGGAGGCGGTGGCGGCGGAGGCGGCGGCGGTGGATATGGAGGCGATGCGCGCACATCACGCCCGCAGAAAACAATCAAGCCAACCCCAGACTACTCTATGCCTGAGCAACGTGTTTCTGCTTTTACCGCCTCTGTAGCCCTTTCTCCTCTGCCTTCGCCTACACCATCTCCGCCTTCCTAACTCTCGTCTCCACCGCCTGCCATCTTTTTCCTCTGCTTCTACTCCTCCTCATCCGCTTCTGTCTCCTTCATCGTCTTCATCACATCAATCACCTTCTCATCTCTCTCTCTCTCTCTCTCTCTCTCTCTCTCTCTCTCTCTCTCTCTCTC
>BOPP01000011.1:16167584-16192499 GCA_017312745.1 Gryllus bimaculatus
TGCTCGCTCAAGAAGGGCCCATTCAGAACAAAATTCCGGAAGTTCTTCAATGATTCGTTTTGAATGATGCCGAGAGGTCGCATCACAGAGAAAATGGCAGAAAATAAAGAAATAAAAAAATTAAATAATAAATAAAATAAATAAATTAATAAATAAATAAATAAATAAATAAGATAAATAACCTAAATAAATAAATAAAGTAAATAAAATAAATAAATAAATAATAAATAAATAAATAAATAAATACAATATAATAGATATATAGAGAGAGAGAGAGAGAGAGAGAGAGAGAGAAAGAGAGAGAGAGAATCCCGACAAGAAGAATCAGGTTTCCATAAAGAAAAAACAACAAAATAAGAGAAAACTCGAGGAAACAAATGCTGCAGAGAAAATGGGTGAAGTTGGTATTGTTATGTTTGCTGTGAGGAGGCAGTTCAGGACATGTGTTGATGCAGGGTATGGGGGAAATATGTGTTAAAGTGTAGTACTAACTACTAATGACAAAGAAACTTTCATTTGTTCTCAGTATCAAACTGATTAATCCATGTTTTGTAAATTATCAAGCTATTACTGATGTTTTTAATTTTGTATAGTTGTCTCATTGTAGAAAATACTGATTTTTTTATAAGAAACACAACTATTCTTACGTTACTGATATCATGTTATGCCGTATTTTTGAAAAATTAGACTAACATTTTAAAATCTGTAAAATTAGAGCGTAATTCATATTAGCTAGCATGAAAAAGTATTATTTAAAACACTTGTTTAAATGTTTTTTCATTAATAAAGCAGGTTTAATATCGTCAATCTATGAATTAAGTAATAACGATTCATGTAAATGTCACAAAGAGAAAATGATACTTCTCAGCATTTCACAAAGGTACCCGTACGTGGACTGAAACCATCAAACTCACGTGTTTTTCCAGAATATCACCGGGTAATAATTATACCAATAGATTTGTCTAGTCAAAAAAAGGAATGAGCCATTGATTCCCTCTGTAGTTGCCGTAAGTCATCCAAGTGCGTTTTAGTACCTTAAAAAATCTCGTTCTTAAAGACACTTCTTAGTATCATTTAGATTGATCCGCAAAAACAAAACAAAAAAAGTTTAGTTTCCTCTCAGAGGATCCAAACGCGCCGAAAGTCACTTTGTTTGTGTTTTCTTGGCTATCGGGAAGACGCGGTGTCTCCCGGATAGCCAAGAAAACACTGACTCCGGCCGCGGAAGCCTACGCTGCCATTTGTCTCTGACCTAAAGAGGTCTAACCGTGAGTGATAAGCGGAGGCAGGTTACTCGATTGGAGTAAGAGGATACCAATATGTAGAATTTTTACAACCGCCTATCAAATTATGTTCTTTAACTATTCCGTTTTTATTCACCACAAATAACACTTTAGTATTTAAGGGAACACACAACTTTTCGTTGCTCTCCGGATCTCTCATGCTTGTCGAAGGTTTCAAAATCAATGGGATGGACCATACTAGTCTATCAAAAAACAACAGAATGATCTTTGAAAGAGAATTGCCATTCTACAGTATATTATTATTCACATGCTGAAGCTTTCCCGAAAACAATGCATTGAAGACTCAAGGACTTCACACTTCCTGCGAATGGAAATTGCTTTCGAAGTTTACAATCACCTCAAAGACATCTGTTACAACAGAGCAAAGTGAAACCCACAATCTAATTTCGGAAAACAGTATTAAAGTGGGATGCAAGTTGGTGTCTTTTTCAATCCTTGGATTGAGTATGTGAGAATGCCCGTTGGCAACTCAATTCAGGAAGTAGGCAATTGATGACAAATAAGCAATTAAAATGGCAAAGATAATAATGAGAAACATTACAAGAAACAGGAAATAGGAAAGAGTAGGTGATTCACTACAGTTTTGTCACGTTAACGCGTAATTAGACACATGAATTAGAAAACTAATAAAATAAATGCTTACATTTTACCCGTTAACCGCACCGATTATATGACTTCAATACAACACGAAGATTTGTAGGATTAAACGTTTTTTTCTCTACCAATGACAATGCATTTTTAATCTTTTTTTACACAACAAAATACTTCTATTCTTACCCATGAGAAGATATTTATCCAATATGATACTTCAGCAATTTAAAATATTAAATTAAAACTCATTGAACTTGTAATTAGTTGAGGGATAATCAATTTCTTAAACAGTCTTGCAGTTGCAGCGTAAATGTTCAGAAATTGCCGTATTGGAGAGATACGAGAGATAAAACGGCGAAATTTGGTCACAAGCAATTACTTTTCAAAGATCTTCTTTGGGCCAGTTTTCATCATCCACAGATCTTTCAAATACCATGTGATTATGCAATCATTTGGTAAACTATTTATAGTAAATTAATAATTTAAGGACAATGGAGAAATAATCTTTACATTTCATGGCTAGAGGTTGCTCGTCTCGGTATTTTCTTTTGATTACACAGGCCTACACCTACAAATTTGTCTGCAAACGTATGGCTGATTTAAACAGATTCCGGTGTGCTGAATTCAGAAAAAACATTAAAAAATACATAACTTATCATTTTTGTACAGATCAATATTTTAATTGCGTTTCTGCAGAAAAAATACACTTTTTTCTCATCCCGTGCGACTGTGACGGAAACTTTGCCTAATAGCTGATTTATATTTATTTTGATGTGCTGAAGTCAGAAAAAATATGGAAAAATTTCCATCACCCATCATTTTTGCCCAAAACAGTATTTTAATAATAGTGTCCAGAGAATAAAAACTACATTTTCTACCATGTCCCTTGTACTCCTGCTCTTGGTTGTTCCGACTTCGGAGAATTCTTACTTAAAGAAGATTCTTATTGTAGTCCTTTGGTGTTCACTTCTGAATTCTACTATCATTAGAACTCGTTAGACTATTTCGTTGCAGATTTTTATGCAGGAAGAACAGTTGCCCTACAATCATAGCGAGTTAGTTTCTGAAGGTGTAGTAGACAATTTGTACACAAGATGACCTGATGAGGCAGTCGAATTTCACAGGACCACTTTTGTTATATTTGTGGAGAATACGTTTGCTAAAGGACAGCAAAGAAATATTACTGAATTTCCTAAGAGTGTTTATTACGCATACTTTGGGTCGAGACTAGGCAAACAAGACATCCGCATAAAGTATGCTGCACCTGTTTGGAAGGACTCTGATAATGGTCTCAAGTTCAGAAGAAATCTTTCCATTTTCGGGATTCAATGTTATGGATGCAGCCCACGAGTCACAGAACTCACTAATACTTCTGTTTATGAAGTGTAGTTGGATACAATCTAAAAAATAAGAAATATTGTTTATTCTAAGCTTAGGCTTTCATAAGAAACTAAAACCGTACCACAAAATATGAAGTTAGTGAACTCTTTGAGTGATTTTCTGCATATAAAATTTTGCATGTGATCCATCTAATTTTAATTCGCAAATATGTTTCTCTAACTACTGAATTAATTTACTCTTGCCCCATATATTCAAAGACGTTGTGGAAATGAATATTATATTTTAAATCAGAATACCAAATTCTGTAAACTGTAGATAAAATTTCTCAAACAATTTTCTTTAACGTACATTTTGCAGGCCTGTGCTATTTGTCGACGGACAACAACGGAAGCACTGCAAAAAAGAAAGAACCAGGAACCAACCCACTCTTTCCCATTCATGCTAATTCCCACGTTCAGAAATTTAATGATTTCCCATCAGCACACGATAAAAATCTTAATTATTGAGAAAGACCCAACAAAAAATGGCAGCACGCGGTTGTCTGGGCAGGACGTAACTTCGAAAGAATGAAGCGCAATCATAAAGAAGCAGGGAGGGTTTGAGGGGGCAGGGGAAGCGATGGAGGGAAGCAGTGAAAGTGGGAGGAAGAATGAGGTTAAAGAGTGGGAAAGAGTACGAGCGGGGAAAAGAGAGGGAGCGAAAGAGCGGGGGGAGGGAGGAATAAAGAAAAGAGATGGAGGAGAAGATATAGCAAGCATTACAAAGACAGTGAGAAAGAGAGAATCAAACAAAAACGGCAAAGACGCCCACCGCCAATTGGACCACCCGGAGTAGTGTTTCCGACCACTGTGTCCGCGCCGCCGCCGCCGCCGCCCGCGACCGTCCGTGTTTGCCCGCGCCGCGCTCAATACGGCCCCTTGTCGATCGGTAGCTTCTCATTAATGAGCCTCCTTCCCTGGAGATCTTCTAGAGTGCTTTCCTTGTCTTCAAGACGCCACTTCGTTGCTCTCCGTCCCGCGGGGTATTTCTGGCGGCATTCTTCTCCGCGAGCGCTCCGTGCGCCCCCCCCCGACCGCCCGGCCGCCACGAGCGTTATATAATTACGCGCATTAATATTTATGGCTTAGTAATGCTCCTTCGCGACACACACACAAGACCTTCCTTGAAGGTGAGCGTTGATTTAAATATATATGAAAGGTCGGCAAATATTTGTGATGGATGCCGTCGAGGAGCACGGTTCTTATGCGCTCCGCATTCAAGGGGATTTGCTATAATTCCTAACTTGAGATTTTAAATGTGTTTGTTTTGGAACAGGTTTTGGAGAATAGAAAGTGGGAGGGCGGCTTTGTGACCAGACGAAATTCCGAGAGGCCGGTCATGACTAAAAGTACTTGCTAGCTCCGGGAGTTGAAATGCAGGGTGCGGCTTCGCCTATTTGGGATTTATCTCGTGTTGTAAATATGACGGAATTGAGATTCTTGGGACACACCCAAGTCGAGTAATGCATCTCCATCCTTGCGTGATTCGTATCTTGGTCGTTGCTCTCAGAAATGTTTAAATTTACTGTGTACTGTAGAACTTACTACTACCACCAAAATTTGTATATTCCACATGCTGTTAAAACCTTTTTTCTGCATATACCAATAGTATGGTTTTGTACAAAGAACTTTTATTGAACAGTGCACTGATCTGGCATCAGAGGAATTCAGAGTTTAAAATTGAATTACAATGTTATGAAAAAACGAAACTGAACATGGAAATGAAAATGAACACAAAAAGGAGCACTATCTAGAATTTAGGGAATAGTCATTTTCCTTTTCTTTGATTTCATTATATTTCTATCAAAGATGTTGCTCTAACTCATATTGCTCTAACTACAGTAGTCATCGTGTACTTCGTATTTCACGAAGCTTGACGTAATCTGAGGTGTCTTGAAAAGCAAAGAAAAAGAACATAAAAACGGAGATGAAAAGGATTCTCTTTCCAGTAGAATTTTAAATCCTTAATAAAAAATATGAATGCCAAACTCTTAACTGAACCCAGTCAGGCATAGATTTCTTAATCAACTGCAGCAGCTTCAAGCATGTGCAACATTTTTTATTCAGCTACCGCATGTGCGATAACTCAGATATATCTGGTATTCGTTACTGACTCCTTCAAAATGTTTGGGGAACCCTTACTAAATTTAATTTTAATTTTGTTTTTTATTAACATTCTTGACTTAATAGTAGGATTTAGGGACCCCCAACGTTTTCTCAAAATCTTGCGTGTCATGCGTGTGTAGAATTAAGTTATTTGGTTTATTTTACTCACACTTTTTACCGAGACCTCCAAAGTTTCTTTTCTTTTCGTCTTTCATCAGAAAATGTTGCCGTTGCGAGTACACTGAATCTGTGTTTCCCCAACATCCCAGTTCATGGGGCAGATTCTTGAACAGAGCTGCTTGGAAGCAGTAAGTTGTCAACGCACTTAGCGAATAGCATGGGGGATGTCTTTATTTCATTGAAACAATAACAAGATACAGCAGGAAGCGAGCCGAGGTTCAACCTCCGAAGAAAACATGTTCTTAGATTTTGTTCAACCATCTTCTTCTGTCATATAATTTTCAGGAGTGCTCATCCGGTTTACAGTTGGAGAGATACAATGTCTCAGACTGAGTTTCGTAATGTGCAGCCCCACTCGCCGGAGAATGAGATTGCGAAATATGATGTGTGGCCATTCTTTCGAAATCCATGTTTCCTGAAAATGCATTCTTCAAAGGTAAATTACACAAAATGTACACAAATATTCAAATACACATCTGAATACAAACTCTGTTCGGAAATTCCAATTGATGTATTTTACGACGTAAGAAACTTCTGCTGTGTAATTGTATTTCTTAGGCACACAATAATGTGGTATTCAAAAATTAAAATATTCTCCGTTATCTTTCACTTTTTAATATTTCGCACTTAAGAAGGAACTTCTTAAGTAGTCGGTATGCATGTTTAATGGGTCCTTGATACCGGAAAATCGAATGTCTGTCTGTCCGGTGTCTTTTGTCAGTCCGTTCGACTGTGGACAACGCTAGAGGAACCGTTAAGCCGATTTTATCCAAAATTAATATTCCTCAATTGATCTCGCTAATGTCACGTCCTCTTGAATTTAAAACCAATAATATTATTTTGGAGGTGCTTTACATGCAAGTCTTGGGACATTTTCAAAATTTTCAAAAAAATAGCCCAATCAATTTCGATTAAATTTTGTTGTTGGTCAGAATGAAGAAAATCGTTAAAATCTCATGGCTATTAAAAATTTTGATTTTTCGGAAATTGAAAAAGTTCAAAATTTTTTTCGGGCACTTCTTACAACTAAATTAAGTATAGAGATTTTTCCTTTAATAAAATTTATTCCTTGCAGATCAATTTTGAAATAAGGTTTGTACAATTTTTCGAAAATTTGACTATTTGACTATTGACTATGAATTATAGGCAATTTTAAATTTTGTCCAAACACTTTTTCCTCAAAAACGGCTACATTGGTTTTGATTACATTTTTTGTTGGATATTCTGAAGAAAATGAATGAATGTCTCATGTTGGTGGATAACTCAGATTTTTTGAAAATTCAATACTTTAATTTTTTTTGGTGTCTTCCTACAACTACAATTATTAAGACAGATTTTTTTTAACGAGATGTGTTCACCAAATGCATATTATCAAATAAGATCATGTTTTAGTTTCACAAAAACATGAGAAATGTTTGCAAAATTTTGTGTCAAACTCAGGCAATTTTTACTTTCTTTAAATTTTTTTTCTTAAAAATCGCACACATTTTTTTATTACATAGGGATCTTAGATAGCGTAAAAAAACATTTTTGCGTTTTCCTACAACTAGAATTGTGAAGATTCAATTTTGTCTTAATTAAATGTGCTGACTGACGAGGGAGAGAAAGGAAGTCGAGTGGGACGGTCGCGCAGAGAGACGGAGCAGAGGAGCTTCTTGTGTAGGTCGAATGGTCGAATCGCGAAAGGTCGGGAGAAGGCGACAGAGAGCCGAGATATTTATGGTTCCGCTGGCTGGC
Source organism: Gryllus bimaculatus (assembly GCA_017312745.1). Taxonomy (NCBI): domain Eukaryota; kingdom Metazoa; phylum Arthropoda; class Insecta; order Orthoptera; family Gryllidae; genus Gryllus; species Gryllus bimaculatus. Next base: position 16,174,882 of record BOPP01000011.1, read on the forward strand.
ACGCCGAACCCCACACGTGATTAGCGCGAGCGCACTCTACAAAAAAAGCCTACCCCCCGCAACTGACAATTATGAGTCGAAAAGAAGGCAGGCGGATCACAATGATCGCCAGGTGCAGCAATCTGTAGGACAGCCGTAACGAGGCCAGCGCGCGAGCTTGATCGGGTGTCGCAAGCACTTGGGGCTTTACGACAGTGGAAGCGAGGCAATGGGATACGCGAACGTGTCCGCGTGAGGGCGACGGGAAAGCCTAGTGCGCAGTTCTGTGAACTCATTTCCTGCGGCCCAATCCCAAATCTGGTAAAAAATAAGAACATTCAAAGGAACATACTATTGAAGCAGGAAGAGAGAGGACGGAGTCTTAGTGGGTGTATGAGGAAGGGGCTGACGGCGTTAGACAGAGAAGAAAATTGAGAGAAGAGATTGAAATATTAAGGAGAGTCGTCGCGAAAGGACATTCGGAGGTTAACGAGAGCGGTCGCGGGCATATGAGATTTGAACGTTAACGAGAACGGTAATAGGAGCGAGGAGGGAAGCCGCGAAAATGTTAAGTTCGCTCAGTCATTAACATTGGCTATGAGTTGAAGCTATTCAATGGCAGAACTTACTACTCTCGCACCGTGGCGGCGGTAACTCCAAATGTTAATCAGTGACCGTAAAAGTAGTCAACGTCACGGGCGTTGTAATTCGCGATAGTTGGAAGGAAGAAAGTGCGGTCAAATAGAATCGCACACATCAGAACCGAGAGGGGAGCGTTTCCCGTAATCTGGGCGCCTTCATGATTGGCTTCATGAGCTGAGGGGGATGCAGATGGTGTCACCATGCTCCGAGACGAGCGTCAGTTTTGCCGACCCTCTAAGCTGTTGTAAGGTCAGCGCTCGCGGGTACCTGCGGCGTCAAGTGTGGCAACTACGGAAGTTATGGTATGTGACTAAAGACTTTATTATTTCGGCGGCGGGGCAGCTCTCGAAATTGGCATCAATAAAAAAAGAGTAAATAGGGGGAAAGGAACCACACCCGATGGGGATTACGTGGTAAACTGAAGACGATACCCGAGGTACCATCACAAAGTTCATAAGAAAAAGATCTTAAAAAATGGTCATGTCGAATTTTTGAAAATATGAGTACTGTTGTGTAAGTTCGTGACAAACATAATTGCCCGCTTTCAATTGACTGCACTTGCCAGGTCTGCTTCCAAAAAATAGTGAGCAACCTGGGGGAGGAGTTAAGTATTTTTTTATTTGCAATTAAATTATATATTTTATTAGAAACATTTTAACATGTAATAAAATAATCACATCAATACTTTATTTGCTATTCAAAACATCAAATACATAATAGAAAAATATGTCGATTTTGCGAAAAAAGTAGAGAACATAATATGAAAAAACGGACTGTCCACTCAAATAGTAGACACCTGGCAACGTTACGCACTTCGTGAATATAACAGGTGCAATTGCAGCAGGATGCTTCGTAACTTAGACATTGTATATTATTTCATATTTCTTACTTCGTTTCTTACATCCGAACTTTTGTTACACGTTTACAAATTTATCTTTTATAATTTATTTTAAACCTATTTTAAATTGCGATAATTGAGTTAAATGTGAAAACGAAGAGATGACTTCGAGTTGCGTAATAAGATGTGGGAATGAAGAGTAAAAATGCGCAGTTTTGATGAATATAACAATATTATATTTAATTATTATATTTTTGTAACAATTTTCATTTTGTCAGGGAATAAACAATGATAATTTTAATAAAATGTATTTGTTTAATAAAATGTATCCCATACGGATTTAGCGGTCATTGTTGCGTATACAACACATTGTTGTAACCCCTCACTAATAACAGATGACTATAATCACGGCCGCAGTTCGTTCGGGTTAATACAAACTAATCATTTTATTGACGGCTAAAATACGTTTTAAATACATTTATTTTCGTACATTTATGTAAAAAGTGGATACATTGAATTCAATGGCAGGAAACTGTTTTCATTTAAAAGTTTGAATTAAAACATATATATGTATTTTTCACGTTTCATTTGATTAAAAAATGTTCGAATGGTAATTGAAATGTATTATTATTATTATTATTATTATTATTATTATTATTAACGGTTAATGTTTCATTTAAATAAATAAAAACTTAATTCTGAGAAACGAAATGCGCAACCTTAACCTGCTACCTCGTCGCCGCCGCCGCAGCAGCCGCCGCCGCCCCTGGACAGCGGAAGCGCGTGCGCGGGGTACGCGGAGCGGGGGCGGGAGAGGGAGAGGGCAGAGGGGGAGCGGGGAGGAGCAGGGAGTGGGCGCGCGACAATGGATCGGGGCCAAAACGCGAGCGGTGGCGGCGGCGACTCACAATACGGAGGTGAGTCAGCATGGGGAAATTGTATTCAAATGCGTGCACGCACAGAGTGAGGGGTTGGCAATGGTGGCGGTGACAGACATGAAGGTGGGGAAGGAGGAGACAGAAGATCTTGATGATGGCGGTGGTACAGGAAACAGGGAGGGCCGAGGACCGGTGATGGAAACTGAAGCCGCAAAAATGCAATGGCGATGAAGGAGAAATTGGGATGTGATAGTCATAAAGAGAGAGTATGGGGAGGATGTGCAAGGAGCAGAAATGATCTACTTGTGGGTAGTGATGTTGACGATGGAAAGTTAGCAGTCTTTCATGACAGTATCTATGAACGGTGATGATAGCGAATCGTGGGATGATAATGGTGTAAATGGTTTTAATTAATAAATCCGAACGAGATAATCGTGGTGACAGCCATGTTTTGTGATGCCCAAATAGGGGAGGATGGGATGCAATCGCTGTTTATTGTGATGGTTTTGAAGGTTAATAAATCATTCTGCAGAAAGGGTATATTCATGATTGGTGCAGAGTCTCAAAAGGCAAAATTCTAATTTGCATCACCTCTTTTAAGCACTGTCTGTCCTACCATCCTACTGCATTTCAGCACGGAACGCCGTGCGGTGCGGACCTGCTCACTAGCGCTCCGCATAACCGACAACGTGCTATTGACTACTCCAAGTGTTATAACTGCTATTACACCTAGTGTTTCTTTCAAACAAACAGTGCAAAATTTTTATGGCGTATGCGATAGATCCCTAGCCCTATTCGTCCTACACAATGCAGACAACTGAGAACGACTTCCAGAGTTGAGTTCGTTGGAAATCGGCGTGGGTATTGGCACCAGCAACACAGCTACGTCAGCTCTACTTACTGGCGTCAACCTGCCTTCCCTCAACAGAACTCGTTCTATGGGACTCCATCACCAGCTCCAGCCCCATATCAACAAAACAAAAGGTCAGTCAGTGAAAGTGAAGCCGATAGTAAGAAAATCAATTGTTCAAGTGAATACGCGAGTGAAAATTCCAAATCCTCCACTGATTACGAGTACAATGTATCCGTAAGAAACAAGTTCGGCAAACTTGACGAAGTGGATGAAGGCCCGGCAAGCAACAGATTTTCATATTTCAAGGAAAAGTGCATATCATCCCAGCTAACAGAATTCCATCCATTTACGTAGCTAATATCTCTAACGTCAGCAACTTCATAAATGAACTGAAAATGGAAGTTACGAAAAATTTCATACTGATGTGAAGTACAATACAATTGAAATAAACGAGGTTCAGCAACGGACTTTCCGAACATTGTAAATGCTTAATACATTCTCAAAGAAGCTTTCACATCTATAAAGATCCAGCTAATAATAAGTACTCAGTCTTTTTTTCTTAATCTACATACAACAATTTTCTAAGCCGATATAAAAGAAGATTTAAAATCGCAACACCTTTCAATTATGAAAATGGAGGGTTAAATAAGGACAATGAATCAATCTCAGTAGTAGCAGCAGAATTTTGTGGTGAAGAACTAATTGAATCACTACTAACAAACACAATTTTTCAACCACAGAGTTATCGCTGAAAAAAGAAGATAACCCAACGGTCCAATGCAGTGTCAATGGTGCCTTTATTATCATCACACAAAAATAACTGAAATCACAAAATTCACTGCGCATTTCGCGCAGGCAATCATTACATGCCCCCGAAGAACGAAGATCCGTTTTGTGCTAACAGCCATGGCAAGCATAAAGCAGAAATTGGAGAACAGTCTTGCACATATTTTAAGGAAATTAATGGTATAAAAAACTAGCGACCTGCTAGGAAAAACAAAAATGAAAATTTCAAGAACTCTACCCTCCCACCCTCTTCACAATCCCTTTCAGAATTCTGAAATTTACCGCAAAGAAATCTAATCAACAATTTCACTCATATCTCAAATTCCAAACCCAATCCCAACCCATTCTTTCAAACCACCCATTTAATAACCCGAACCAACTTCCAACTTATACTAATAATTCAAACAACCCACTTTTAAATACGAGTGTTACCTCAATTTCATCGTGCATTGTAAATTTCTAATTCCCACCATAATAAGTACAATCCAACACTCAATCTCAGCTTACCTAAATAATAATAATGGCAGTACAGGCCCATAAGGAATTCGTTCTAGTAAATTGGAACGTCAATGGCTAACAGAAAGACTGAACTAACTCAATTCTTCCATGCGTACAATGTAGATATTGCAGGAATTACAGAAACATATAAATAAGAAAAACATATTATACATTCCCAATTATTCAATTTACAGAGCAGACAGATCTGAAAGCAAAAGCAGCGGAGTTCTCATCGCTAACAAAACAAATTTAATACACCCCAAAATCGATCTAATAAACACCCGGAACTAAAACCATAACCATCCGCAGCGTAATAAATAACAACATACGGAACATTATAGCATCAACCTCGAAAATAAAGGATATGAGTTTCAGAAACATTTTCAACCTTCAAACAACACAATACTAATTAGCGACTTTAACGCTAAGAATATTAATTGGGGCTGCCGCCAAAACTATCAAAATAGACTCATACTATCACAAATCGCTAACCAAATAAAACTTAAGTTAATCACCCCCACCGACCCTACATATTATCCATTCGACGTGATTAAAATCCAGACATTCTCGACATCTGCATTCCCAACTTCAAAGTAACTATTCTTGCTCTTCTATTCTATTTCACCTCAATATTCGAATTAGACTCAGACCACATCCCAGAGCTAATAACTACACAACAGACTGCACCGCAATATGCTCAAACATCCAACCCTAACAGGCAGAATTAATTGGAATCAAATCGAAAAAAAACATAAGTGTAAACATCCACAAACATCCACAGTACCGTACAAGAGGCTCAGTTAAACAATCAACCATCCTTTAAAAACAACACAAATCGAGAATTCCCACCCAAAATAACTAAAGCAATCAAAGTTAAAAACAAAACCAGATGCCTCTGAACCCAATTTAAAAACTCCTGAACTTAAAATAGAATTAAATATCTTAACAAAAATAGTTAAAAGATTAGTCAGAACACACAACAATCAACAATTTAGTACGACGCACCACTGAAAATAATACACCGTGGCAGCTTACAAAAAAAACATTATAAAAAGTACAATTACTACACTAAACACAATGGGAAAAGCATACACCTCAATCCAGAAAGCTGAAGAGCTAGCGGATTACGTTGCGTCAACATTTCAAACAAACACAACCAAACCCCCACCCCGAACATAACACAATTAATAAAAACCTAATTGAACCCTGCTACGATCCACGCCCAAGAATACAACATACATTCCCAGCAGAAATAAATATTACAATAAAAAATTACCTCGAAAAAAAGCACCTGGACATGATAACATAAATAATAACATATTAAAAAAATCACTCTCATCTACAATCGCACACCTCACCAATGCATACAATTCTTGTTTTAGAAATTCGTACTTCCCCCAACAAAGAAAACACGCAACAATTATCCCCGTTCCCTAACCTAACCAAATTGCAACAGCTCCAAATAGTTATCGTCCTATAAGCTTACTGCCCATATTAGCCAAAGTATTTGAAAAAATAATTCTGAATCGTCCAACCCAATTCCTACTAGCCACCGAATCCATCTCCCGCGACAAATTCGGTTTCACCAAAAATATATCAGCTCAGCACCAGTTACTGAGAATCACAACAGTTACTAACCCGGCATTCATCTGGTATTGATCGAATAAACCAAGTAAAACAACTGATTAGAGCAGCCGACCTCTAGAATTCTTCTATACACGGTGGATGAATTCGATCTCTCTACCAAGCTAGAGGCGAAAATCCGTTGGGACTCGCGCTCTAGGAGAGTCCAGAAGCACAGCAGACTCAGATGGCATGCTGTCGGAGGTGATCGGAGAAACCAGGGACACTATCATTTAGAGCAGGCGATCACTAGATTTCTCCTCCAGACAGCGGGCTAATTCGATCTAGCTCGATTCGGTCACAGTTGCTGCAAACACAGCGACAATGCTGTCTCTGAGATAAACTCAGTCTTCATAGTGTGTTGACGCCTCAGCCCTTTTGGACTTCAATATTCTGATAAATGTCGCCATTTCTTCAGAGGGCACATTGTATGCTTTCTCCCTTTCGATTAGAAATCCAGAAAGACGTACTAGTACTCTTTCTTCAGGCAGTATTCAGGCACCTAGCGTATTCCAGTACTATCTTGAACTTCACAGGCATTGCCATTGCGTCCTTCTTTAACTATATTATGCCGCCCCCAGCGTTTCCTCTTTCTCCTCCATCTCTCCCTCCCGTTCTCTTCCTCCTCCTCTTCCTCTCCTCTACCTTTCCCTTCCTCATTCTTTTCCTCCTACACTCTTTCCTCTTCCTCCTCCTCTTCCTTTCTCTCTCCTCCTCTCCCTCCTCCTCCTCTTCCTATTCTTCCTCCGCACCCTACCTTTCTCTTTTCCTCTTTTCTCTTAAGCTCTTCCTCCTCCTCTTCCACTTCCATTTTCCACTCTCCCTCCTGCGACTTCTCTTCCTTGTCCTCTCCCACGTCTTTCTATTTCCTTATTTTTCTCTTCCTCCTCTCCCAGGTCTTCTTATCCTTCTCTTTCCCTTTCTCTTCCTCCTTTCTCCTCATCCTGTTCCTATTCGTCCACTTCGCCCACGTCCCATTCACTCCCTCTTCCTCGTCCCTTATACCCTCTTCCTTCTCCTTTCTCCTGTTCCCGCAGCCCTGCCCGTAGCCGCCGCAGCCTCCTCGCGCCCACATTCGTCGCCTTTGGCGGGCGGGCGGGCTCCCGACCGGAAGCGGGCGGCGGATATGCGGCCCGGTCACACACTTCCTCACTGAATCACTCTCGCGGCGCCTACGCCGTGCCGCTGTCGCGCCAGCGGCGCCGCATGCATTATGGATGCGGCGATTTTCGGGATAGCAGCGCCGCGCCCCTGTCCCTCGCGCCGGCGGAGGATGCAATGTCAATGTCTCGGCGCGGGAGGAGAGGGGGATTCTCAGTAGTCGCGACTTGTCCGCTCACCACAAAGACTCTTCGCTTCTGCGAGTGGGAGAGTTTTTCTAGTTCGTGTTTCATGTGGCCTGTTGACGACCTAGTAAACAACGGAGGCTTCAAAATGAGAGGGAATAAAGCACAATATTTGAATCTCAATGGGAACCGATCCTCTAAACTTCCTTTATTCCAGGCCGAAGTTCCAACCGACTGAGTAGAAAATGAAATAGGATGTCACACACTCCGTGAAAAGCATAGTAAAGTCTCGGTGGGATCAAATATTGCACTTCTTGACTTAGAGTTTTCAGTTATTGAGCGTACATAAGCACGTGTATATTATCTTGGTAATATTTTTTCTTATGACGATCATCGTCTGATCCTACTGATAATCAATAAAATGTGTTTCATCCCCTTTCTATCATCAACATTCACCCTGTTTCTTCCACATCTATAAGAATGGCCACGAATTGAAACTAGACTTTACCATCCTCCTATAATCCGATAGACATATGATATACACAGTGGTACGTTTTTATTCGTTCTCGCTACATAGCAATGTGAAAGTATTCAGTCGTCGTTTGGTATTCGAGCCCATGACCATCAAGGATTACCACTGGCGCGACCTTTCAGGTGACCAAATAATCAGGAACATTGAGATATTACGCAGAGGTTGTACGAGCACTTGTTTTGCACATTTCTTCAAAAAATGTATATTAGTTAAAATGAATATTAGTTAAAATGAATATTAGAAGGGAACGTAGGGAATTTATTTTAAGGTGCGCCACCTTTTCAAAAATATAGCTCCTTGCTTAAAGATAGTTTAACTATTTGGGGATGAAATGAGGAGAATAAACACTACTGTTTGCACCTTTTCGTAAGATTATTACATTTTGCCACCTTTTTCAACTTCTTTAGGCTCTAGCACCTTTTTCTCCACTCTATTCTGCGTTTTTAAACTACTGCTCATAAATGTATTTTTTTTTCTCTTTTTGAACAAGTTCTTAAAATCTACTTTAATCAGGAGTCAGCAGTATTAAATGAATTTTAAAATGTTTTTACGTAAACCACCAGTAATTTATATCTCAGCATTAATGGCTTATCTGCAGCTGTAAATTCAAATTTAAATTTCAGCAGTATTGCTGCAGCAGTTTAACCCTTTCCCGCTGGATTTGAAGTGCTACCCAGACAGGCAAATCAGGACATTTATATGTGTGTGCAGAAATCCACTTGCCCGTGACCTGTGGGAAATGTTAACCCTTGTCATCGTGTTGCCATCAATATTAAAAGAGCGTTAGCAGCGCTTGTGGATTCGGAGGGGAAAGGAGAGAGGTATCAGAGGAATTCGCTCGTGCCCGGAAGTGCACCGAGGTCCACGCGGGCAACGGCTCCTGCGAGCGCAGGAGCATTGACGCATCTGCGATGAACGATCCACAACGCGATCCGCGAGAAAAGTAAGTTCAGTCAGTACTAAAAATTGTTTAACAGTTTTCACTACAGTGATGGATAAAGTACTATGAATCACCTGTTACGGACTCTATCAGGAGAAACAATTAGTGCAAAATGATACGCATTTTAGAAATTGAGTTCAGGTAACTGGTTTAAACCAATATATAGTTGTTTCAGCAGCACACTATTTGTACCTTTCTTGATGTAATTTTAGAACCTTTTCCGCTCCTTTTACGATAATAATTTGCACCAGAAAATCCTTTCCTTAGTTATAAGGAATGATTCCTAAAAAAGTGTGATCGTTAATGCGCTGTTCGAAAAGTGAGCTCTGATCTACGGCTACAACAACCACTCCAATAATTAGAGCGAGCCCCAAGTTTCAGAAATCTGTGAAATGAGATTGAAGAACTCTATTTATGAATGATTTTCGATACAACCTCCTTATGTGTTCGCTTTGAATCCCCTGCATTGGAATACTTAATATCTGCTACAGACACGATGTTAAAGTTTTTTTTCATTGAAGGTACATTACCTTGGAATTTTTATTTTTGTATTTGGATTCTTCACCATTGTATAAAAAAAGTATTCAGTAATACTTTTCTATGTTCTAGTCCTTTGGTAAGTATTTATTATTTCTTTAATCGCGGCTAACGTTTTGGTCATGTTTTTGGATATTCTTCAAAACTTCATGGTACAATCCAAAACCTTATATCACAACACACAAATATCACCTTTAAAGTTTTCACATGCTTCTCTTCCAAAGTGTAAATGTTACAAAACACAAGAGATATAAAAACATAACGTACACACATACTGTGCAATCTTTATGAACTAAAAATGTGTTGAATTGCATAACTCTGAGAACACGTCATAATTAATGTATTTGTATTTTTCCAACACATTCATAATATGCTTAATTCGTATTTTTGTGCTCTTTATGGTATTGACCTCACAATCCATGCAAAGTTCGGAGACAGAGACGCTCTGCTCTGCTTGAGGAGGTGGTAGTGGCCAATGGTGACACTGGCGCGATCAACGGGAAAGTGTCTTTCATGGCACAGCAAAGCAAGATCAAGGCTTGGAGAGGGGAAAATCAAGGGCGGGTTGGGGCAGGAAGTAGCTGGGCGGTGCAGTAGCCGACGTCACGTGACTGGAGACGAGTTGTCGGACTGGTCGTGAGTCATTCTTCGTGCCAACGTGGGTAGTAGCAGCAGCAGCCGATTTGGTTATGGAAGTGATACAATCAAAGAAGTCGTCAGCACCTCAGTTGGCACAACTACTTAGCACTCAACGGCACGAAAAGATTAATAAATCATTTTTAATTTTCTTGGTTAATTTCCGACTCGATTTCAATTGAATTAATTAATCTAAAAATAGCGAAAAATGCATTTCAGAGCTCTCTTATAAACTGAAATTTGAAACTACATTTCCTTCTGTCTTAACAAGCAACACAATTATAAATAGAGTAAGTATAAAGTAATTATTGAATTTCCTGTTTTGTCACATGATTGATTAAATATTTCATGTTTCCGGTCGCATCGACTGCTATGCTCATTCATCCAGTAAGTGTAACGCATGTTTTTTCACGCTAGATGGCAATGTTCTTCTCCCGCTGAATCACGAGATCCGGCGCCGGTCTACACATCGGCTTGCGTTATTTGTTCTATCGTCCGGCGATCTCCAACCAGCGGGGCGCCGTCTCCACCGGGACACGTTCTGAGCTCCCGACACGTGTGGTGCGCAAGTGAAAGCGAGGGTAGGTAAGGGGGGACTATAGACGAAAGAAGAGGAAGTGAAGGTCGCGTGCGTCCTTGACCCATTTTTGGGGGTACTGCTGCGGCATTCGCAGTGGGTGACCGAAGAAACCAAGGGAATTATTGATCAGAGTAATAAGTCGTTAGAAATCTTTTCCAGACGGTGGCTATGAAGCTAGAGTCGAAAATTCTACCACCGTGGGACCTCCTCGTCAAAGGCACTGCGATAACATCAGTGGATGACTTGAGCCTTCTCAGCCGGTATTTTGTCGCCTTCGAAGTAGTCTTAAAAATACTTAAGATGTTATAACAAGCTTGCAGCTTCTGGGTCGAAAACAAAGTTCTGTCCTTCGCTCTAAGGATGATCGCTATGCGATCGAAACAATCTTTAGCATAATATATTTTTGATACCAGACAACATCTTTAATTTACCGTATTTAATTATTAGAAGGTGTCCACCTCACCAGCGATCGAATTAATTCTTTTAGTTTCTAAAGTCCTCTATAATCAAGGAAACCTTGATTCTCTAATGTTGTGTTCTGGCGGAAGAGTTTTTACCTCCTTATTTAATATCATCTAATATTACTTTGTAGTTTTTATCTAATATGTGAATGGGATTTTTACTAATGGGGTTACATTGTCTGGTTCTTTTTGGGGTTCTTCTTCCGTAAGCATTTGGTATCTATTTGACACTTGGACGTTATACATATCTCGAGAATCGTGAGACTTTTGGCAGAGTTCGATTTCGTAATATTTGATTCTATACTAACGTTTTGTTGTCGGGGTTGACTACTTATCTGCGATAGTGAAGAAGGTTGAAACTGCGGAGCATTTTGAAAATTTTGATGTTGTAGTAGCTGCGGAATAATTATGCCCTGCTCAAGACTGCTGTTGTAACCCCTTTTGTCGCTCTTGCATCATTTTCCATCGTTGCCCTGCCTTAAGTTGGAGGATTTCTGGTTTTTGAAATTGTTCTACTTGTTGTTAGACGGATTCACTGCACTCTGTTATTTCTATGCTTGTGTTTACTGTTCGTTAGAATTTTTTAACGTGTCTAGAGCATTTTTCATTGCTTCCGCTGTTGAGTATATACTATCCATTAATGAACAGTGCGTTAGCATGGAGGTCTATAGACTGAGCGCGTTAATAACTTTGTTCACTGGCCGAGACAAGAACATAACATTTTAATCTAATGACGCTTATTGTATTTAGTGTTGAGCACTTTATAAAGAAACTAAACGAGTATTCGTTGGTCATTTCAGTGGACTCGCCAAGCTTAATATAAGAAAAGTGACCACTGAACGCGACAAGATTTGCCTCGGACGCGAAGCGGCTCGAATCGGGCTGGATAAGAGATACCACAGGAAATTACCAAGCGAGGTAGCCGGCGGCTCAAATTCTCTTGTACACATCGGCTAAATTAGACTTACTTCAATAATTTCGAAATATCGTAAAATGTATCACCAATTCGATCGGGAATCGAACTTTACGATCTTCCGGTAAGGGAAGCTGCAGGAACATCGGCAATGAACATCGGCTCTGAAGTAAAACAGTGTGATCGATGTTTGAGACATCTAGGCTTCATATTCTTTCGTTGACACATTACGTGTGGAACATACATAAATGAATTGAATGAGATAATCACCATTAAAGATTCAGGGGTGTAAGTGACAAAAAAGAGGCTGGCGGTGGGTAGGGGTGAGTAGGAGTGGATAGCAGTGGGTAGAGGCTGGTACCGTCGGGTAGGGGCTGGGAGTGGCGGATAGTGGCGGTAGATTGTATCGGATAATGGACGGGATGGTTTCAGCGGTGTGTGGTGGGTGACGCGCTGTGGCGAATGACGGCGAGGGGCGACAGGAGAGTGGTGAGAGTGGGTGGTTGTGGTGGTGGCGGCGGGTTCGAGCGGTTGACGGCAGGAGTCGGGGTGTCCGCGGGTGACGGCGGAAGCCGATGCGAGGCGACGGGTGGCGAAATGAGCACTGGGTAGTGACGGACGCCACCCTTTGGCGGAGGGTCCCCAGGTGCCGGCGCTGGCGAGGCCCCTGCGGAGGCGGGTCGGGCGCTTCCTTCCGCTGCGGAGGCGGGCGCGGCCGCGTAGCGCCTTCCGTTTCGCGGCGATTCCTTGCGTAAGGCGTATTTTTAACCGGGCGGCGTTTTCGGCGGAGGCCGTTGCCGGCGGGCGGGCGCGGACCCCCAGGCGGTGAGCACGTCGCGGCGCAGGCGCTTGCGCATTTTGCGCACGTGCTGCTGCGTTCTTTGCCGATAAACAATGATTTATTCCAACGCTTTTCCGATTGTCTTGGAGAATGGCCGGATAGAAACTGTTTTAGGAGGATGCAGATTCGATAAATTATGAATATGGGGAGAACATTGAATGGATGTTGGATATTAGATATTGGATTATGAAAATAAGATACCTCCCAAAATATAAATATACGAATTAATGCGTGATACTATGTAATTAGCATTTCATAGTATTTATTCAGCAACATTCTTTTGCTATACTCTTAAAAGTTGTAAATATTAATAACGTGGTAATCTTGTTATTCTCGGAACATTAAAAAAAGTAACATAATTTAATTTTTAAAGTTTTATTCTCTTGAAAACTTGAACTTAACATAAACGAGCAAACCAAAGTTGTAGGGCACTGAATCAGTCTTCCGGCACACAAAAAAAATAATTCCTTTTTCCATGTTTAACATGCACGCTGAAATATGCTATTGAACTTGGAGTGAATATGATGGTTCTATTTTCGACTCTCAGATACTTTCATCGGAAATAATAGTGTTTTGCTATTACTGAGTCGAGTATATGGCTACTCCGAAAATTTTGTAGTTTTCAATTGGCACACCTTAGACAAATTCACAATTGTTTACATTTCGAATAAAATGCCTGAATGTGGAATACTTTTTTATATTTTCGTCTATAACTTCACAAAAAATTGAAAATTTGAAGAATAGTGTAGTTGATAGATAATTACTTAAAGAAGTGATTTATAAACACGTGTGATTCATATTATTCACTTAAATTTATTAGAAATTCACGATATTTGGACACACATTGGACGTTCCTAAAGTGGAATAGTGATTTTTTCTTTTTAGCAAATAATATATGCAATATTGTCTAGAACAACTTTTAAAATACACATTTGGTTTAATATTATAGACAATTCATACAGACGAAATTTTTTTTGGCGTACCTGCACATGATATATAAATCTGGTTCTTACTTCTGACACTGAGTCATGAGTTGAGCTCTTGATACATACATATACACGGTACGCATAGAATGTCAACATTAATATGTTAGAAAATGCAACTTAATGTATACAGCCAAAAGAATTACAGTTTACACCCAGCAGCAATGCGGAATATTCTGCTTTAAAATAATACTCTTATTCCTTATTAAAGACATAGCAGGCATATTTCGTCCAAGGTGAATCGCGGTCAAAATCTGCATCAATGTTCATTAAATATTCTATATTCTGTAATAATTTCCTAGATGTACAACTAACTCATACTATACAGATAATTGTTGTAATATACACGGCAAAGGAGTAACAACAATTCTTTTATTTACTACTCCAATATTTTCGTTGACGCTCTGAAGAAAACTCTCTTCCATTTCACTCAAGAGCTTCAACTCAAAAACATTGTCTACTCTTGGTCAGGGGCCTCTTCAAAGTAATTTCCAAATTTTGTCTCGAGACGTCAGCCCAATACAGGTCCGATACTTCAGTATTTCATACTTTACCCTATTAACATCCTTCTGCATTATCAATCCAGTTGAATGGTCATCCCTGGAAGGTCGAATAGAGAACTTGCACAATGACGATACGCGCGTGCAGGCAGGGTAGAGGACATCCACTTACATGGGTAGAATGGAAAGTCACCCCGCCCCCAAGCGGTACGACGTAACTCATCTTCGAATATCCTCACAGCACATTTGTCCTGCGCAGATACGGCCAAACCGCCATGAGCAACAAAAAGGTAGTTCCAAGTTGACGGTGGGTTCCGATGCCTCGAGTCAACTACCTCGGCCGTCGGACTGGTTTCTTTTCACTGTTCGCTTGCGGGGGAACGGCGCACTCCATATTTCACCGAGTGCTGGCGCTAAAACCAACGGACAGCAGAAAATTAAACATATGTCCCTCTATAATTATACGCGAGTCGCCTTGACGCGGACATAGTTGGGGAACAAACAGTGGTAGAGAAGGCAAGGCAAAAGATTGAGATGAGGGGGAGGAAGAAGCTATGTAATATTTGTAAAGGTGATCTTTTACGTTCTCGCCTATTACGAACTTACATAATAAATAGAAAATATTTTAATGCTGCAGCGGAAAGGGGCGATTTTTCATCAGGAAAACTCGTATTATGACGCCCCGATTTTTAGAAAATGGACAAATATCATAGTACCTATAAGCAAAGCACCTCTAAGTTAAATGCAGTGCGCCAGGATTGTCTCTCCGCAGTGGCACCAGTGGCCGGTGAGAATGCCTACAGGAGAAATTATGTTGGCAGCACGAACTGCAGCTTGATATACATATGAAAATCTAAATTTCTTACTCACTACAATCATAACAGATCAATGAGTTAGAATATCACTATACAGTATTTCAGTAAAACTCTCGAGTGTGCGAACGGGCAGACGTGCAGACGGGCAGATGTATGTTTTTGCCATTCCGTCACTGGCTCTAGACCACTTCCCGTGCATCAATAGAGACGTATGAGGTGTCATTCGACTCGTCTAGGTTTCTTGATGGGGAACTGATAATTTGTTTTTAGACCCCGCTTAAAAGATTTAAAGAAATTTTCAAAAACGTGTTTTTCCCTATTTTTGCGCTGCGATCTTAGTGGAAGTGCCGAGAATTAAACCAACGCTTCTTAATCGATCTATGTAGGAGGCGTTGATTAAATACCAGAACGCAAAGGAATTTCTTGGTTAATATGCCATATTTTTCTTTCACGACATTGGCAAACACTGAGTTGGCATCATTAAATGAGCAATTGAATTGAATCGCGCTACAGCATGGGAGGAAATATATTATAAAACTCAGTTTTAAAATAAATCTAATTAAAAAATAATCACTATATGAATTCAAGCCTTTAATTTTTTACTTATTAGCGTAGTTTACTAGGACTGTAACTTGTATTAACTTGTATTTTTATACAAATACTTCTTGAAATAAATATTCAAAAGCTATTTGGTGGGGGTTGACTGAGAGGCATGGACTGATGTGTCGGAGTGCCGAAATAACTTCGGTCCCTCCCATTTACCTTAATAGCTTTGTTGTACACTCGAAGGGCCACAGCGGGAATAGAATGCAATGCGGATGCATTGCGTGTAAATGTTAATATCTACAGAGGATGTCATTATGACGCCTGGAGAATTGAACTAAGCGGATGAAAAAAAATATATATCGTTAATGTTAACTAAGAAATACATCTAGTTACAACTACGCACCTGAATTTTCTCTTGAAAATGTTTAAATAATTGTAACACTTGAAGGTATATGTAGTTAAAGACTAGTTAAAATCGTTGCAATTAACAGTATTTGCATGTGTTGACTCGTAATTAATTTATAATAAAAAAGGTTACATGTTTGTATGTAAATTTGAATGTTATAAATTTTAACTGGTTTTATAGAGCTAATATTTAATTAAATTTGTTTGGTGCATTTAGCGTACGTAGAATGGACGTTGGGATCGGCCGGCCAGTAACAGGGATGCGAGAGAAGGCGAGTTTTACACGTTCCCCATCTGAAATCGACGTGATGTCCGACAATGCTCGAAAGGCATAGAACATAGTACACGAAATATGAAATGTAAAATGTACCCGACTCGTGGCAGAGAGTGTGCAATTACATAATGAATAAATGTATAATAATGTTAAGAATTTCAACGAGTTCTAATTATTTTTGATAAAAAATATAGGAAATAGTAACGAGGAAGTACTGGAATTTCAGTGCATTCTCTTTAGAGAATAGAAGTTTTCTTCTACATTTCTCAAATCTTTGAGAAGAGGTGAAGAATGTTGCGCAGGAGTTGTGAGCAGGGGTAGTTCCATGTGCTCAGATATATTTTTATAGTCACCTTTAGACCAAGAGATCCTCTTGGTGTTCAGATCCAAACACATTATTGTAAATCAAATATGGCAAAATAATTTGGGAGAAAGAAAACGACTCTTCGAGAGACTGTCCCTGTTATAACTACGACTGAAACCATCAGAGCTAATTTATATGTAAAGAGTTGATAATAAAAAATGGTCATAACAATGAGTTGTGATTTACGCAAACTTGTAACCCTCACTCAATTTCAAATAATCAAAGTACGGTGGCTTTATCTTTAAAACCTCGCTTGGCAATCGGCCCTATATATTTTGCTATTGAAATAATAATTATTTTTCAGTATTTACTATTTTACGTCCGTTTAAATGAAGCATTTAAATATTAGAAAGTTTACAAATTTTTAAAACTGTTCATATGGTCGGGGTTATGCGTTATTTCTCTTATTGCTATCTCTTCAAATTTCATTGGTTGCGAATGCCTTATCCATTACATAGCATAGGTAAGAGAGACGCTGTTTTTATGAATGTTTTTTGATTGATAGGGGAGCAGAGAATTGGTTTCCCCACATGGCGAAAGGAAAAATCAGTTACAACACAACAAATCGAAATATCTATGTCCCACGCAGAAATCGAACAAGCACTTAACTCCGCGTACTTCGACACTGCTCCAAACCAACGTTGTCTAGTAGAAAATATGTAAATGTATTTACTCGAAGCTTGATATTCTGACTACTCTTTATTAGATTTTACTGGATGGATTATTGAGTGCAGGTAGGAAAATTAAACAAATTAAACGTGAGAGGGCAACGACTCAGTTATTTAAGGAACCTTCTGCAGGGCTGGAAATGGCACAGGGATTTCCACACTGCAGGTTTCTTTCCAACAGTCGAGGCCGGCTATAACTCCCTAGCGTGAACGCCATTGAAGCCTCAGCGAGTTGGGGAG